>CAJQZP010001011.1:600000-1010000 GCA_907164705.1 Parnassius apollo
TTATTCAGGAGTCCATCTGGGAGTTAAACGAACTCTACTGAAGTTCCGTGAACGGTTTTACTGGGTCCATTATCGTGACGATGTTGAAGATTGGTGTCGCAAACGTACAAGATGTGCAGCTGTGAAGGGACCCCAGACCCGTAGTAGAAAAAGTTGAAATTGTATAATGTTGGTGCTCCATGGTAGAGGACACTCCTTGACGTTGCGGAGCCGTTTCAGAAAGGTGCAAGAGGTACTCCTAAGATCGTCCATGTGGATCGACTGGCGCGTTTTTATGGGGCCGATAATGCTCAGGACGAACGTGCCTTGGGAGGGGACAGTGTTGCTCGCCTCATTTGATAACTGATACCTGGCACTAGCGCCATCTAGTTTCTGAGAACAGAGCGAGGAGAGCTTTCTAAAAAATGTCATTCATGAACTTCCATGAACAGCGCCATCTAGTATCGAATAGAAAATCTTAGCTTTCTAGGAAGCCCTACACTCGAACTTTCGCACCTGGTTAGTCGGGGCCGGTATTTGCTGGAATATTCTGGATGTTTAAGTGGAAAAGGCCTATAAAAGCCCCTGCAAATCGCGATCGGGGCAGTATTGAATTGGCGATACAAGCGAAGCTTCGGAGCTCAATACCACTACCCCCAACACCACTATTCTACGAAAGACACACCATCGACGATAATACGACACGTGTTTCGCCTCTACAAGAGGCATCTTCAGATGATGTTGACTCTACGGCGGCTGTCCGCTAAGTCAAAGCGTAAGTCTTAGCAATCAGCCGCCGTAGAGTCAACATGGGAGTAGTGGTGCTGGGATTAGTGGCGACGAGATTAGTGCACGCAATTTAGGGAGGGTGGGAGGTGCACTTCAAACTAGGGAAGACACATCATTTTATTTAATTGAGCGGATGGTTGCAAAGTAACTATTAATATCTTTACTAATTAAAACTATTATTAATATTGCTAATGTAATGTTTGTGTTCTGTGGAAACTGTATAAAACACGAATAAAATTTACATAATAAAAATTCAATAATGCAAGTATAGCGACAATTTCGATACAGAAAATTATTATTTCACCGACCACATTGCACAGATTAATGATAATTGTATCAATAACAGACAATAAATGGTATATTTATGGAGATTTAAATGATCTTATAACTGATAATAGCATGTTTGCCCACTGCGTTGCTTGCTTATCATGGCCTTAAAGTTGACTATCACATTGTTCATAATTTTCCATCTAATTTAATATTTTTTATTTTCGTTGCTTTTTGAACTCTGTTTACCCTATCGGAGATTACATGCATGACTCTTTTAAAGGGGACAAGAACACACCACCGCCCCAGGGGGAAGAATGTATTTGATAGGTAGTGGGAAATCATTACGAATACATATTGCTCAAATTATATGCGCCCAAATTTAGCACTGTGAACGGAGTATTGAACGCAGAGCCGTAACCTTACACTAGTGATATCTACTGCTCGACGTCACACTATCTAAAAATCATGTATATAGAATATCGATATTTTAACCATGAGACACCAAAGTTATCTCAATCTGGAAATAACCAGCCGACCTTGCTCTCGTTGAGTGTTTCGATAAGTTCCTCGTCGTCGAGGATGTTCCCGGTGGAGGCCTCCAACAGACGCAGGATGCGGTCTTCGATATCCAGGAGTGAGGCGCGGTCGGCCTCGATTCGCTGCATTAGCTCGGTGCGCTGCTTCTCCAGCTCGGGACGCTCCAGCCGCACCACGTCCCTACGTCCAATCACGCACATAACTCAAATGTGTTTTTTTTAAATAAGAATAAGAGTGACAAACGAGCACATAATCCACCTGGTGCTAAGGGGATACAACGGCCCATAAACATCTACACTTACTCTCTATTAATAATCAAAATAAATGAAGATATGTAGTCAACCCTGAGGACTAAGATGGAATTCCTCGTATGCAGTTAAAAAGAGTCTCCGATTCACTACATCCACCGAAATACAACTGTATTAAGTTTCTAATTTTACGCTAGTATTCTGTGAGAGCGTGGTTCTTCACCGGCTGTATCGACCCATTCGTTCTACAAATCATAATATAGCTTTGGCATGGCTCTAGCACGTATAAAACAATTTGCTTTGTCGTTTGTGACGCGTACATCAAAGCAGCGGACTAGTTTTCCGGTGTCTGTTTTTCCATCTAAATATCATCTTCAAGGCAAGATGAAATAGACTTATGTTACACACTAAGACAGTGCAATTTACACCTATAGTATAGCTGTAGCACGATTGGATAGGCTCGACTGGGAATGACAACGCTCTTACAGAATAAAAAAAACAAAATAATAATATATAAATTAATAATGCATAAAATAACAGCTTAATGCTACTGTGTTTCGTTCCGTTTTGCTGAAAATGAGGCATTCCATCCTAGTCCTCACGAGTGACAACGCATCTGCATTTTGATTCGTATTGAAGGACATGTAGATGTCTATGGGTCACAGCAACTACTTATGATCAGGTGGACTGTGTGTCCATTTGTCACCCTAACTTATAAAAAAACTTCTAAATTAAGCCATATAAAAATACATTTTTCTAAAGTAATCAAAATAGGTTATAGAGTTGTAGCAGTCTGGATGTGGGAAACCCACTTTAATGATTTATTTAATTTTCTCGAATACATTAAATGAAACGTATTTTACAGTTTTCATCGCGTTTAATTTTAACTTTGTAATTCGTTTCACAGATGATTCGCGAGACTACTGAAATTAAATAAAAAACTAATTTCAATAGTGAAGGTGCATGTGTGCTACTACTATCTGTTTTGCATTCTATAAATAACACAATTAAATCCAAATATATCACTGCAAGATTGGGCTAAATATGACATAGGAACGTCAAACACCTCGGTTCCCTCCGTGACCATGGGTGCTGTAAAGCACCTAAAACGTCGGGTATTATATGCGATAAAATCCGTAAAATGAGTTTCATTTAAACGGAGTTTATTCAGAGAGGAAAATATCGTAAGGAAACTTCCATGTATGAGAAGTAAAAAATATTTCCGAGACAATATGAAGATCGGCGAAAAGTATTGGGGTACCGGCGCCGCCTTTAACTTACTATAAAATTCTTACAGAATTTAGGAACAATGTGTTCAACGGTATATGTGTAAACCTGCTTAATACTACTTTTACAATAATAATAAAACCACAAAAAATATTAAATATCTCACGCGAGCAGTTGGTCCTCCAAGCCAGATTGGGTGACGGTAAAGTTGACCAAAGTAACCTGAATGCAGACCTCAGGCAGGTAGTGCGGGTTGGCAATTTTCGTGGTCATATATAGACGGAAGCTGGGATCGTATTCGATGTCGCTGTCACCGAGGTGGATCAGGAGGCGTCCAGCCTAAATAATATGATGTAAAGAAAATGAACTCATTTTATTAACTTCCATTTATCGTAAAGCACAAAGAAATAACAACAGTTTGTGGAGTTGTTTATAGTAAGTCCATTACACTATTTTGTACCAGGGCTTTTATAAAGGCACTAAAAAGCGTTGAAATTTGGATAACCATCTTAGAAATTTATACAATCAAAATATCCAGACCGTAACATAGAAGTATAAAGGGTCGAGAATTACAATCATCAATCCGATTATCTTTTTGATGATCTTTTCACTGGGTGAATTAGTAGCGCCACTTTAATAGGTCACAACTTACACTTCATCACAGTAAACTTGCAACGGCGGCCATACAATATTGTAATATTAGGGTCGTGGGATTAGCAACTGAAAGATACTTAACTCGTTCAAGTCCGTTTATTGAATGCCAGAATAAAAGCCAATTACAATAATATTAATCCCTCAGTCCCCAACTAAAATGATTGACACCGCCCGCTCGCTCCGCGTGACGCGCCGTTGCTAAAAATAACCTAACCTTGAATTTGTCGTACATTTATTTTCTATAAAATTCGTTATAAATTTCAATATAATACATGTTTCTGTTTATTTATGTTATATTACTAATTTTTTTACTGCCTCGTTGGTCTAGTGGTTGTAGTAGTGCGATTGCTGATCATGAGGTCCTGGGTTCGAATTCCGGGTCGGGCCAAAAATCAATTATTGAGTTTTTCTGTCAAGAAATTCTCAGTAGCTGCCCGGAGTCAGGAAGTTGGCGGTGTCTCACCCCCGTGCCTCGGAAAGCACGTAAAGCCCCCCGGTCGTGTCGGTTTACTGTCCCATCGGATTACGAGAGTGAGGGAATAGAGAGTGCACCTGTGCTTGCGCATACATTTGGGCACTGTAATCTTGTCCTGCGCCGATGGCTAGCCTCCGTGGCCGTAATTCGGTCTGGAGGAGTTTTACTATAAAATTGTTATAAAAGTTTTTGTGTGAATACAATTTATCTTTTTACGTAAATAATTTCGAGTAATATATAGAAATAATTGTGAAAATTACGCAGCTGTCCTGCGCTGGGCAAGTACATTTTTTACTATGAAAATACAATTATAAAATATTTGTAATGAAGTAAAAGCACTAAATAATAATAATAATAATAATTTAATAGTAAAACACTATACTAAACACCAATAAAACATTAGAAAAATCCAAAAATCAACACCATAACACGCCACACGAAATAGGCGTACGAAATGAACGTAGATTATAAATAAAAAAACCATAGACTAATTACGTTTTATTGCATTTGAGGATAGGAAATTTCACTTTGAGCCTATAATGCCAAACTTCTTCATGGACAGGTAGTATCTAAATATAAGTTTTTATGGTTTAAAGTGCAGTGGGTAAGTGTGATCAGATCCGACCGCTTGGAATTACGGAATATCGCCGTGGTCGGATTGCATATTGTGAGGTTAAAATACTAAGGTAGTAGGTAAGTAAGATTTCTTAGTTACACTCACCTCATTCATTTTCTTCTTGACCTAATTACTGTCATGCGTATTATTCAACTCATTTATTTTTTCAAAATTAGAACGGCATAATTGGGCTAATGTTTTTAGTTACTAAATATAAATTTATTTTCTTACCTCAACCTTTGATGACACATAAACAATTTTCATTCTAAATAAACTAAACATCGTTAAAAGATAACGTCAGTGTAACCATTTCACTATTTAATAATTTCTATATTAAAGCATAAACAAAAAGTTAATTTCAAAGCATTGATGTTAACTACTTTACACAATAACTATGTTACGAGCTTAGGGTTCGAGACAATTAAAACTGCCGAGTGAATTACCAAATTTGACACTTTAATTACAGAACTTAGTGTAAAAACTTAAAACCACACTAAGAACAAAACAAAATTGTACTACTGATTACTTTAATTCGCAGTTGTATCGCTTTGAAGTATTCGGCAATACAATACCTTCTACTGTAGAAACATCAAGTATATGCCGGTCCCGACTTATTAGGTGTCGATAGTACTAGAAAGTTTTTCCATGGACATTTTTAGAAGGATCTTGACTCTCCTAGTTCTCTGCTACTCGATGCTAGTGGGAATTAGCGTCGCCATGTATCAGGTATTAATTGTGGCACGCTGCTGCTCCCTCCTAAGACATGCTCGTCCCGAGCATTATCAGCCCCATAATAACGCGCCAGTCGATCCACATTAACGATCTTAGAAGTACTTCTTGCACCTTTCTGTATCCGGTAGGTTACGTCATTGATCCTTGTCACAATTCGGTACGGTCCGTCCCATTTAGCTTGAAGCTTAGGAGATTTCCCTTTGCTGCGGGCTGGATTGTGCAACACACTAGTGAACATTCGTCGAACCATTTGTTGTTAATTTTGCGGTCATACCGTGTTTTCATCATTTCTGACATTTGCTGGCTCGATTATTGACGTGCTCATAAATGTCATTCATTTTGTTCCGTAAGTCATTTGCATAATTGGTTATAATGCGTGGAGCATCAGTTGGTATTCCGGTGATCAAGTAGCCGTAATTCTCTTCCAAAGTTTGCGAAAGCTGGTGTCACTGATGTACTTTCATGAACAGCGCTTCGATATGAGAACAAAACGGTTGTATGTGCGTGTGCCAGTTTCGTTGCCGATTTTCTATAACTTTTGTTAGGTATCTCTCCAATGTCTGATTAAATCGTTATATCATTCCATCAAATTGTAGTTGGTAAGAAGTTGTTCTTGTTTTATGGGTACCCATAACTCAAGTTACCTTACCTCAAGTTTCCTGGTATATTTGAGACTCAAAATTCCTTGCTTAACCCCCGTGAATCTCTAAAGGTACTCCAAAACGATAGAAGACTTCATGAACTAGTCTATCTGTAACTGTTGAAGCTTCTTGATTTGGAATGGCGAAGACTTCTGGACACTTAGTTAAGTAATCTATCACAACCATGAAATACTTGTTACCACTTTCGCTTTCCGGAAACGGAAACCTCTTCTATGATACACCAACATTGTACAATACAGCCGCACAACTTATACATTTGCGACACCTGTCCTCAACATCGTCACAACAGTGGACTCAGTAAAACCGTTCTCGTATCTTCAGTAGAGTTCGTTTAGCTCCCAGATGGCCTCTTGAACAAAATCAATAGTACACTGTATCGTATCGATATCCGGTACTTTAGCTTTAGGGACAACCATTTGCAAATGACAGCTATCTTCCTGACCATTTTCCCATTTATAGCACATAACTCCATCTTGAATTAGTGAGCTGTCTCATTGGGCCCAATAGCTTTTGTGTGGTCGAACTCACCGCTGAGACGTCGCTCCACTTGGTCTTATCATCTGCTCTTCCTTATTGAGTTTGAACTGCTCTTTCAAACGACGGGCCTGTTCCTCCTATCCGCCCTGCAGCTGCTCTTCCAACGACGAGCCTATTCCTCATGTGGGCAGACCTGTTCCTCCTGTGGGCAGACCTGATCCCCCTGTGGGCAGACCTGAGCCTCCTGTGGTTGAGCCTGTTCCTGCATCATCATCATCAGAGCACCAAGTCAGGTGCTGCAGATGCTGGAGCTGTTGACGGGTCAGCCTCCAAGGTCGGCAGCTGACCCTCCGACGTCTGCGGCGTTGCACCACCAAATCGTCTCTAGTCTGTTTCCAGCTGGTATTGACTTCAAGTACGGATACTCTCCGTGTCGGCTTTAGGAAAAATCGGCATGATTTTATCCCATTTCTGACATCAATTGTTCCGAGCTTGGGGTTTGAGACAGCAAAAAGTGCCTCAGATAGTTCCAGAACCTTCTACTGTAGAAACATCTAGAATGTTCGAGTACATATCTCTCCCGACTTACTAGGTGTCGATAGTTCTATAAAGTTCTTCCATGGAAATTTTTAGAAGGATCTTGACTCTCCTAGTTCTGCTTCTCGATACCAGAAGTCACTAGTAGTAACTAGTAACGCCATGTACCAGGCATTAATTGTGGCGCGCAACAACTGCTTCCGATTCACAGATGTTTGAAAACTATATTGATTCATAAAATTTTTCAAAACTTTAAAATAAAAACTCAAATACGAAAAGACAAAGAGTTAAGACTGAAAGACAAGGCACGATGTTTGTTACAAGCAGTCTAACGGTATACGGACCTGCATGAAGGTCTGTTTGAGTAGCACCGGTGAGAGCGCGGTGTCGAGCTGCTCGCCCAGGTCTTCGAGCAGCAGTGGCCAGCCGAGCCGCACGCAGCTCTCCAGCAGTCGCAGCAGCGCCGGGTCTGTGGGCTTGGCAACTTGCAGCCCGTTTTCGCGCTCCATGTTTTTTATCCAACGATTCGCCTACAATGTAAACTGCTATAGACTATAATATTCGAAAATATAGAAATTTATCAAGTTTTTGTCATCGAATATTCTTATCATAGTTTTGGTTTGGTTTCGGTTATTCTTTGTAGGTCTGAGAGATAGGTTTATAAGTAACTTATTAAGAAAAAAAGAAGAAAAAGAGAAATGGGTCATAAAAGCTGATATAGAGATATTGGATCCTTACATATGAAATTAGCGTTTTGTCGTACTGACAACTTTGATCTGAAATATCTCCTCTTTGGTTAAATATTCCAAATTCAAATTTATAAATTCATTTAACTGGTACATTTGAGTTTCGAAACAGTTATTCATTTGTGTTTCCTCAAATAATTTTTTTCTTCATAATTTTTTTCTTTGGCGTCATTTATTACCGCACAATGGAAAACATGAAATATCGGTATATTTACGAGTACGAGGTGTACCTGGGCACCAGTGCTGCAGAAAGATCTCGAAGGATTAATAATGTGTACGGCGCTGGTGTCGCAAAAGAAAGCACAGTCCGTTTTTGGTTTCAACGTTTTCGTTCTGGATATTTCGACCTTCAGAATCAACCCCGTGGACGGCCGGAGACCAAAGTGGAAAGTGAAGAATTAAAGGCTATTGTGGGAGCGGATCCATCACAAAACACTTCAGAGATAGCTGCAAGCTTCGAGGTAAGTGATAATACTGTATTATTCCACTTGAAGCAAATCGGTAAAGTAAAAAAAAAAACTTGAAAGATGGGTACTTAATGAATTGAGTGTAATGAACTTGCAAACACGCGCGACTGCTGTGTTACTTTGCTCAACCGACACAAAAATGAAGGGATTTTAATTCGAATCATTACTTGTGATGTAAAGTGTATACTTTACGATAATCGGAAGTGCTCATCGCAATGGCTGAACTCTGGAAACCCAGCCAAATCCTGCCCTAAACGAAAATTGACTCAGAAAAATTACTTGTGCGTGTTTGGTGGACTAGCGCCGGTGACGTTCACTACAGCTTTCTAAAATCTGTCCAAACGATTACGGCAGATATCTATTATCAGCAACTGCAAACCATGAAGGAAGAACTAGCTGCTAAACAACCGAGATTGGTAAATCGCTCTTGGCCATTGTTGCTTCACGACAACGCAAGACCACACACTGCACAACAAACAACCACTAAGTTAGATGAGCTACAATTGGAATGTCTGCGACATCCACCGTACTTCCCGGACCTTGTTCCAAATAGATTACCATTTTTTCCGGAATTTGGAAAACTTTTTACAAGAAAAAACTGCGATGCAGCAGTCCAAACCGCCATCAAAGAGTTTATTGATTCTCGCCCCCATGTAACCCCCCCCCCCCCCACTAAAAAAGTTTAGAAAGGGATCAATCAACTACCTATGAGATGGCAAAAGTGCATAGATAACAACGGTGCATACTTTGATCAATTAAATATATTTTACAAAAAACAAATGACTGTATATTCTTCCCGTACAAAACGCCAATTTCATATGTAAGGACCTGTTATTTGGATAGTTTGATTCATTTTTAAAATTTAAAACGTATAGTAATTGCACTCAGTCCAAATCAAACAGTAAATCGGAATTGTACGAGGGCTAATCTACAAGTTTAAGGGCCTATACTACCTCAAATGACTTAGCTTGACCCTCCGTTATGCCCAAAAATTTTACAGCATTAATTTTGAAATGAATATATCATATGTGCCGATGTGCATCTGTCGGTCCGCAAGGTTTCAGTGTGTCGGTGTGCAGTGTTTAAATGTGTCGATTTTTTTATAGAAGATGGGGCAAACTAGTGTGGGGCCCGACTCATGGTAATTGACTATCGCTACCAATGAACAACTGCAACACCAGGGAAAAACGGGTGCGCTGCTGCGTTGCTCTTTAGAAAAGAGTAAGCTTGTTTCATGAAGGCGTATTTGTTATGCGACTTATGGTATGCGATGCAGTGTGCGGTGTATCAGTGTGTCGGTGTGCTGAGCGGAGTATTCTGTGGGGTGCATGATGTGTCGGTGCGTGATGTTTCGGTGTGTTTCACACGCACGCGCACTTGTGTATAACGCACCTGTTGCTGCGGGTCGATGGCTAGTGGATAGCGCGCGGCCCGACACACGAGAGCGGCGTTTTGTGCGGAAGTGGAGTCACGCGGCAGCCCCTGCGCTTGCCACTTGCGCGCGGCCCCCGCACCCGCCGCCACCGACACCAACCTGCACCCAGCACACACATACACTCTCGCTTCCTTCCCCCTCTCCTTCTCTTTCCCCTCTCCCCCCTCCCTATCACCCTCTCTCTCGCTCCCTCTTTCTCTCTCACACACACGCACATGCGTTACATATTACCAAAGACTTCTACCAGACAGGCACTGCGGTACCTACTCGTACTAATTACATTGCACGCTAAGTTACACCACAGAATAAATAATATTACTACGTAGTTACACTCTACACTACTATATACACTAGATAACGTAAAACTCTGTCTGTTTGATACTATCACGCGGACCCTACGGCACCTAATATATTTCTTACCAAATTATGCTTAATTCTCCGTAACTACTTTAGCTTTATTTGAGTGCGAGCAGGCGAAAAGATTAGTCCTTTGTTTTACAAGCCGTGAACATTGATTTACACAAACCAACATTGATTTCGTTTAATATAACTAACAAAACGCTGTCACTATTCATGTGCGCACTTTGTCAATGTAATTTAAAGTCCAATTCAGATAAGTTATCATCATTACAGCCCTGCACAAGTCCACTGCTGAACATAGGCCTACAAAGGCATGTCACAAAGCACGGTCATGAGCCACCTGCAACTATCGTCTTACTTGCATGTCTTACCAGATCATCAGCTTTATCACGCAGAGAAACCCCGAGCATAGCCCTCTCCATAGCTCGCTAAGCGACTTTGAGCGTCCTCATACGGTCAGCAGTTAAGGACCACATCTTACATCCATAGGTAATCACTAATCACTGGCAACATGCAATCTTGTTTCCAGGTTTTGAGGTATACTTGACGAGAAGTTGTGAAGTAATTTCCCGACCGCTGCCCAGCCGAAGTTGAATCCGTCAATTGACCTCTCTAGAGTTGGAGTCTTGGTTCTTCTTTAATACGAGCTGTATTGAAGTTGCTTAAGTCCTGCTGCATGTTTTTGGAAATCTGTCTGTTCAGTTGCCTGTATGTTGTCAAATCTGTTGAAGACTGCAGTTTGATTTCCCGCGTAACAGCCATGAGATTAAGAGTGTGATCGGAGATTTTTTGTGTTCTTCTGCTACGAATATTACAGGACTTAGTTCCGACCGAATGGACAGTTCCCACGAGCTTGTCATTCATATCATGTCATCATATCGTCATCTAGGCACTGAAAACGGTTTTGTAACCCGAGCGGAAAGTTTTCGAGTCTTTGGATTAGAGCACGAGCGGGACGGATTCAAATAAGTATGTAATTTTATTTCATGTTTGCCGAAAAACAGTAACTGTCGTCAATGAAAATACTATTTCATGGCATAGTTACCGTGCCAGCTACAAGCCCGCGCGATCTACTTCTGTAACAGGTTTTGCTTTGAAATACCTCTGTCTATACTCTCTAATAGTATACATATTCATATGTCTTTGCATATTGCTGATACGATATCATATCACACATACTTCCATTTTATTTATATGCACTATGAGATGGCGTTAAATATCACAAGATTATTGGCATATACTAAACTACTATAATCTTGTCCCACGCTGATGGCTAGTCTCCGTAAAAGTTGGCTGCAGTGACCAAACTTCAGTCTAGCAGCCGCTCCTATACACTGATGGTGATCACCGTGGGGTTTTAACCGGCTGGAAACCGGCATGTTTCTGTTGCCCCCGCAGTCGAAGGTATCCATGGTGATTTAGTCACGATAAAAAGGTTAGGTTAGTGCGTTGAGGTTGTTGTGTGTGGAGGCACTATTGGTTCGTGTATGACGAGGAAAGACTCACTCAAAGTGCGCGGAAGCGGGGATACGCAGCTGCGTGCAGTGCTGCACCCACTTGTGCTGTAGCTCACTGCGGTAGTGCGCGGGGAAAGCGCCGAAGTACGCCACGCAGCCCGCAGCCACCAGCACGTCGCCCGTCGCACACTGCAGCTGCACCGACGCCTCCTGCACCGCGCGCCTCCACACATTATACTCAAAACGTGGTAGAGCCATGTTACACCTATGAAATGGTTGTAGCTTCAGAGGCATCCTCCCCAGTCGAGCTTTCACAGAACACCAACGTAAAATAGTTATGTTTCGTCTAGTGAGTGTAAACAACCGGAGGCTCTTTCCCTTTATACTGGAAACGGAGCATTCCATCTTACTCCTAAGTGGTGATAGCGCATCTGCATTTTAATTTTTAATCAAGGATCTTGGTAAAGGTCTAAAGGCCGCAGCACCTACTTATTATCAGGTGTGTGCTCGTTTATCACCCTTATTCTATAAAAAATGTCTCTAACGTCAGCACGTCATCAGTCTGCACCCGCTGTACACTATATACTCATTACTCCATATCCGGATTCTTCGTCTCCCACTCCACTAGACTCTACAAGTACACTGCTGGACATGCTGCTTCAACCTCCTCCGTTGTAGGAAGGATTTGCCTTATCAGAATTTATAACAGCTTTATTGGTAAGCTTAACCAACGATTTACGTATTTAAAAGTTAAAGGCGAATGGAATTTTTGGACCTGAAGATAAACAATTTGGTTTATACTTTAAAATAGTCTATATATATATATATATATATATATATATTCGAAAATTATATATATATATGTATATATATATATATATATATATATATATATATATATATATATATATATATATAATAAATATAAACTGAACATATCACTTTGATGGTTTTTATTAGCTTTACATTTTAATACTTAGGAAGTCTTTAATTTAAAACTTTTGACGGTTGTAAAGCGTCCCGTTCATTAATATTTGATAATTTTTTTCGGGTACAAAATAGAAATCACCGGTATCAAGCAGCCAAAAAAATTTGGTGTTAGGTAATTAATAAAAGTAAATTGATTATTCAAAACATTACACGAGCGTTCGAGGTTTGCTCTTTTGGATTTTCCAAATTTATTTTATATATATATATATATATATATATATATATATATATATATATATATATATCAGTCAGAGTGTTGAATATTATAAGCTATTTGTGTGTTGTTCGAAAATAAAATTTGAGTAAGCCTAATTTTTTTTAATATCTTCATTTGTTGTTATACATTTTTGATCCCTCGAACTGGTTAGTTATTAAAATTAAATAAAAATTAGTATTTATCTTACTTTTGCAGTGAAAACAATAAAAAAAACATTAAAATGGATTTATGCCAATGGGAATTTTTAAACAAATTTCTTCGCTTATCTACAACATGAAGAAGTCGCCACTTGATCGTCGAACTAAAAATATTATGAGACAAGGTTACATTAAATGAAACATATTGGACGCAATTTCAAGAAAGTTACAGAAATACAATTCTTAAACATATTGAAACAGAAATGAAAGGTGAGTTTTCATTTCTGATTAGAAACACATACAATATATCTTTTGAACACTCAGATGGAAGCAACAAGGTTGCCGCCGGTGCAATTACCTGTATTCACTGGAAAATATAGCGAATGAATAACTTTTAAGGATGTTTATATATCGCGTATACATAATAATGATCAGCTCAGAAATGTCGACAAGTTTCAGTATTTGAAGACATCTTTAAAAGGTGAGGCTAAATAGTTTAATAAGCATATAATAGTTTTGGAAGATAACAACGATGTAATTTGGAAGTTATTAGATAATCAATACAATAGTAAAAGATGTGTAGTCAATGCGTATATCAGCAGATTTATAAACCAACGAAAAATTACGATAGTAAGCACTAAATGATTCGAGAATTATTAGATACCACATCTGAACGCATGACTTGTCTAAAGAGCTTAGTTGTAGCCACAGATCAATGTTGTAGTTGTTGTGCTTTTAAAACTGGACCCTGATTTCCATCAACACTTCGAGCCAACACTAGACCATTCGAAGCTTCCAACTTGGGGGGACTTCTCTGATTTTTGGAATAAAGATTTAGAGCACTAGAGATTATTGGTACAGGAAGGGAACACTTCAGGCTAGCGCAATCTTCTAGTGTTCGCTAATGAAATAAGTCGTAATCATTTAACCGCTTGTAACAACAGAGCTTCATCAGATCTTGTACCTACTGCAAAAAAGATCATTTTATATGTCACTGTAAAACATTATTAAAATTAAATACAGAAGATTGAAGAAACTTTGTATATGAACAAGGTGCTTATTTTAATTGCTTACGCAAGGGTCATAGATTTCACTGATCACAGAGACGGCATGTCAAACATTAGTAGTGAAATAAAGTATTCAGCAACATTTCCGTTGTTGATTCCAAGGTAACTACAGCCAAGTCTATTGTAGAGTTCAATCTTACACAGGTCAAAATTCGAATCCTCTTTTCAATTGTTAAAGCATTTGTTTTAAAAAAATCATTTCACAACTCCTTACATATAATACATCACAAAACTGGCCTTTATTGCAACTATTAAAACTAGCAGAACCACAATTTTTAATAAGTCCAATTGATTTACTTTTGGTGCGTAGGTATTTGCGAGCATAATTAAGGAAGCACTCCAAAAGCATAGAAATCAGCCAATAATTATTTAAAATACGACACTTGGATGGTTTGTGTCAGGACAAGTTAAGGGTTATATTGTTCAAGATAATTTACCTTTATCTTATCACAACATCAAATAACATATGATTTATTAAACACTCACAAAGTGACAAAAGCCGTTCTTGCTGATATCCCACATATATTTGATCGTTCTGGAAGGTCCTATAGTTGTAACTACAAAAAATCCTCCAAAAATATGGCTTGTAGACCAATCATGGGATGATTCACCATAAGGTTAGCTAAATAAGGAATATATTATTTATTGAATAAAACTAAATTTACGGATTCTATCGCGTTTATTTAACTGATTTTACTTATTTTTAATTCCCGACGTTTCGGGTGCTTTACAGCAACCATGGTCACGGGGGGGACTGAGATGTCTCCCAATGTCATTAGCCCGACTACCATCAGTTTTGAATATTATTTCTCTCCTCTTCTACCCACAACCATTTTCTCTAAATTAGATGTTTTTAATTTCAATACCTCCCTCCCCCCAAGCACCAGATATATGTTAACATATATTAATATTCAAAAACTGAAGGTAGCCCGGCTAACAATACATTGGGACGTCAAACATCTCAGTCCCCCCCGTGACCATGGTTGCTGTAAAGCACCCGAAACGTCGGGAATTAAAAATAAGTAAAACCAGTTAAATAAACGCGATAGAATCCGTAAATTTAGTTTTATTCAAGTGTATTTAAATAAATATATTCCTTATTTAGCAACCTTATGGTGAATCATCCCATGATTGGTCTACAAGCCATATTTTTGGAGGATTTTTTTGTAGTTACAACTATAGGACTTCAGAACGATCAAATATATGTGGGATATCAGCAAGAACGGCTTGTTTTGTTACTTTGTGAGTGTTTAATAAATCATATGTTATTTGATGTTGTGATAAGCATAAAAGTAATATTATCTTGAACAATATAACCCTTAACTTGTCCCGAGCCAATAAGTAACATAGTATTTCTTCCAAGATTAAAGCTTCTAGGAACTCCATTATTGGCCAATTTATTAGGAAAGATCAAGCAATTCACCGACAATTCTTAATTATATATAATTATATATAATTTGAATTAGTAACTATCGTCTTAGCTTGGTTTCAAGAGGACCCAAACAACTTCGACTTATGTAAATAGGGTTACGGACGTCATTAATCAAGTAGGTAGATAAAAGTAGTTATTTCTTTATTTTCCATTTAATGACCCTGGAATTCCTCTTACAATTACACCTGCTCATTTTATAATAGGAGAATTATTAATTGACAGAACGTTTGAGATTTTCTTCATTAATTTTTCTTCACCATTTGCATAAATTACTTATTCTAAACCTTTTTTCGAAATTTGGCTGCTAGTTGCCAATTGCGTGTTAGTGTCTCTGCTATCAGGACGTTCGTCGACAACTCCACTGCGTGTGTGTGTGTAGTGAGGAGTGGTTGTGTGTCAGTATGGTGGTGGTGTGTTGGTGTGGTGGTGATGACCTGCACGCTGGCCGCCCAGCGCGCCTGCTCGTCAGCGAGCGCCTGCGTGAGGCTGCCGGCGCGCGCGAGCCGTGCAGCTGCCAGCTGAACGTCCGCCTGCAGCCGGTCGCGTTCAGCTTCCACCACCTGAAGCCAAGAATTGAATAAAATATATTAGAATTACATTTATTCAATAAAGTTACAAGGATGCTTCCATTATCTAATCATCCATTACATACGTATAAATGTCGATTGCTGAACATAGGCCTCCCCCATAGATAGCGCGGTCTGAGTCAATGCTCAGAGCGGGTTTACAATTGTAGTTTTTGATTTTTGGTCTTTCTTGAAAAGACGCTGTTGCTCATCTCTCAATCTGTTTCCCTCTGCCGCCTCTTACGACACGCGCGGGACGACACGGGGTCGCGAACTCCTTGGTGATATAACAAACATTATTAAAACAATTTTTGGTTTGCTTTTAAACTTTTTGATATCTATCAATCATGTATATTGCGCACACCTGCCTTGTCATCTCCGACAACTGGACAATACCACATCTACAACCACACTGTCTATTTATACCTTACAAATCGGAACGCAAAAGTAGATGCACTCATTGAAGTTGTATGTACTACGTACTATACACAAAGTCTATGCAGCAGTGCGGGCCGTGTGGTCAGAGGCACATAGTACCATTTTATGGCACAGAGTAAGTGGACTCTAACATGTACAAACAACCAATTCACGGCGTCTCTTCTAATATGCAGTACAGATTACTTCAGTGGATGAACTTCAGTTTGTGGATTCAAGGATTGATTAAACTTAAATCAACTGCCCAGAGCAGCATGATGGCATAGCTTCCAAGGAACGCCTGCCAGCTTCTGCATTATAGTAGATACATATCCAAAAACGAATTCACAGATCCACGCTGCAGTTAGATTATGGTTGTAGCTCTAATGTGTCGTCTCGACCGGGGAAGGACCATGCTCTTACAGAATACTAGCGTAAAATAGCAGTTTAATGTTGCTGTGTTTTGTATACGGAGTGTAGAGAACCGGAGAACATTTTTACGGGAAATGAGGCATTCCATCCACTCCTCAGAAGTAATATCTCAGAAGTAGTTTGATTTTTAATCCAGGATAAATGTAGATGTCTATGGGCTACAGCACCCACTTACCAACGGTTTGATGCCCGTTTGTCACCCTTATTCTATAAAAACGGTCAGCGAGTCAACTAGTTATAAACAGCAGATAAACATATATGTTATCTCACCCGCAACTCCTCAATCATTGCGGCGAGTTGCGCCTCAATGGCCTCTACTTGCTTCTGCTTGCCACGCAGGTCCGCCATCACGCTCTTCAGCACGGCAGCTGCCTCTTTGTGCCTAAGGCACAAAAACGTAACGTCACCTCACGTTACATCATATTATCCAACCTTGTACTCAATATCGGCCAACTATGACACGGTACGTGTACAAATGCCATCAAAGTTTTAATTAAAAAAATAGGACAAAAAATAGTAACACTTTTACGTAATGCAAGACAAGTAATTTATAATTGGAGTATTTAACGTGTAACCCACGCCAATGCCCACAAATTAATACTATATTTCGCTCATTAAATACAAAAAGGCTACAAATAAAAAATATCAAAATCGTTTTATTGAAAAATATGACCTATATCGATGATATTTTATGCTGTAAAAAAGATACCCATCATTTGAGCTTAAATTATTACCAAAACACATTTTTACATTTTTGTCAGTTGCGATAAAAATAGATAAAGATATTTTACGCTAGTATTCTGGAAGAGCATAGTCCCATCCCAGCACAACAAAGGCACCTGACCCGTATTTGCGAGAGTGTGCCTGAGTGACAACCAGTAAAATAGATCTGGACGTGGACCTATATCTACTTATATCTTGTTATATATCTTGTAATTATTAACATTATTCTACTAACTATAATAGTTTCTTAACTTGATTTTTGTTATCATTATTGTCGACCACTCTCATATCTCGCTCTAGTTTTGTTAGCAATTTAATTAGGTCAACCTTAAATATGCGTCATTTTTTTTTGTGTAGTTCGTAGATAAACTAATATAATCGGGAGGTGCAGTTCTACATCATCATCATTTTTGTATGAATAACATTTTCCGTTTAAATTAAATATTTTTTTCTTTTATATCACCGGGTTATTCCGTTTATCCACCCTAAGAAATCCACCATAGGGTGAATACTCGTAAACGCGCCTTCGTTTATCAAGCCCAGACCAGGTGAATAATCGGAATTTGTATATTAGTTTTCTTCCGATTTTCTCCCTCATCTGTAAGTCGTTTAAAACATGATAGCTGTTTGTAACATCTTTTTTGAATAATGATGATAATATAATGGCGCTTGTGAAATACTATGAAAAGACATGGCTCAAGAAATAAAATTATGTGACTGTTAAGAATTCATTCGTAATGCCTCACAGAACTAGAAATTTGTTAAAATCTTGACATAAAACTATTTTAAATAAAGTTAAATACAAACATACGAATTCAATAAATAATATTTGGATTGCTGTTGAAACAAAGAAATTTTGAAAACGTTTGCAAATGTAAAAGAGAGGAATTTATCAAGGATATACAATTACATCTACTCAATAATGAAGTTATTTATATATATGTATGTCATCATCATCATCATTACAGCCCTTCACAAGTCCACTGCTGAGCATAGGCCTCCCCCAAGTAATGCCACAAAGCACGGTCCTGAGCCACCTGCATCCATCGACTTCCTGCATCTCTTACCAGGTTGTTACTCCATCTAGTGGGGGGTCGCCCTACACTACGCCTACTGGTACGAGGCTGCCACTCGAGAACCTTTCTTCCCCATCGGTTATCGGTTCTTCGAGCTATATGGGCGACCCATTGCCGGCCATATAGCTCGAAGTCACTCTAGTTATACTGCGGATATCCTCATTTCTGAGTCTATCACGCAGAGAAACTCCGAGCATAGCCCTCTCCATAGCTCGCTGAGCGACCTTGAGCGTCCTCATACGGCCAGCAGTGAAGGACCACGTCTCAGATCCGTTAGTCATCGCTGGCAACAGGCACTGGTTATGCACTTTAGTTTTCAGAGATTGAGGTATACCTGACGAGAAGATGTGTCGTAATTTCCCGAACGCTGCCCAGCCGATTTGAATCCGTCGATTGACCTCTCGGTCGAAGTTGGACTTACCTAGTCGGACTATTTGTGCCAGGTAAACGTACTCGTCAACAACTTCGAGCATAGTGCTCCCAACAACTACCGGCATAGGTGTTACATGGACATTAAACATGATCTTTGTTTTGTCCATCTTCATCTTAAGACCTATCCGTTGGGAGACACCATTGAGGTCCTCCAGCGATTCCGCCATAAGGACTATATCGTCGGCAAATCGAAGGTGAGTGATATACTCGCCATTGATGTTAATCGTATCCTTTCCAGTCCAGTAGTTTGAAAACGTCTTCCAACGCAGCGGTGAAGAGTTTCGGGGATATAACATCACCCTGTCTTACACCTCTCTGCAGTTGGATAGGTTTCGAACTCTGGTTCTGTACTCGGACAGCCATCGTAGCCCTACTGTACAAACACTTCAGCACTTCGATATACCTACAGTCAACTTGGTACCGCTGAAGGGACTGTAGCACCGCTAAAATTTCAACGGAATCAAAGGCTTTCTCATAGTCCACACATGCCAGGCAAAGTGGCAGATTGTACTCCTCGGTCTTCTGTACAATCTGTCGCAGGGTATGTATGTGGTCTATGGTACTGAAGCCTTTTCGGGAACCGGCTTTTTCGGGAGGCTGGAAGTCGTCGAGTCTGCGTGCGAGACGATTCGTAAAGACTCTCGAAAACAGCACGTAGAAGCGTCTCAGAAGGGAAATCGGTCTGTAGTTCTTCAAGAGAGGGTTGTCGCCTTTCTTAAAGAACAAGACCACCGTGCTTCTGCCCCACGCCTCCGGAATAGTGCCACCATGGAGGATGGAATTGAAGAGCTTCTGAAGGACTTCAAGTACCGGTGTTCCACCCTCTTTCAGATGCTCCGCTGTAATTCCATACTCGTCCGGAGACTTGCCGTTTTTAAGGTGCTGGAGAGCCATTCTAATATCGCTCAGACTGACGAAGAATTCACGTGTTAAAACCTTTTGTTCAGGTCTTCCTGTAAAAAAATGCAGTTTTTGATTTGTGTGCTTTTTGTATTTAATGAGCGATTTCTGCAAAATAGCAAATTATAAGCTTTTTCGATTGATAGTATTTTACTACCTCCTCATCTCTGGTTCTCGACCTAAACTATCGCATACGCTTTCTTCTAAACTCCAACCAGGTAACGCATGCATTTGCTTGCGGCACTATAACGTCTACTACGCTGTTGATAGCTCATTATTCACATGTTGGCGCCTTTGACGAAAATTTAAATTTGCTCCCCCTCTAAATGACACACGCATCAGTAAGGCGGAGTCTTTGACAATCCTCTTACTCACCGGCAATGTAGAGGTAAAAAAACCACATACAATTTGCAAATAAAAATTAATTTAAATTTAATGAAGTTTTTATTGTCGATTATCGAACTACAAAACGTCACGATATTACATTAAACTCTGATTTTTCATTCCGTAGAAATCTGACATTTTATAAGTGTTACTACTAAAAAGGTTCACCATAGAAAAAAGGGATAAATTTGACCCATTTGAAGGCAATAAAAATAAAGTTCTATGTTTTACCTACAAAAAGGTAAATCTAAATATTTACTTACTCAAGTGACCTAATACAAAAATAACAAATATTTCAATATCACGAACAATATTTCGAATTAACTTTAATTACTTTATTTTATTCTTTAGCTGGCATCACTGCCTACTAATTCCAGGTTTAGTAAACTTTAAAAAAATATTATCCTTCACGTCGCGTCTGTCACATTGATTGATTTTCATTCGACTTCTTTGAGTGCTCGAATGCGCTCATGTGTTCTCGATGTTTGCTGCTATTTGTTGTTATTATTTTGTTATATTTGTTAAGTTTATGTTAGTGTTTTCTTGTTGAATTTTCGTGTTGCGATCGTTTGTTGATTTTTATAAAGGTTATGGAGTCACAACCTGGCCCATTCCAGGAAGCAGCCCCATCTGACAGAGCACAAGACTCAGACTTTCTTTCTCCCAGAAAGAAGCGTCCTCGTGGTGCTTTTACGCCCAACGAAAAGACCATTATTCTAAATATTTACAAATATAGAACATTGGCCGCAAACAACTGATTGGAGTGCAACGGAATGTGCTAAAGACTTCTGTGATGACTGGCGTGGGTCTGTCAAGTGTGTATAAAATTACCATAGAAAATATAAAGACACAAAAGAGTTTGAAAAGCCGAAAAAGATTGGACTTCAACTATCTTTTATACAAAAATTTGACGAAAGGTTCACGCGTTTTTCTACTGGAACAAGATTCCGACTAATGAAGAGGTAAAGTTACTGCTAATTCTTTAACCCCTCGTTGTGGACATCCCCCATTGCTTTAAAACTAAACTAAACTTAAAGTATAACCTGTGTTGCCTGTCTACGTTTTAACTGTATGTTATTAAATGCTTATTTCAGATTCACCAAGAGATAGAGATCCAGACATGCCTGTTATGTCGAAATGAACATTAAGAAAAGTATTGAAGCATTTAAATTTTAAATACGCAAGTCGCAAACGTCGAAGTGCGCTAACAAATCGCAAGGAGATGTACTATGGCGTCTCTTAAATATATATAAATTACGTGTCACGTTGTTTGTCCGCGATGGACTCCTAAACTACTTGACCAATTTTAATCAAATTCGAACACCGTGTGCAGTTTGGCCCAACTTGGGTTAGTTTTTATTGCGCATGAGTGACCCGCAATTCTTTTTTCGCGAATTTAAGGATTTTTTATAGGACATGTCAAATTTTGTGCTTATGTAATACTTAAATTAACCTTGTTAATAAAGTTCTGTTGCCACAACGAATAAATAAATAAAGAAATCCATATTTATAGGTAATATTGCTTTAATTTATATGCATATATGACTGTCCTCATGTATAAGTGAAATATTAAATATATTTTTATTTTCAGGACATAACGTCAATAAAGTGTGGTGTGATATCAACATTCAATCTTCATAAGTTTTCCTCGATGGCTTGACAACAGGGCTTAAGGCACCTACAGGCAAAGGGAGGTAACTTATAGTTAGCCATATAGGGAGCGAAGAAGGATTTTTGGAAGATGGCTTATTGGTTTTTGAGGCAAAAAAAGGCTTGGCAGATTATCACAAGGAGATAGATGACTGGGGAAGTATTTGAGGAGTGTTTTAAAAAATACTTCCAAAATTAAAACCAAACTCGGTAGTAGTGTTGGATAATGCTCCCTATCATTCGAGGAAGGTTGAAAAAGTACCAACAAGTGCATGGAGAAAAGGTGATATCCAAGCGTGGTTGACTTCTAAAAATTAAAATTTTGAAGAAAAAATGCTAAAAGTTAATTTATTAAAAATTGTGGGTCAGGAGAAAACAAATATCAACAGTGTATTGTAGACGAGATGGCCGCAGTCTGAGCACAGTAATGCCTTGTCACTACTGTGCTCAGACTGCCCCACATATCACTGTGAGCTCAACCCTATTGAATTGGAGTGGGCTCAAGCGAAGGGACATGTCGTAGACACAACAGAAGTTTTAAAAAGCCGGAAGTGAAAAAAATATTACTGGGAAGTATAAGTAATGTTACTCCTGATAAATGACAAGAATATATTAGTCATACAATCAAAGAAGAAAAGATGTGCACTCTCAACGATTTGATTCACACAGTCGCAGACTTTTTAATAACTCATGTCAGCGATGATGATGATGATGATGAAGATAGTGATATAAGTATTAATCATGATTAAAGATTTTAATAAAAATATGTTATCTTTACTTGTGCGTTTTTTACTGCTGTACTGATGAAAAGGGACGTAATTATCACTCGCCGTAAAACCACTTTTATTGTGAAGCACCGCACTTAATAAAATGGATACATTCACTAACAAATAAAATGTATGTATAGACTCAGATGTTTAGACTGGTATTGAAATTTAAAAATGTGCCTGGCCAAAAAGATTTGTAACCTCTGACATGTCAAAAAAATGATAGCTGTCAGAATTCTACGGAATGAAAAATCAGACTATACATGAGTAGACTCACTTGATGATTTTGGGCTCCACGACGCGAAACACCTTGGCGTACATGTCGATGGCCTGCACCCACAGCACCATGGACCGGCACACCTATTACCACCAGGTGATTACTTTTAGATGAATCAGTAAACTTAACTCGGAGATAAAGTGCTTCAGTTGATAATAAAAGTCGAATAACCTACTAATAAAATAGCAAAACGGACTTCAAAAAACAAAGAACATTAAAATTATTTTCACCGTATACATAACAGGTTCTGAAGTCGTGGGGATTTCATAATTATTTGATGTAAAATGCATTCCGGTCTTAGCGCCGCTATTGGAAACCATTACATTACTTCATTCTCCTCAGGTTATTGAAGGTAGTTTGTACTTTTATATTTTGTTTTAGTAGTTATGACCTTCAAAAATAGAATAAACAACATTACAAGCTCGAGGCAATAACTGAAGTGCCGTCTAGTTATATCCCTCATCATTTCTTAGAAATTTAATGGATCTACCCTTAAGGTATAAATAGACTAGTTATACCTATATACAATAAAAAGAGGAAATTAAATCAGGTTTAAAATTATCATCATCATCATTACAGCCCAAGGAATGTCATTAAGTACGGTCCTCAGCCATCGACTTCCTGCATTACTCAACAGATCGTCACTCCATCTAGTAGGGGGACGCCCTACACCTAAACTGCCGGTACGAGGCTGCCACTCGAGAAACTTTTTTCCCATCGGTTATCGGATCTTCGAGCTATGTGGCCGGCCCATTGCCACTTCAGTTTTCTAATCCATAGGGGCTATGCCAATTACTCTGGTTCTACTGTTGATATCTTCATTCCTAAGTTTATCACGCAGAGTAACACCAAGCACAGCCCTCTCCATAGCTCGCTGAGTGACTTTGAGCTTCCTCATACGGCCGACAGTGAAGGACCACGTCTCAGATCCATAGGTCATCACTATCAACACACACTGGTCGTAAAATCTAGTTTTGAGGTTTTGAAGTATACCTGATGAGAAGATGTATCGCAATCTCCTAAACGATGTCCAGCCGAGTTGAATACGTCGATTGACCTCCCGGTCGAAGTTGAACTTACCTAGTCGGACTACTGTTGTCTCAGGTAAACATACTCGTCAACAACTTCAAGCTTAGTGCTCCCAACAACCACCGGCATAGGTGTGGCATGGACATTACACATTACTTTTGTTTTGTCCATGTTCTTGTTCATATTGTTGCACGCTATAATTAGCGCCTGGTGCGTGGCGGCTGATTATTAGCGCCATCTGGTATCAAGAAGCAGAAATAGGAGCGTCAAGATCTTTTTAGAACTTTCCCACTACTGCCATCTAGTATCGAATGGAAGAACTAAGCTTTCTAGAAAGCCCCATAATCGAACTTTCTGCACCTCGTTGGTCGGGGCCGGTATTTGCTGGAATATTCTGAATGTTTTAGTGGAAAAAGCCTCTATAAAGCCGTTCAAAGCCGCGATCGGGGCAGTATTGAATTGGCGATACGAGCGAAGCTTTCGGAGCGAAATAAAGTGAACTAAAGTGTTAAGTGTGATTTAAGTTTTAATTTTCTAGCAGTTTTTATTGTCACGAACCCTAAGCTCGTAACAATATCAACTATAAGTTGGGAGACACTGTTGAGGTCATTGAGCATAGTGCTTAGGTCCTTCAGCGATTGTGCCATAAGGAATTTATCGTCGGCAAATCGAAGGTGAGTGATGTACTCGCCATAGACGTTAATACGATTCCAGTCCAGTAGCTTGAACACGTCTTCCAATGCAGTGGCGAAGAGTTTCGGAGATTGTGTTACACCTCTCTTCAATTGGATAGGTTTCGTACTTTGGTTTTGTACTCGAATAGCCCTCGTAGACCTGCTTTACAAGCACTTTAGCACTTCGACATAACGACAGCCCACTTGCTGAAGGGACTGCAGTACTGCCCAAATTTCGACAGAATCAAAGAGTTCATCATAAAGAGTCCTTCTTTCTCCATAAAGTCGGCCATATGCTGGCCCCTTGGGTTTTGTTGCCCTATTCGGAATTTCCCTACTTTCAGCTCACTGTTCTCTTTTGTGCCTAGTTTTACTTTGAAGTCTCCTATCGCCATATAGTGGGTTTGGAGGAATGTATATATCTAAAGATATCCTCATACATTTCCTTCATGGCTGTATGACCTTCATACTCAGTACCTGTATGATACTTCATAACATATCTGTATCACTTCAATACCGCATGGCGATTTTGAGTATAAGGTACGCAACCCACGTCGACACACTCCCATTCTTTACAACTATTAACGAGAGACCTGTGGACGATAAATCCGACATATCCTTGGGACAGGCGTTTGCCCTCCCGGTGCCGAGGTCAAGTTGCCGGATTCGAGGATTAAAGTGTCCTTTCCCTCTCTTCAGACCTCGGATAATCCTACAATATCCCAGCGCAACTTGTCTATTTCTTCTTCCAGCTCCAGGATCTTCTCGTCAGTCCTCAGGGTTTAAAATAAATAATAAAAATATATAAAAACAGAGTATGCCTTGACCGGTTAAGAATGTTCGTTTAACATTTCTTTTTATAAAAAAATCTCATCAATGTTCAACATGACAAAGAGAGTAAGTTAATGAGCTAACCTTGGATACTCTGACGACGGTATCGGGGTTGAAGTCCTTGTGAGTGAGGTAAGTCTTTAACTTCTTCAGCGTGGCGTCAGGGATGTGGTCCTTGTCGTAATCCTGCAGGTTGCGAATGAAGTTTACGTCCGCCAAAAGTTTCTTGGTCGAATCCCAATCCGGTCTGTACATGAGAGAAATGTGAATATTTTGGTAAATTTAAAAACTGAGTAAAATACTGACTACGAGTGTGGTGGCAAAATATTTTATACTAGCGACCTGCCCCAAAGTTTCCTGGTTGGTATTGCTGAATGTCATTTATGTCATCATTCACGTTTCAGGTTGCCGTGTAGTGGCGGTAAAAGAATATCCACTACCTCGTATCATTCCGTGGGTGTCGTAATAAGAGACAACAGATTTCCTTCTGTCGAAAAGGAGATGAGCAGCACCGTATTCCTAATAACGACAAAAAAGTCTGTTTTCATTTCTACCGTTCTATTGATTCACATAAATTACAGCAGAGATCATATTCCATCGTTCTATGAGTACATCATAGAACGATGGTTTCATGGGTACGTAATGTCAAGGTAGACTTAGAATCAGGGTGTAAAATGCTTTGTTTTTTATATGGCAATAAAATATATACTAAATTGAATGAAACTGGTTTTTATCGCGTTTAATTAACTAATTATACTCGTATATTCCCGACGTTTCGAGTACTTTACAGCACCCATGGTCACGATCGTGTCTCGTGTGCAACCATTATATACCAGAATCTCTTGTCAATTATAATAAATCGGAGGATAAGTGCAAGAGATAGAGAGAATTTTTAGTTTTGTATTTGAAAGGCTCTGACTTGGCTCCGAGCAGAATGCAGACGGGCTCCATGACGAAGCGGACGAGCTGCGGCGGCTTCTGGAAGGCCTTGAGCTCGTTGATGTCACTCTTGTTGAGCGCCTTAAGTGCTTCCTGCGCTGCCTCCATTGCTGGCATCGCCAGAGCTAGATCTGCTTTAGCTTCTTCTGCGATTTGCTTTACCTCTTCAGCTTTTGTCTATGAAAGGCAAATGTGTCGTAGAGTGTAATTAATAATAATGTAATTATTGCATCTACAGCAGTGGAAAACACTATACAGTTTTTAACTATGCCATTTGTTGTTTAGTTTTATTTGATTTTCGGCTAACTATCGTTGTAGTTGTTCCCATAAATATTGGAGTGCCAGTCAGAAGTAATAATAATGATAATAAATAATAAGTGCTCTATTTACCATGAATCGTCAAAGAAATAAATGGAACCCTGGCTTCAAAACTAGTTGTAAAAACTGTATCTTAGAAATCAGTATCTTCTCCTTTTAGTGATATAAGTACAATAGATTCGGATGATTTAAAAAAATTAAGATACCAATGTTTAGTGGTTTCAGGTACTTAGTTATAACTGATTTTTAAGAATATTGGTTCAATTTGTTAATTTTTTGTTTTAAATTTTAAACATTTAAAAAATATAATGCTAGGTGCTCATAGTAACCATATTATGGTCTTCTAGCAAAAACACACTCTTCCAACAAGACTAAAGGGTTTTGTCTGTTTCTCGGGTTTAAGGCAACCGGCTGCCAACCTACTGTAACCGTTTAGCGCATAAACGTATTATGCAAATACAATTTATTTCTTATAATGGATGCTTGGGCATACTTAAAGGAATATTTTTCTAATGTATACATTTGTTGTCAGAACAAAAATGTCGGTTATTTATATAGAATCCTATTCACGTCATGCACGCATGGTGTGGCGAGGTGCGGTGCGGGTGAATGTTTCTCTTTCTATTTTTTATGATGTTAACACTTTTAGCCAGGTGGTGATTTTTACACCTTCATTGTATTCAGATATAGAGCTGTATGAGGATACCGATTATGTCTAAACGTTAGTTATCTAACAGTTGTCTGAGCAGGGGTGGTGACTCCCGGCTTTGGCGGTTAACTTGGATCTTTTGACGTTAGAGTATGCTTGTGTACGGTGTGTACGTAGCGTAGAGGGGTGTGCGTGTCCCATCTGTTCAGCTATCTGTGATCGTTATATTGGGTGAGTGTGTAATGTTAGTGTGTGACGGGCTACCGACATTGGCGACGTGTGCGTGTGCGGTGCGTACCTTGGCTACTGTCTCATTGGTCTAGCGGTTGTATACGCGGTCGAATGTCGGGTCGGTCCAAAATCGATTATTGGGTTTTTTTATAAGAAATTCTCAGAAGCAGTTCGTAGTCAGGAGGTTGGTTGCCTAGGAGAGCTCGTAAAATCATTGGTTCTACGTCTGACCTTTCAACGATTGTACCAGTTAGCCGTCCTATCGGACTATGAAAGTGAGGGAATACAGAGGCACCTGTGCTTGCGCATGCATCTATAATCGTGTTTTGCTCTGATGGCCAGTCTTTATTCAGATGGATGGCGTGACCGGAATTCGGTGTGGAGTATCTAGTGTTAGTGCGATGTGTGCGTGTGCGCTAGTGTGTGTGCGATACCTTGGCGGCTGCCTCGTCGGCGAGTAGCGCGTTGCGCACGTGGTCGGCAGCACGCTGCTCATCGCGCAGGCGCGCCGCCAGCTCCGTGGCCTCGCTCGCCTTGCGCGCCAGCAGTGGCTCCATCTCACGCACCGCCGCCTCCATCACGCCCACCGACGAGAACGCGCCTAGCAGTTTCTCCACCCACATACACAACCGTTATCATCTACTGACACACACTACTCTACAATATACACAGCTACTGCTCTCAGTATTGTAGCATCGGCATGACAATATATATTAGCCCATTTCAATTCGTATGTGTCGTAAAAAGTGCCAAAGGAAAACTAAAACAGAAGTTGAGCAGCAACATCTTCTAACATCTAATAACTCAAAGGATTAATATAAAAAAGGCATTCCACAAGACTCAATGAATTACCTACGTGACATTGTATTGTTTGCTGACAATACATCTCGAGAAAAACGTTCCAGACGTTTTTCTCGAGATGTACGATGATTATCAACTGACGCATTTCTTAAACTTGAATAACATCGTTTCAAGCGTACAATCTGGTTTTAGAAAACAGTATACAGTAAATAGTAAATCAAGTTGCAGCGTGGCTCTACCACGTAAGATATTATCTTATTAGTGTTGCAAGCGGCGAAAAAGGGAAACTGAAATAGGATATGAGCAGTAGTATGTTCCAGTTAATTGCTCAAAGTTATAAAAAAATTTCGGTTGCCAATCAAAAGTGATAAACATCGCAAATATAGTGTTACGAGCTTGAGGTTCGAGACAATTAATGCTACCGAGTGAATTACCAAAATTGACACTTTAATTACAGAACACTAATTACAACTTAAAACCTCACTAATAACGAAACGCAAATGTACTACTGATCACTTTAGTTCGAAGTTGTATCGCTTCGATGTAATATGTCTTAACAATAAATATTTAATTTAATATCATTTCATCGCCAATTCGGCAAAAATAGGGCCTCGGATAATTCCAGAACCTTCTACTGTAGAAAAATCTAGAATGTTTGAGTACATACCGGCCCCGACTGAATAAATAGGAGTTGATAGTTCTAGAAAGTTCTTCCATGGAAATTTTAAGAAGGATCTTGACTCTCCTAGTTCTGCTACTCGATACTAGATGGCGCTAATGGTAACTAGTGTCGCCATGTACCAGGCATTAATTGTGGCGCGCGACAATAATTACTATGAGCGAGGCTTCTACGGGCGAGGTCTATATTCAGCAGTAGAATTTTGATAGCTCTCATCAGTTCGCATCTCTATGTGAAGTTGCTATTTGAGTACTTTTGTTAATGTCGCATTTATAGATGATTATCGTTACCTGTAATAGTAACAACCACTAGTTTAAATGACAATCTGGTTAGACATGGTGGTGGCTCAGGAACGTGCTTTGTGACATTACTTAGGGGAGCTTTATGTTCAACAGTGGACTTGTGAAGGGTTGTAATGATGATGATGAGTAGTAATACTTATATAAAGGGCGTTTAAAAGATGTGTTGAGAAGAGAGTGAACAGCCACGTACCTCTAGTCCGCAGGAGATGCGGTCGCGTCCGCAGATGATCTCATGACGCTTAGTATCAAGCAACGACATGTAGAGCTGTAGCAGGTCCAGGTAGCTGCTGGGCGTAGAGTAGAAGTGGCGCCGCAGCTCCGCGAATAGCCGCTCCGACATAACGTCCACGTCCTCGTAAGCAAATCAATACGCTACATTACATTACACCAAAGAAGATACAATAACACTATTGTATAAAACTATTATTACGGATTTAATCACGTTTAATATTACTAATTTTTATTTTTTAGACGTTTTCACGACGATGTCGTGAACATGGTGTAGCCACCATAGGTGCTGCAAAGTGCCCGAAATGTCGGAAATTAAAAATAAATAAAATTAAACGCAACAAAATCCGTTATAATACTTTCTATTCAATGCGTAATTTCCACGTAAATGTAAGAATTCCTTATTAAAATTCTTTTGTTAAATGTTTTTAATGTAAATATGTCTTTAAATTTGCTTCGATAGTGGTAGGCAATTTAGAAAACTGGTGATGACAAAATCCGTGGATACGTTTTGTTATAGCAGCTACACATCTATTATTTGCATCCAAAATTTAATTACACCACTAGATAGCTAAAAAAAATCAAACAATTTACGTAACGTTGAGTGGGAAGAGAGCGCTGCCATTTTAAGGTCGTTTCGCTCCTTCACATAATTTTCGTTTAGTTCACGTAAAATACACAGCCACATAATACACAATAGAATGGCTGTTAACCTTATTTTGTACGAGAACCAGCGTCACTGGCAGCACACATACAAGCAATTACGTCGTATTATAACTACTACAAATCCGATTCGCTGTGTTGACATACTGAGTAAATTTAAATATTTTAGACTTTTGATTAATGTTCAAAATCATCATAAAAATCGTCTAAATTTTAATACATATTTATATGTAAATAGTGTACAATTTGGTACTTTCTAAATAATTTGCACGCGAAATATGGAAACGATTGTTACGTCAAAATACATCTCGTGTTGACATTTATACGTGTGAATTGACATTTTGGTGGCTTCACGGGCTCCGCCCACTCCCCCGTTCTATTATGTATGTATTATAGTATTCTATGATGTGCACACAGCCACACAGAGCTACATCACAATTTTTAAGTATCGATAAACAATCCATCCACCCATAACGACCTATAAAAATCCAATGCTTATCATAGGCCTCACCATGGCTGCCACGTTTGACAAACGACTTGGCAACCGTAGTTTTTTATTAATTCCAGTTGTTTTTAGGAGTATGCTGCTGCCCATATCGTGGTTTGTTTCCATCTGCACCTCTTACAACACCCACGGGACGCTATAAGATGGTAGATACAACGCCATTATAGTACACACCACTATCGATAAGCAATACTAGTGTTACGAGCTTGAGGTTCGTGACAATAAAAATTGCCGATAGAATTACCTAAATTAACACTTTAATTTTCTTTACACAAATTAAAACTTAAAACACTAATAATTAAGCACACTAATTCACTTTATTCCGCTCCGAAGCTTCGCTTGTCTCGCCAAATTCAATACTTCCCCCGATCGCACCTTGCAGCACCTATAAATACACATTAGTACCGAATCATCCAGAATATTCAAGTAAATACGCGCACCAATGGACAAAGCGCCGAAAGTTCGAGAATCAGCTACCAGAAGCTTAGTTCTTCGTTTCGACAACAGATGGTGCTGTCGGTTGAAAGATTAGTGATGTCATTTTCTGGAAAGCTCTCCCCTCGCTCCGTTACCCGACACTAGATGGCGCTAGTGCCAGATGTCAACTTAGCCGCGCAACACTGCCCCCTCCTAAGACATGCTCGTCCCGAGCATTATCGGCCCCATAATAACGCGCCAGGCGATCCACATGGACGATCTTAGGAGTCCCTCTTGCGCCTTTCTGTAACGGCTCCGCAATGTCAAGGGCTGTCCTATCCCATGGTGCACCAACATTGTACAATTTCGGTGCTCCTCTACTACGTGTCTGAGGTCCTCTCACGGCCGCACAACTTGTACATGTACGACACCAAGCCACGACATCGTCACGATAATGGACCCAGTAAAACTGTTCTCGGACCTTCAGCAGAGTTCGTTTAACTCCCAGATGGACTCTTGAACGACCATTATGGCACAGCTGTAGAACATTCGGCACTTTAGCTTTAGGGACAACCATTTGCAAACGACAGCTGTCTCCTCGACAATTGTCCCATTTACGGCACAGGACTCCATCCTGAATCAGCAAGCTGTCCCATTGGGCCCAATAGCTTTTCGTGGTTGGACTCATCGCTGAGACGTCGCTCCACTTAGGCTTGGTAGCACGGGCCTTCATCCATTCCAGAATCGGCTTAATGTCCGGATCTTCCTGCTGTGCATATCGTAGGCTGTCCTTCCACTCGTTGCTGAGGTGGTCTGTCCTGAGCATCCTCACGGATACCACTTCCTTACTCTCTTGCCTAGTACAATGTTTCCGATCTTCAGGATAAGGTCTTCTTGACGATGCATCTGCGTTGCCATGAGATTTCACGCTGCGATGTCTGATAGTAAAGTCGTATCCCGGCTGCTGCTGGGCGGTGGCCCAGCAGGTAGCAGCAGCCGGCGATGATGTTAGCCGCACTTCCCTTCGAGAGATCGTTCACCTTCCCTTTCTAGGGTTCACTTAGGACAGCTGGATCGAAGATGGCCCCTTTCCCCACAGCCATAGCACCTAGGGCTGTATCCTTTATTGTGGTCGCGAACTGCTGCAACCTCCCTAGCGTGAGGAGAATGATGTTGCTGCCACCGCCAGGCGGTGCCGTCAGCTGCACTACCCTCTCGAGATCGATCAACTTCCCTTTCTACAGTTCGCTTAGGGCAGCTGGATCGTAGATGGCCCTTTTCCCCGTAGCCATAGCACCTAGGGCTGAATCCTTTGTTGCGATCGCGAACTGTAGCTGCTGCGATCTCCCTGACGCGATGGGAACGATGATCCTGCCGCACGGCTCCTACCTCCAGTGCACGGGCTAAGGCGTTCTTAAGCGTCTCGTGGTGCCCGAGCCTCACAGCAGCTCTGACTTCCAGGTCGCGGATGCCGTCGATGAATGTCTGCACCAGGTTCCCTTCAATGAGCGCAGGTACAGATCGATATGCTTTCCGCATCAGCTTCTCCACCTCTAGAGCCCACTGCTGCAGGTTTTCGTTGATACGCTGCACGCGATCTTTAAGCTGCGCACGAAAGACGTGTTCCAGGTGAGCGTCGTCATATCTCGCCTCCAATGCCTCAAGGAGTTGCTCATAAGTCACTTCCTCACCGAGAGCTTCCAGAACTGCTAAGGCCTGGTCGCGCAGGCCTAGTGTGAGAGCAGTCATGGCCTGACTTTTATTCCAGCCGTTCGCCTTCATAACAGCTTCGAACCAGGAAGAAGTCCCGTCGAACGGTGGCACCTTGAACCCACGTAGCCAAGGTGTTGCAGCTACTACGGGAGATGTAATTCCATCCCCCAGTTTGAGGTCATCCAGCGTTTTCTTCACGTCAGCCATCACGTTGTCAACCCGATTGTTTACTTGGTCGATTCGGGTTTCAGCTTTCTCGAATCGGGTTTCAGCTTTCGCGATTTGGGTTTCAGCTTCCGACAGGCGGTTATCATGCTGAGCAACCTTATCCTTCACCTCGTTTATCTCCTTCCCGAAGGTAGCGTGAAGGTCCTTCATGAGGAGCATCTGCTCTTCCAACCGACGGGCCTGTACTTCTTGTCCGCCCCGCAGCTGCTCTTCCAAACGACTGACCTGTTCCTCCTGTCGGCGGGCCTGTTCATCCTGTCCGCTCTACAGCTGCTCTTTCAACTAACGGACCTGTTCTTCCTGTCGGCGGGCCTGTTCCTGCTGTCAGCGAGCCTGTTCCTGCAGCATTACCATCAGAGCACCTAAATCAGGTGCTGTAGATGTAGGAGCTACTGACGGGCCTGCAGCAGGCGGCTGGCCCTCCGACGTCTGCGGCGTTGCACCACCAAATATTCTTTGGTCCGTCTCCTGCTGGCGTTGATTTCGGGTACGGACACCCTCCGTTTCCTCCTTAGGTAAAATCGGCATGATTTTATCCCACTTCTGACACCAATTGTTACGAGCTTGAGGTTCGTGACAATAAAAATTGCCGATAGAATTACCTAAATTAACACTTTAATTTACTTTACACAAATTAAAGTTAAAAACACTAATAATTAAGCACACTAATTCACTTTATTCCGCTCCGAAGCTTCGCTTGTCTCGCTAAATTCAATACTCCCCGATCGCACCTTGCAGCACCTATAAATACACATTAGTACCGAATCATCCAGAACATTCAAGTAAATACGCGCACCAATCGACAAAGCGCCGAAAGTTCGAGAGTCAGCTTCCAGAAGGTTAGTTCTTCGTTTCGACAACAGATGGCGCCGTCGGTTGAAAGATTAGTGATGTCATTTTCTGGAAAGCTCTCCCCTCGCTCCGTTACCCGACACTAGATGGCGCTAGTGCCAGATGTCAACTTAGCCGCGCAACACTAGGATAATAATGTTGATGGTGAACACTGTCAGTTGTTCGCTGGTTATAAAACTCGCAAAACATTATAGTAAAACAGAAAGTGTACACACGGAATCAATCTTTCACTCGTACCAACTTATTGCTGATGTTATAAGGTGTTAACCTTATAACAAAAGCACGAAAAGAAATCTCAACCAAACTTGGAAACAGACAACTTTTGTTTCATTTACAATTAAGGCCGGTTACATACGGAATTCCGTTTCGAGATTCCGTTTTGGAATTCCGATTCGGGATTCCGAACGCAACAAGTCCATATAAAATCAATGACCCATCACACACCTACGGTATTTTTAAGTTCGAAATTTTGCGGACAAAACGGGATTCGGTATGTATGTGGGCGGCCCGTTCATTAATCTCAAGACGGAATTTCATATGTAAGTGGCCGGCCTTATAGTGCCGGCTTTAATTTGAATCCACGACTTGCAACTATGGAATGCAATCCAGCACCCAAAAGATGATCTTGCAATTCCGCAAGATTGAGACCATCAGACCCGCGGATCCGCAAGATTTGCGGGATTGTACATATTTTTATATAGAATAAGACTTATTTTGATGATAGAAGGACAACGCTTACACTGAGCAGAAAGGCCATCTTCCGATATAGATTATAAATTACTTTGGCGCTCATGTTGAAGTTCTGGTTTCCAACTTTACTTATAGCCAGTTATTAATTTTATTTAGATAAAATGTTGCTGTTCAAATATAAAAATAAACCGTTTATTTCAATTTAAACCGCATGTCACAAACTACGCATGGTACGTCACGAACTCACGAGTCACGACTCACGACTGAAATTATGAAATAGTCCAAGCATTAGCAGAGTATAAAATCACGCGACAGATTTTTTGGGGAATCCCCTTCGTACTTCGATTTGGGGCACCCCCCTATTATCATGCATTCGTGCCGTACATGATATTATGCGAATTCAGGCCGGAAAAAATAAGATCTTGCAAATCTAGCGGATTCCGCACATGTTATCCTGCTAATTTAATGCGGCATCCAGATTTGCGGATCCGCTAGATTGCATTCCCTACTTGCAACGAAACATTGTATAGTGATGGACAAAACCCTCAAACATGTGTACTACAACTAAATACATTATAAGGTTATTGATCTAAGTTCAAATAAAATAAAATTAAAAATTTTGAGAATATGGTGATTAAATTTGGGACAAATGAGACTCGTGTAAGGATGCGGGTAAGCTGTTATGTGAGACCTGATGCATGGCGACGCAGACAGTTGCGATGTTCTCGATGAGAGCAGAGTCTTCGAGTGGCGCGAGGCTCTGACGCGCCACCGACAGCAGTGCTTCGGGAGGCCACTTTGTGAACCAGTCGATCGTACAGCAGTTCACCAGGGAGGGGAACATGCGGCACCGACGCCTTTAATTATTTTTTATTTTTTATTTTATAGGATATGGTGACACACAGTCCACCTGATGGTAAGTGATTGCTGTGGCTTATGGACATCTACATCTATCCTCGATTACGAATCAAAATGCAGATGCGTTGTCACCCGTGAGGACTAAGATGGAATGCCTCATTTCCAGTAAAAAGGGTCTCCGGTTCTCTACACTCACCATACGAAACACAGCAGCATTAAGCTAAAATTTTACGCTGGTATTATGTGAGAGCGTGGTCCTTCCCCGGTCGAGCATACCCATCCGTGCTACAACTATACTACTATTAGAACTGCAGCATGGCTCTACCACGAAAAATTTACTCGTTCAGGAACAAATAATTAGAAAATATAGAATAAAATAACAATCTGTTTAGTTAAATCTGTTTTGTTAAATAATTACTTTAAAATAATGTTTTCTAGTTCTTGCTCACAAGATGCAAGGTCTGCAAATATTGACACAATATCTGGTGTAATCGTAAGAAAGGATGATGTTTTTAAAATGCTTAAGTCTCTAGATATCTCGAAAACCTTTCTGAATTATTAGCTTATTCTATTTGTTTATTAATTAATAATAGATAGTAAGGGTATTATTCTATTGTAATAATCAGATTATCTTTTTGTTGGTTTTGGTGTATTGTGCCTATACTAAACGTCTTTAACACTAACATTGGACCGTACATCTTTAACATCTAAGGTAAATCTATAAAGATTTCGAGTGTATACATCCAACAGTATATAGATTGATAATAGAATAATAATAATAATAATAATAACTACCATGACGTCCCATAGGATGCATCATCCGAGATCGTCGGTAATGAGGCTGTACTTGCCGCGAAAGCATGGTGGGCGTGGTTTTATGAGCGCGCTCACCATGCATAATCGCGAAGTGTGCAGCCTCCGTGATTACTTCCTGGCGAGATCGGATGATCCATTCTATAATGACGTCATTTCTAGTGATAAAGGGCTTACCCCTCTATCCTTAGCCCACGAGCAATGGCAGGACCCAGCAGTGCTTAGCATTTCCGACCGGGAGACCGTATGGAAGGAGAAGGAGCTCCACGGGAGGTACTACAGGGCTCTTCATGAGCCCTTCGTAGATACAGTCGCCTCCCTCAACTGGCTACGTTTCGGTGACCTCTTCGGGGGAAACCGAGGGTTTTGTCTGTGCAATACAGGATCAGGTTATTAAGACCAACAACTATCGGAGATACATCCTAAAGGATGGCACCGTCGACGTCTGTCGAGCTTGTCGCCATCCCGGTGAATCACTTAGGCATGTTATCTCCGGTTGTTCGGCGCTTTCTAACTCTGAGTACTTGCACAGGCACAACCTAGTAGCCAGAATTCTACACCAGGAGCTCGCTCTGAAATATGGTCTCGTGGACCGGAAATTGCCGTATTACAAGTACTTGCCGGAAGCCGTGCTCGAAAATGACCGCGCCAGGCTCTACTGGGACCGGGCCATCATCACAGACAGGACTATTCTTGCGAATAAGCCTGATATTGTGCTGATGGACCGGGCACAGTCAAGGATATTTTTGGTCGACATTACCATTCCGTATGACGAGAACCTCGTGAAAGCCGAAACAGACAAGCAAACAAAATATCTGGACCTGGCTCACGAGGTGACCGACATGTGGGGTGGTCTGCCGACCGAAATTATTCCTGTAGTCGTCTCTGCAAACGGGCTAATCCCAGTCAGCCTCTCGGGTCATCTGAGGCGACTGGGACTACGTGGCGGACCGCTCCGGGCTCAAATTCAGAAGGCGGTGCTCCTCGATACCGCCCGCATCGTCCGCCGGTTTCTTTCCCTTTCCCCCTAACCCTCGGCCGTTTGGTCTCCCCTGCCGAGGGCCTCCATCTGGTTGGGCTTTTATTTATTTAAGTATTTTTATATTTATTTTATGTTATTGATATTTATGTATATTTATCTTTTCATTCTCATTTATAATTATATATTTATAGAACCCAACCAGATGAGAAAACTATATAGATACCCCACAATAATAATAACTACGACCTACCTACCGACCATATACAAGACACTAACATCCATTTTGAGCACAAGAATCGCTCGTCACCTGGACTTAAATCAGGTGATGTCGCGCGCTCAAAATGGATGTCGGGGCGGTGGTCGTGGAACCAAGGAACCACTCCTCATTGACGCGGTCATTGGCAAAGTGGTGAAACGCAACCGTCGGAACTTCTCCGCCGCCTGGATAGATTACAGAAAGGCATTTGACTCGGTGCCCCATACATGGCTAAAGAGGGTCCTCGAGCTGTACAAGATTGACTGTACAGTTCGAGACTTCCTCGAGCAGTGTATGGGGCAGTGGAGTACGATCCTCCGTCATCTAGGCGAGCGGATGACGGCTGCGGAAAGCCGCATAAGGATAAGAAGGGGTATATTCCAGGGCGACTGTCTGAGTCCAATCTGGTTCTGCCTCTCTTTGAACCCTCTCAGTACTTTACTGGAGGGCTCCGGGAGGGGATTTCAGCTTCGGAAAGGAGGTACAAAAGTGACCCACCTTTTCTATATTGATGACCTCAAATTATTCGCCTCCAGTCGCTCCCATCTTATGGAATTGCTAAACATCACGTGTGAATTTAGCAATTCTATTAGAATGGAGCTGGGGACGGATAAGTGTGCGGTCCTTCATGTTGAAAGGGGAAGGGTTGCTAACTCTGAGGGCATAGACATATCTATGTCCGTCAACTTAAGAACCCTTTCCGAGGCTGAAACATACCGATACCTGGGTATGTCACAGAACATCGGTATCGATGAGGCTGGTATGAAACAGTCAGTTTGCGACGTGTTTTATGCACGCTTGACCAAAGTGCTTAACAGCCTTTTGTCCGGTGTGAATAAGGCACACGCATATAACGGTTGGGTCATGCCTGTCCTCATGTATACCTTTGGCATACTCAGGTGGACTCAGACTGAACTTAACGCCCTGGATAGAAAAGTCCGCACTACCATGACGTCCCATAGGATGCATCATCCGAGATCGTCGGTAATGAGGCTGTACTTGCCGCGGAAGCATGGTGGTCGTGGCTTCTTGAGCGCGCTCACCATGCATAATCGCGAAGTGTGCAGCCTCCGTGATTACTTCCTTGCGAGATCGGATGATCCATTCTATAAGGACGTCATTTCTTGTGATAAAGGACTTACCCCTCTATCCTTAGCCAACGAGCAATGGCAAGACCCGGCAGTGCAGAGCATTTCCGACCGGGAGACCGTATGGAAGGAGAAGGAGCTCCACGGGAGGTTCTACAAGGCTCTACATGAGCCTTTCGTAGACACAGTAGCTTCCCTCCACTGGCTACGCTTTGGTGATATCTTCGGGGGAAACCGAGGGTTTTGTCTGTGCAATACAGGATCAGGTTATTAAGACCAACAACTATCGGAGATACATACATACATACGGATGGCACCGTCGACATCTGTCGAGCTTGTCGCCATCCCGGTGAGTCACTTAGGCATGTTATCTCCGGTTGTTCGGCGCTTTCTAACTCTGAGTACTTGCACAGGCACAACCTAGTAGCCAGAATTCTACACCAGGAGCTCGCTCTGAAATACGGTCTCGTGGATCGGAAATTGCCGTATTACAAGTACTTGCCGGAAGCCGTGCTCGAAAATGATCGCGACAGGCTCTACTGGGACCGGACCATCATAACAGACAGGACTATTCTAGCGAATAAGCCTGATATTGTGCTGATGGACCGGGCACAGTCAAGGATATTTTTTGGTCGACATTACCATTCCGTATGACGAGAACCTCGTGAAAGCCGAAACAGACAAGCAAACAAAATATCTGGACCTGGCTCACGAGGTGACCGACATGTGGGGTGGTCTGCCGACCGAAATTATTCCTGTAGTCGTCTCTGCAAACGGGCTAATCCCAGTCAGCCTCTCGGGTCATCTGAGGCGGCTGGGACTACGTGGCGGACCGCTCCAGGTTCAAATGCAGAAGGCGGTGCTCCTCGATACCGCCCGCATCGTCCGCCGGTTTCTTTCCCTTTCCCCCCTAACCCTCGGCCGTTTGGTCTCCCCTGCCGAGGGCCTCCATCTGGTTGGGCTTTTACTTATTTATGTACTTTTATATTTATTTTATGTTATTGATATTTATGTATATTTATCTTTTCATTTTCATTTATAATTATATATTTATAGAACCCAACCAGATGAGAAAACTATATAGATACCCCACAATAATAATAATAATACGTGGCGGACCGCTCCGGGCTCAAATGCAGAAGGCGGTGCTCCTCGATACCGCCCGCATCGTCCGCCGGTTTCTTTCCCTTTTCCCCCTAACCCTCGGCCGTTTGGTCTCCCCTGCCGAGGGCCTCCATCTGGTTGGGCTTTTATTTATTTATGTATTTTTATATTTATTTTATGTTATTGATATATATGTATATTTACCTTTTCATTTTCATTTATAATTATATATTTATAGAACCCAACCAGATGAGAAAACTATATAGATACCCCACAATAATAATAATAAAATAATAATAATAATAAATAAATAAAAGTAATAAAAAAAAAGTAAATGATGCAGTCAGTATAAAATCTTAAAAATGAATTTTTGTAGCATATGTTTCAAGTTCCCAAATAACAAATTCTCAACGCAAATAGATTTTACAATATCAATATAAATAAAACTTTAAAAAATCTGTGGAAAAGAAACTAATTTCAAGAAAAATGTATTTCTTTCAAATTGACAACTGTCATCTAAGAAATTTTACAAACAGATTTATATAATATTTTATATTATAATTTCACGTTACATTATGCATCGAACGAGACGACAAATACGAATAAATACCGCCAACACCACAATCGCACACGTAACATCGCCTACGGAGGACTACACATCCATGGAATGTAATCCAAGAGGCACAAGAAGAACCCCCGTACCATCTTTGAGGGGACGAAGAGCGCCAGCGGCTGGCTTGGGACCTGCAGGAATTACCATCCTACATGAGGACCCCGCTACTGATGGTGTAGTGCGACGACGCATGCGCTGGACTAAAGAATTAAATATAAGTGTTATGCGCGCGTACTATAAGGCTACCAAAGGAGGAACCAATCTTACATCTTATCGCCCTAAAATGCTGTTTGAATTCCAACAGCTACAACCCAACCTAACAAACTTAACTGCCCAAAGACTTTCAGATCAAGTACGTGTAATTCTAAGTCGTAAGATTTTGGACGACAGATTAATTGAACAACTTTGCAGTGAGTACTCAACATCTACTATCAATTCAATTCCTGATTCCCAACGAACACTTCCAGGTGAGACTGATGACTTAAATGAAAATAACAGTAACCATAATATAAATATTACTAACTTAAATAACGAAAAAGTAGAGCAAAATTGTTTTGATATAGATGTGAGTTCCCAAGACAGCGAATATATGAAAAGGACTTTCGAATGTTCCCTTCTGGAATATAAAAATACACCAATAGAAAATAGACCGAAACTACCTAAACTTCCTAACAACAAAAAAACTTTTCTAACAGTAGCATCAATGAATATTCTTTGTAAAGATTATTTTGAAAAAAGTAACTCTATTTTGGAAACTATGTCTCTTCTATACTGTTGTGCCCATGCTATATGTATGATAATGAAAATTCCTGTCATTGCAGTACAAAATTTTAAGAAAAATAATACAGAACCTAAATGGAAACAAAGAATTCAAAAACGAATTGACAATACTCGCAAAATTATAGGAAAATTAATAAGCTACCAAACAGGTAACAGGCGTAAAAAAATAATTACTTTAGTAAATCAAATCGCTAATGAAAATGATATTAGCCAATCAGATCCCCATTTTCCGGATAAAATTACTGAATTCATTGATACACAAAAACAAAAGTTAAAAGCATGGGCCAACCGTATTAGACGATATTCAGAAAGATCTAAACGGTACTTCCAGAATCGCACATTCGAAAGTAACCAAAAGTGGGTGTATCGGTCTTGGGAGAACACTACAACTAATAGTTGTACTCATGGCAGCCCAAGCTTAAATGAATGTCTAAATTTTTGGAAAAGTATGTGGTCTAACGAAGTTTCTCATAATGAAGGCGAATGGATTCGTGCAACCGAACGTAAGTTTTCTAAATTGGCTAACATGGGTTCTATTTCAATTACTGCTGAAGATGTACACTCAATTACTCGTAGATTACTCAACTGGAAATCACCTGGACCAGATGGTATACACAACTTTTGGCTGAAATGGATAACAAGTAGCCACGTGCGTTTGGCTGCACAGATTCAAGAAGCCATTGAGTGCTGTGAGCTCCCGAGACTTCTTACAACTGGTATTACCCACTTACTATATAAAAATGGAAACACCACGGAACCTAAAAATTACCGACCTATAACATGCCTTTCAACTGTATACAAATTAATAACTGCAATTTTGAATAACAAGATCTATAAACATTTGGAAAATAATAACATTCTTTCAACTGCACAGAACTGATGTCGGAAAGGGTCACGTGGTTGTAAAGAACTTCTTCTCATTGACACAGCTATTTGCCGACAAGTCTTTCGTAATCGCAAAAATATGTCCGCTGCTTGGGTGGATTACAAAAAGGCATATGACTCTGTTCCACATTCATGGCTAAAGAGAGTTTTAGAAATATATAAAATAGATGACAAAATTTGTAAGTTTTTAAGTAAATAATGGGTCAGTGGAACACTGTTCTAAATCTACCAGGTGAGTGGCAAAGTAGTTCGATAGACTCTATAAATATTAAACGGGGTATATTCCAGGGCGATAGTTTGAGCCCAACTTTGTTTTGTTTAGCCCTGAATCCTTTAAGCACTGCTATTGAGGAATCCGGATTAGGGTTTCGGTTTCGAAAAGAAAACTCACCGATCTCACATCTACTTTATATGGATGATCTCAAACTATTCACATCAAAAGAGAGTAATCTACTATTATTGTCGAAATTAACACATAGTTTCAACAATGATATTAGAATGGAATTTGGAATAGATAAATGTGCTGTCATTAACGTAAATAGAGGCAAAATTAAAGATTGTAATAATTTAGCAATTACAAATGACTTACATTTCAGTTCTCTTTCTGAAACAGAAACCTATAAATACTTGGGCATGGCAGAAGCGCTAGGAATTAATGACAAAAATATTAAAGAAAATTCAAAAGTAAAATTTATGTCAAGGTTAAAAAAAGTTATCAAAAGTCATTTATCCGGCGGAAACAAAATTAGAGCATATAACTCCTGGGTAATACCTAGCCTTCTATATACTTTTGGTGTTACAAGATGGTCTCAAACGGAATTGGATGACTTAGATAGACGAGTCCGTACATTAATGACTACGCACAGAATGCACCACCCACGATCATCTGTCATGAGGTTGTATCTTCCAAGAAAAGATGGTGGACGGGGCTTATTAAACATTAAAAACCTACACAACCGTGAAGTATACAACCTCAGAGACTATTTTATTAAAAAAAAGACACATCACACATTCATAATGACGTAGTGATTAATGACAAATCATTAACCCCGCTTAATATGTCGGCAAAGGACTGGCAGAGGCCTCATACTATATCTATAGATGAACGCAAAAAAGGTTTGGAATGACAAACAACTGCATGGTCGATTTTTTAAAGCATTGACTAATCCTTATGTAGACATGGTTGCATCAGTACATTGGTTACAATTTGGTGACCTTTTTGCAGAAACTGAAGGTTTTATCTGTGCAATACAAGATGAAGTAATTAAAACGAACAACTACCGGAAATACATTTTGAGGGACGGCACAGTTGACGTATGTCGAGCATGTCACCACCCTGGAGAGTCCCTCAGACATGTTATTTCCGGTTGTTCACAACTATCAAATGGTGAGTATTTGCACAGACATAACCAAGTAGCTAGAATAATACACCAACAGCTTGCCATTAAATTTGGCTTTACTCAACAGGATGTTCCTTATTATAAGTATGAACCAAAGCCAGTCCTTGAAAATAGAAGTGTCACGCTGTACTGGGATCGGTCAATTATCACAGACAGATTTATAGTGGCAAATAAACCTGACATTGTGGTGTTAGACCGAACTACACGCAAGGCAATAATAGTGGATATCAGTGTTCCTCATGACGAGAATCTCGTAAAAGCAGAGAATGGTAAAAAAAATAAAATATATCGACTTGGCCCATGAGATTGTCGCTATGTGGGACGTTGATTCTACTATTATTGTACCAGTAGTTGTATCAGTCAATGGACTTATTGGTAAAAATATGGACGATTATCTGTCCAAGTTAGGTTTGGGCAAATGGCTGAAAGCATTAATTCAAAAATCGGCCTTATTAAATACGGCTCGAATAGTAAGAAGGTTCCTATCTTTGGATGCCTAAATTCACCGATGGCTTAGAATTCCTCGCCGCGGTGGATAAAAGCCGAAATAATAATATTATTTATATAGACTGTATTTATATTTGTAATATTATAGTTTTGTGATAATATATGTGATCATATAATAATAATGTAGTAATAATGTAGACGTCACTAGATGCGCAACCAACTGCATATGTGGATGCTGCCGTCAACATTCCATTTGTGGCTAATTCAGACGATGACGGAATAGTCTTCCACGAACTAGAGAAAATGAGGAGCATATTGGAAGAGTCGATGCTGGAAACGCGCAGCATGCCTCTCGAAAATCGACCGCGACTTCCCCGCATACCCCTTAGCAAGCGAAATCGGGCTATCGTGCGGGCTCTTAACCCAATGCTGGTGACCTATTTGGAAGCCAGCCGGGACCTTTGCGAGACGGATTCAATTCTTTTTAGCGCCGCACTGGCAGTATGCCGTATTATTGGCGCCAAACTTCCCGTGGCTGGACGTGCTACTCAAAAAATTAGCGCCATCCCAGCCTGGAGAAAAAGAATTGAGGACCGTATCGCAAAGGCAAGAGCCCTTATCGGCAGACTAACAAGCTTCAGGTCGGGTAATAATAGACCGAGGATTATGCGCACCGTTAGGATGGCGTTTGCTGGGACAAATATCAGTTTGTTCCAACCGGATATCACGCAAAAACTAACGGAGCGCATAGATGACCTGAAGCAAAAAATCGCTGCTTGGGGGAAGCGGATTCGACGATTTAGCGAGAGGTCAAGGCGGTTCAACCAGAATCGTCTCTTCCAAAGTGATCAGAAGAGGCTCTATAAATCATTGGAGCGACCAGAGGTATGTGGAGCGGGCCCAGGACCGGATCAGGCCGATACTGTCGCATTTTGGCGTGGCCTGTGGTCAGAGCCCGTAAACCACAGCGAGGGCCCTTGGATGGAAGTTGTGGCGAGCCAGAGTGCAAGTGTTACGCCTATGGACCTCGTCACCATAACGCCTGAAGACGTGGCTGAGGCGGTCCGTAGGGCCCCGAACTAGAAAAGTCCGGGGCTCGACGGGCTGCATCATTACTGGCTGAAGGGGTTCGTAGTGTGTCACGCTGTGCTCGCCCGACAGTTTCAAGAGGCTCTCGATCAGAAGTCGCTCCCGAGCCTCTTCACTACTGGGATCACTCATTTGATTCCTAAAGATCAAGATACCACAGACCCGAGCAAATACCGCCCCATCACGTGTCTACCCACCATATATAAGACACTGACATCCATTTTGAGCGCGAGAATCACTCGTCACCTGGAGCTAAATCAGGTTATGTCACGCGCTCAAAATGGATGCCGGGGCGGTGGTCGTGGAACCAAGGAACCACTCCTCATTGACGCGGTCATTGGCAAAGTGGTGAAACGCAACCGTCGGAATTTCTCCGCCGCCTGGATAGACTACAGAAAGGCATTCGACTCGGTGCCCCATACGTGGCTAAAGAGAGTCCTCCAGCTGTACAAAATTGACTGTACAGTTGGAGACTTCCTCGAGCAGTGTATGGGGCAATGGAGTACGATCCTTTGCTATCTGGGCGAGCGGATGATGGCTGCAGAGAACCACATAAGGATAAGAAGGGGTATCTTCCAGGGCGATTGTCTCAGTCCAATCTGGTTTTGCCTCTCCCTGAACCCTCTCAGTACTTTACTGGAGGGCTCCGGGAGGGAATTTCAGCTTCGGAAAGGAGGTACAAAAGTGACCCACCTTTTCTATATGGATGACCTCAAGTTATTCGCATCCAGTCGTTCCCATCTTATGGAATTGCTAAACATCACTTGTGAATTTAGCAGTTCTATTGGAATGGAGCTGGAAACGGATAAGTGTGCGGTCCTCCATGTTGAAAGGGGAAGGGTTGCTAACTCTAAGGGCATAGACCTATCTATGCCCGTCAACTTAAGAACCCTTTCCGAGACTGAAATGTCTTCTGGTTATGTCACAGAACATCGGTATCGATGAGGCTGGTATGAAACAGTCAGTTTGCGACGTGTTTTATGCACGCTTGACCAAAGTGCTTTACAGCCTTTTGTCTGGTGTGAATAAGACACACGCATATAACGGTTGGGTCATGCCTGTCCTCATGTATACCTTTGGCATACTCAGGTGGACCCAGACTGAACTTAACGCCCTGGATAGAAAAGTCCGCACTACCATGACGTCCCATAGGATGCATCATCCGAGATCGTCGGTAATGAGGCTGTACTTGCCGCGAAAGCATGGTGGACGTGGTTTTCTGAGCGCGCTCACCATGCATAATCGCGAAGTGTGCAGCCTCCGTGATTACTTCCTGGCGAGATCGCATGATCCTTTCTATTATGACGTCATTTCTAGTGATAAAGGGCTTACCCCTCTATCCTTAGCCAATGAGCAATGGCAGAACCCAGCAGTGCTTAGCATTTCTGACCGGGAGACCGTATGGAAGGAGAAGGAGCTCCACGGGAGGTTCTACAGGGCTCTACATGAGCCTTTCGTAGACACAGTAGCCTCCCTCCACTGGCTATGCTTTGGTGATCTCTTCGGGGAAACCGAGGGTTTTGTCTGTGCAATACAGGATCAGGTTATTAAGACCAACAACTATCGGAGATACATCCTAAAGGATGGCACCGTGGACATCTGTCGAGCTTGTCGCCATCCCGGTGAGTCAATTAGGCATGTCATCTCCGGTTGTTCGGCGCTTTCTAACTCTGAGTACTTGCACAGGCACAACCTAGTAGCCAGAATTCTTCACCAGGAGCTCGCTCTGAAATACGGTCTCGTGGATCGGAAATTGCCGTATTACAAGTACTTGCCGGAAGCCGTGCTCGAAAATGATTGCGCCAGGCTCTATTGGGACCGGGCCATCATCACAGACAGGACTATTCTTGCGAATAAGCCTGATATTGTGCTCATGGACCGGGCACATTCAAGAATATTTTTGGTCGACATTACCATTCCGTATGACGAGAACCTCGTGAAAGCCGAAACAGACAAGCAAACAAAATATCTGGACCTGGCTCACGAGGTGACCGACATGTGGGGTGGTCTGCCGATCGAAATTTTTCCTGTAGTCGTCTCTGCAAACGGGCTAATCCCAGTCAGCCTCTCGGGTCATCTGAGGCGACTGGGACTACGTGGCGGACCGCTCCGGGCTCAAATGCAGAAGGCGGTGCTCCTCGATACCGCCCGCATCGTCCGCCGGTTTTTTTCCCTTTCCCCCTAACCCTCGGCCTTTTTGTATCCCCTGCCGAGGGCCTCCATCTGGTTGGGCTTTTATTTATTTATGTATTTTTATATTTATTTTATGTTATTGATATTTATGTATATTTACCTTTTCATTTTCATTTATAATTATATATTTATAGAACCCAACCAGATGAGAAAACTATATAGATACCCCACAATAATAATAATAATGTCCTCCCGACCGAATTTCGGTCACAGCGGTGAGTCTCAACGGAGTCTAGTCATCTAAGCAGTTCAGGATTATAGTGTCATGCACAAGCACAAGTACATTCTCTACTCCCTGACTCTCATAATTCGATGATATGGTATTCCAAGACGACCGGAGAGATCAGGTGCAAGATCTACGGCTTTACCAGCTTTTCGGGGAACGCTGGTGTAATACCGTCAACTTCCTGACACCAGGCTACTACCGAGAAAATTTATGAAACAGAACCCTTTGAAAGTGGCTCCACCCGAGATTAGAACCTAGGACCTCTAGCTTACTTCTATAGCTAGCAACCGCGTTTACGACTACTGAACCAACGAGGCAGTAAGCAGTGATAATAGAAGGAAACTATCAAACGTGTTATTGTATAGTGATCGAAGTGCATTAGGGGTTGGCAGGCACCTGAAGCCGTCTCCAACGGGGCTCATGCAGATGGCGAGATGCAGGCGGGCGCGCGCGCGCGTGATGAAAAAGCGGTAAACCGCGTCGCGGTCGGAGGAGTTCACGCCGGCACGTACAGCCTCTGCGCTGCACGCGGCTACCACTTGCTCCAGCGGCTCCCCCCTCGAACAGGTTGTTCACCTCGCCTGCCATATACAAAAGCCCCCTCAACTTCGCTACGTACGTTTTATATTTTTTTAAGAATGTTACTCTCATACTTTATGACGACACATCGAAAAAGTGACTACAGGCTGTCGCCGTACTGGTTCGAGTGAATACAAAATTTCTATAAAAACTTGAAAAAACGTCGTCATAAGGTCTAAAATTGCGTAGCGCCCGCGACGAATAAAATCGCTTAGAAATTGTCAGAATCTTAAAATATTTTTTATAAAATTATCGATTTTAGTAATCAAAATAATGAGCAAGTAAATTATGAATATTGATGTTATGAATATATTTGAGTGATTCCCAAGGTATATCTTTGGGAATCACTCAAATATATTAATACCTATTAAGTCATTTCGTTGTAATTTCAACTATAGTGGTTTTTAGAGGTGTTTTCGCAAATAATTATGATCGAGCCAAAATTATACAATCGTGTTTTTGAACAATCAAATTCAAGATAAAGACATGAATTTCCCTATATCAAAATTCCACTTTCGTTAGTGGTGTCATAGTCCTATACTATTCGATGAAAGGAGGTGCATTTTTTCGCGGTGTCGCCTTAATTTTCTGCTGTAATCATGGCCTCCGTGACATTTCACTTACACAAATTTCATAAGTATTAACGTCCAGACCCGGAGTGACTATTTGTAAAACATAGAATTACTTGTTCCGTGCGGGATTCAAACCCGCTGGTCTTAGCGTTGCAACTCATTAGAGGTGTAGCGGCGCTGTCGTCTCGCCACAAGCGAAACACATTGAAGCCTAAATCGCGCTATCAAAGTTCCGAAGTAAAGCAGTATGTATAGAATAGCTCCAAACTACCGCTCGGAGCGTTGGCCGCTCCCCGGGAACACCTTGCCCGGGGGAGGATCTCCTCTTTCCTTCCACTGCTATAGAGGAAATTGAAACAGGAGGTAGGCAGCAATATGTTTCCTGATCCGAAATCCTGATAACACTATTGGTCACACTGTGTATAGGAAAAAGACCCATACCAACCGATATTTATATGGTGAATCTCTCCATCATCCTTCACAGTTAGCTACCGTGGGTAAATCTTTGTTTCAGAGAGCACGAGGGATCTGTGACAGAAAACATCTGGCCGCGGAGCTTCAGCACGTCAAGCAAGTATTGCAAGACAACAAGCTTCGGGTCCCGCGCCTACGTCACAGTGAACGAGTGAAGCCGGCCACAGTCGAGCGCGCGCCTGCTCTACTACCATATGTTAGAGGAGTCACGGACAAGATTGGCTACATCTTGAAGCAAGCGTCCATTAAGACATACTACAAGCCGCTGAAGAAGATTAGTCAATTTTTACCATCCATCAAATGTAATATTCCTCTACAAGATGCAGGTGTGTACAAGCTAGATTGTGAATGTGGTCTCTCTTACATAGGTCAAACAAAGAGATCTATAAAAACCCGCGTGAAGGAACATATAGCTGATGTGAAGCACCGACGCTCCGGGAAGTCTGCAGTCTGCGAACATGTTCAAGATCGTCCCCACCATTACATTAGATTTGATAAACCACAAATTCTCGCAAAAGAACACCGATTCCTACCAAGGATGATACGCGAGGCTATTGAAATTAAAAAACATCCAAATTTCAATAGAGAAGATGGTTGGGTGCTACCATCTGCTTGGGATCCTATAATTAACAAAATTAAACCCAAACCCAAGCATACCACTGCAAGACTTCATGATACTATAAGCTCGTTCTGCGTAAATCGGACCAAAAATTAATATTAAAAAACTGAAGGTAGCCGGACTAACTATGACATTGGGACGTCAAACATCTCAGTCCGTGACCATGGGCGCTGTAAAGCACCCGAAACGTCGGGATAATAATAAAAATAAATTAAAGTAATTAACCGCGATAAAATCCGTAAATAATAGTTTTATTCAATGTGTAGTGTTCGCGTAAATTTAAGAAATCATAATATGTACCTGTTAAAAACTTAAAATGATAACAAACTGGGACTTTGGGAGTCTCACCTGCAGAATGGGTGCGTTTGGCAGAAAAAAGCGCTAGCAAGCGCTTAAAAGCGCTGAAATGGTTTTCGGCCAGGACACGATTACTACTTCAGTAGCGCTGACACAATCCGCCATTTTGCTTATTTAATTTGTTTGTTTTTAAGTAGAGTTTATAAGTTGTTTTGTGCAATATTAGTTTTAAGTAATATAATGACATGAATAAACATATACATGCTATTAAAAACTCATGATTGGTAAGTTTTTAATATGAATACTTTACAAACATATATTTAAATTAGGTTAGGTTCCCCGGTTAAAACTAACATCGTGTCCTGGAGGAAAATAGCTACTTACGATTTGACAGCGCTTACCGCTTACGATCGCCATTTTGCTTACAAGCGCTTGCTAGCGCTTTTTTCTGCCAAACGCACCCAATGTGAGAACTGTGGAAAAACCCTATGGAAGTCTACGGAAGAGGCTTATGTTCAGCCGTGGACTTTTATCAGTTGTAATAGTAAGGAAACACGTTGATTCGATCTCCGGATCGAAGCGAAGACTTTACGGCTCTGGGTTCTAGCCCTTCTGAACCTATCGTTTCTTTGGGTATCTTCATTTTTATATACTTTTTCTTTACAATATGCTGATGCGTCACATTGCAAAGCCCTGCGTAGATTTTGATTATAGCTCAACCCAGCGGAGTTAATGACGACAGCTACTCGAGTTCATAAGGCGCCCAAGTGATCAAAATAACTTGAGGTTTATATCAACATCGAAGCACATGGATTATAAATATAAAACACGATGTCAGGTTTTTTTTAATATAGAACAAGGGTGACTAACGTGCACACACTCCTCCTGATGGGAAGTGGATGCTGTGGCCCATAGACATCTACATTTATCCTCCATTATGAATAAAAACGTAAATGCGTTGTCATCCCTAAGGACTAAGATGGAATGCCTCGTTTACAGTAAAAATGGGTCTCCGGATCTCTACACTCACCATACGAAACAAAGCAGTAATAAGCTGCTATTTTACATTGGTATTCTGTGAGAGTGTGGTCCTTTCCCGGTCGAGCCGACCCATTCGTGCTACAACCATAATATAGCTGCAGCGTGGCTCTACCACGTATAAAAAATGAACCACCCCTGTAATTTTAATGCATAAATGATGATTTGGATTAATCACAATATTCGACAGATTCTAATGTACGAGTACTATCAGACCTCCTTCAATCTAGCACATTTATCGCTGTTTCATACAGTAGTAAGATAGTATAGTAAAAATAAAACAAACAAAGTAGCCAATAATATAACACTCCCATTTACAAATAAATTTTGATGATTTTTATAATTATTTTCAAATTTATACCGTTGGCGGACTGTGGTCCCTTTATAAGTGCTATAATACTGACCGGAGTTAAGCATGTTGTTGAGATCCTCCAGGAAATCATCACGTGAGAGCTGCGTGTCGGTGCACAGAAACACGGTGTCCCTCAGCGCCACGCCCGCACTCATGTACATTTTCACCAGGTCCTCGTGGAACTCTGGGACACCGTAGTTACGCTTGAGTTCCATCCCCATACATCTGTCGTGAAAGTGAGAAATGTAATTCCACCAAAGTCGCCAAAGCACCTGCAGTTCCCCTGGTTGTGCAGTTGTTAACGGGTGGCGGTCAACACTAACCGTGAACCGCGTGCTCCTTTGCACCCTCTTTTATATAAAAAAAAAACATAACAACTATTCTCTTTCAAGAAAATACACCGAAAAATAATATTTTACATAATAACATAATAATTATTTTATGTTGAAGTAAATATTTAACCAATGTTTTGTGGTTTTGGGGGTGGAAAAACCAGGAAAATTGTACTTTACGTGATACTATAAACATTCCTAAAGTGGTAAGCCTAAATATGTTTAGCTATTTTTACCCCACAAAAACTTAAGTCAATTGCGGCGTTCCACGTCTAGCCCAGGAAAGGTACATAGTTAATAACTGTTGTTACAAATTTAAATTTCTTGTTTTTGTTTTAGAAAATATTCTGTTTAAGGGAAAATATTAAAAATACTACCTCAAATGGCTTAGCAAGATCCTCCGTTATGCCGAAAACATTGCAGCATTAATTTTGAAATAAATATATGGTAAAGTTGAGGATTAATGTTAAATATTATGTTAGACGAAAACATGATTCCGTAAAATTTTCTCGATAGAAAAAACCAAACTTACTTCCAAACTGAACAATAAACCGCTGCTATTCATAAAATACTTTCAATTAGATCATGAAACTTTGCATACTAACTGAACTAACTATAAAGCAGGGCTTATGTTTTTTATTTTTTTTTGAATTATCATTATTTTCACTGTAAAAATAAATTACCTAAACTATCGGCGTCTTGAAGCTTGTTTCCTGCCGCCCGGTCAGTATCGTTTCGGCCTTTGAAGGGGGAAGATGTGTCGTTTACGATCAGGATACACATTACGCAACAGGACGACGTAAAATTAAAATGGGAAATAACCGCGATAAAAATAAGAAGTGACTGGGTCGGCGTAAAGAAACAGGCATAAATATGATAAACCTAATGAAATAAGTATCTAACGACCTATCTACTTACAGTATTAGTGATTACAAACATGTCGGTACATAGCATACGACGCGTGGGGAAGTGGGGGCGAAATTAGAATTTGAGCTGAGTTACTATATCCCCTTAACAGTAAACCGTTATTGTTGACGTATTTATGCTATTTTATTGCAAATTCAATGGACGGCTGATAAGCGCTGGTTTTATAAAAATAATTGATGTTTCTTAATTAGTGGTACTAGTATCCCCAGGGCTACGTTAGGTTGTCAAAATGGTTAAACTCTTGAATAAGGTAGGGGTAAGGACAATTACTTGTCTACGTGCAATTTTTTCCATTGAATTGAAATAACTGATGTGAATTTTATTAATGGTACGTAAGAAAAAGTAAAATTGAAATTTTTATAGTGGTAGAGCCACGCGGCAGCTTTTGGTGTTGCACGTATGGGCCGGCTCGAAGTGGGGTGGTACCACGACCTCAAAGAAGATCAGCGTGAAGTAAGCTCTGCTTCCACATTTCGTTTGATGAGTGCAGGCTGGAGGCCCAATTCCCCTTCCCCTCTTCACATGGTAGCGGAGTTAAATAAAACATTACCCCAGGAGGGTACTAGCACCGCTGGTGACGAAGAATCCCTCGCTGAGCATCCACACCCAAGTTACCCAATAAGTCAAAAGCACCCCCTTCCATGCTATCCGTCAATTTCTGCAACATCAGGGGACTTCATTCAAATTTTAACGCCGTCCACTACCATCTGGAATAGGCGAAGCCGGCATTGCTCTTTCTAACCGTGACACAGGTGTCCTCTCCAGCTATGCTTCTTATCTCTCCTGCCTAGGGTACAAATTAGAACACTCCTTTGAGTGTGGAATTTGTGTGTACGTCAGAGAGGACTTTTGTTTTCGACGCTTTAGCAGCCTTGAAGGTACGAAAACAGGTAATAAGTACGTTCATCGTATGGCTGCGCGTTGACAACTACGACCATCCCCGCGTATACGGGTGCCTCTATAGGTCCCATTGTGGTAATGCGATCACGTCTAAATGGCTATCCGTGCTACAACAAGTCCCATCCGCAGAGATCGTGATGCTTGGTGATTTTAACGCCCACCACGCTGAATAGCTTGGTTCTCTTTTAACTGCTAAAGTATGTAGATCTTTTTATGACTATGCTTTGACATATGGTCTGACACAACTGGTCACCTCGCCTACGCGAATCACAGATGTGGAAGATAATGTACCTTCCCTGTCGGACTTTCTGCTGATCTCTCATACGGACGGATATTAGGTCACCGTCAATGCCCCTCTTGACTCCTCAGACCATTGTCTGATCCGAAATACGGTGCTCAATTTCCCATCGTGGTTGCGTCCTACAGGTTGGTTGCTGATGTGGTGCTACAGGGAATGGAACTTTTTATTCCATCATCTATGGTGCCTATCGGAGGTAAAATCCAGCAATGATTTCGTCGCTACTGCAAAATTGCATTTCGTCATAATTAAGAGTGCTACCAGGCCCGGGCTTACGCATCAACGTCTCGGGATGAAAATACCAACGCTTTTAAAAAGAAGTATAATTCCGCCTCCAGGTCCCTCAAAAGTGTCATTGTCAATGCAAAGTCAGACCACATCAGCAGAATTGTCGAGCAGCTAGTTCGTCTTCCTTCGGAAACACGTGCATTCTGGTCTCTTGCCAACGCTGTGCCAGAGAATTTCTGTCTCATGCCGCCAAGGACAAAGCCGATCTGCTAGGCTCTCTCTTTGTGTCCAACTCGACTCTTGATGACGGGGAGAACACACCGCCACCATCCCGCGGTGTGAGTGCTCCATACAGGATGTGCTGTTTACCCAGCGCTTGATTCGCAGAGCACTCCTCTCCCTGGACGTCAACAGTCGAGTGAGCCTGATGGCGTCCCTCCTATTTTGCTGTAGACATGTGCTCCGGAGTTGGCATCGGTTTTAACGCGTCTTTACGGTACTCCTGCTCCCTAGGCATAGTCCCCAACTCATGGAAGACAGTTTTGGTGCACCCGATATCCCTAAAAAAGGCGACCGCTCAGATCCGTCAAAAAATAAGCTTATAGCTATCACCTCTTTTTACTCCAAAAATGATGGAGCCCATTATTAACAACTAGCTCATGCAGTATCTTGAGGATCACCAGCTGATTAGTGACCGCTAGTACGGGTTCAGTCGCGGTCGCTCGCCTGGTGATTTTCTGGATTACCTAACTCATAAATGGGCGGAAGCAGTAGAGTAGAAGGGGGAGGCGTTGGCCGTTTGTTTGAACATAGCGAAGGTCTTCGATCGGGTTTGGCACAAAGCATGGCTCTACCACTTATAAAAAAATGATAAATTTGACACGAATTGATGAATTTAATTTATTAACATGTTTTAACTAAAAATATTATGAATTGATTGATGTTCTTATTTTAAATAGATTTAGTTTCCCTGAGTATTGCTATCACTATCTTTATATTAAATAAGAATTAATGTCTTAATTTTCTACAATATCATTAAATAATCTATCTGAAAATATTTGTACGCCAGAAACGGCAGAATATTTAGGATAATTCTTCTGTAACAACTGTAATGTACCATATTCTAAGAAATAAAGCACCTTATTTTATCTTATCTGAAGACGAGAATTTGTTGAACAAAGTCTCGGACTGGGGGCGACTAAATCTAGTCTAGTTCAATCCCCAGAAGACACAAGTTTTCATGGGCGTTCATGGGCGGCGGTAATCACTTAGCATCAGGTGAGTCGTATGCTCGGTTGACCCTCTCTTATAAAAAAAAATGTGCTGCCTTATAGGACATGTAGCATAAAAAGTTATCGCAATTTAAAGAAAATGGGTGTGTGTCTATGATCACACGACGGATGTTATCGCTTCCAATTTTGATATTCCAATTTTTTTACTCTTATAATTCGGCCGTTCAGAGAATGCGTTCCTGACACCTATCAGTTAGTCACGACTAGTGATGGGCACAACATAACACTGAGTTCGTTACCGTTCCTCCAAAATGAACCGCCGCGTTATTTTTAAGATTATTTTCGTTTTAAATTGGCGGAATCATTTAAAATTAATATTTTTGTAATTTAAGTGGAAACCAAAAAAAGGTAATATGAATATAATAAAATTGTTTTATTTATTCCTTGTTACAAAGTTACAATCTGTATATCTATGCAATAAAGTACATTGAATTGAATGTGCGTACAGAATATTAATCAGACTCCGATTCGCTTGATCATCATCTTCGCCTACATGTATAATTATATTATTATCAATAACAGAATCAATCCTGATATCTCGGTCAAAATGTCACACAATCAGGTTTTTAGTCTTCTCAACAACCTTTGCCCAGTCATCTCTTGTGACTTCCCCGCAGGCTTCTTTTAATAGGGTCATCATCTTTTTCGTGCTGAATGGCGGGGAAGTATTGTGGCGGGCGGCGTAACTTTTTATTTGAGCCCAGATTAGCTCAATCGCGTTATATTGGCAATGATACGGTGGAATTCTTAGAACGCGATGACCGTACTCCAGAGCCAGTTCATCGATTTCATATCGCACATTTTCCGCTTTATTTTCTTTAACTAATTTAATTAGCTCTGGTTTTAGCATCTGCATATTTGCGTCAATGCCTTTTGCTTGTAACCAAGCCACCATTTCTTCTTTTTTATTAGCCTGATATTATGCCACGCAGAACCTGTGTGGCATATTATCAGACGGCTCCCTTACCCATTGGTACTTTCGACGTCGACGCTTGTGTATCATCCGTCCAAGAACGGGAAACCGTGTGATTGGCGTTTAGCCATATCTCGTCAATGAACACGACATTATCCCAGTTATCAATATTTTTTTGCTTCTCTCAAAAAACTTATCCGTTTTAAAATTATGTCGTATCGTTCTAATAAAATTTTTCTTTTGTCTGTTTTTTATACGAAAAACCAATATCTTTTAAGATTTTGGTTAAAGCGGTTTTACCCCCGCTAAACAGTCCAACTTCTCTTAACGATGGCAAAAGCTTCTTCCTGTTAAGATATTCGTTACTGGAATAATAACCATTTATATGATTTCTGATTGCATCGGCGACAAAGGTGTCAATATCTGTCACGGGTTTAGTTCTACGTTTCTTCTTCGGAGTACGTAAAATATTATCTTCCGTGGCAGTAGAGCCGAACTTTTCTTTATTAATATTTGTTATCGTTCGTTTGCTAACTCCAAGCGCCTGAGAGACGCGTTCTTGTACTTGTTCGACAGGTAACAAGGGTCCGCCATTTTGCCGCTCCCGCTCAAAGTAATCTTGCAGCTTGATGATTAACTCACGGGATCCACTTTTCAATGTTTGTCCACGTTTAGGTATTATTATGCATCAAAAGTAAAAAGAACGCAATACAAAATACAATCAAAGTCCGATTTAGCGCCGATGTCAGTTTGAAAAGCAGAAACAGTCCATTAAACGAAAGCCGGGTAATCAAATAAAAACAGATCGAAAACACTTGAAGAACGTGGTCTATGCGCACGAAACGACAACAGACGACTGTTTTAGCATCACAAAATGGCGGCCCATAACGCCATTTGGGGTTACCATTTTCAACCTAAATTTAAAAATGCTACTTTCTTTCCCGCGTTCGGTTTGGTCGTAGTTTTATTTTATATTTAATAAAAGTTATCTTATAGTCCATTATTTTCAAATTATTAAAAAGAAAAACAAAACGTATTATTTTATAAAGTATAACTGTATAAGAACAGATTACGATACTGTTATTGTCTGTTATTGTTAGCACAGCACTACAAATATAAAGCGCTGACATAACCTTGTAAAAGCGCAGTATAGATTTAGAAAAATGTGTGTGTGCGTGTGTGTGTGTGTGTGTGTGTGTGTGTGTGTCTCTGTGTGTGTGTGTGTACGTAACGTACTTGCAGTCATTGAGATGCGCTGCGAGGGTGGCGACGCTGCGGCGGCCAGAGCCGGCCGGCCCCACGAGCAGCGCGTGCCCGCGTTCCGCACGCAGCACGCGCGCCACACGCACTGCATGCTCCGCCATCTCACGGAACACCACCAGCCGCATCTCCGCGCGCGCCGTTGCGTTGTACTCTTCCAGGTATTCCTGCAGCACGAGGGCATCCACCACATTTAATACCACCAGGGCGGCGCCACTTAGGAATGGGGTGAATTATTTAACAGATTTCATGACAGGGGAATTTAGAATTCGGAAGTTAGAAATGTGAATGAAATGCTATGTATTCGTTGTATGTATTCATACACTAGAAACGGAAAAACTTTTATTTAAAACACAACTTTTCAATGATTAACATTGTGCAACCATTCCCGTAACAAATAAGTCACATTAGTCCCAACTGGCGACATCTGGTAAACGTAATATTATAAGCCCTCACTATTAGCACAGCAACCAAGTCCTTACCTATGACATATAGTATTCTATGATTAAAAACATGACAACTATGTTTTTAATCATAGAATACTATAATACACAATAGAATTTCTGTCAACCTTATTTTGTATTAGGATCGGCGTCACCAGGAGCACACATACAAGCAATTACGTCGTATTATTACTACTACAAACACGATTCGTTGTGTTGACACACTTAGTAAATTTACGCATTTTAAACTTTTGACTAATGTTCAAGATCATCATTATAGTATGTACCAAATCGATTGAGAAAACGGACAATGATCTTTCGGTCGTTTAACCAGGGACTGCCTGCCTAAACCTTCAATATATAGGCACTTTTTATATGTAGTACTTTCTTTATTTATAATGATTTTTTTTATATTTTTTATAATGATTGATATAATATAATATATTTATTAACTATTATTAAAAAGTAATGTAAAAGATCGCTGTGGAAGTAAAATCATCTATTGTTATAAAGTACTTTATTCATTTAACAATAAAAAGTATTAACTTATAACACATATAAAGATTCGAGTGATAACGACACCGAATAAATACGTACTTATTCAAAAGATAAAACTTTATTTTCAATATTATATAAGAACTTTATTCTTATTCAGTGCATGCGGACCGGCCCAAAAAAAGTGACGCATCTCTGGCTGCCATTGTCACTTTTCTTTTAGAACGAACTGACGTAACATGCGTTTTGTTTATTTTAAATGGATTAATTTGCAAAAGCTCAATATGGTGATTATATTGCTTCAATTTTTTTTATATGAAACTGTTTTGAAATTAATTTCTGCGTTACTTACCATAAATTGAAATATAAAATAAAACACATTTTTGCGATGTGCCGTAAGATTTTGCTATGTTTATAGAAACCACAGGCAATATTATTTAAGAAAGAAAAACAAAACAAATGTGCTGATCTAGAAGTGAGAATAATATCAATAGTACCTGGATGAACGGTTTTTTTGAAATTCTGAAATTACATTAAGATACAAATTACATGCTAATGAAACATCAATAATATTTTTTGATCTTATTTTAATTAAAATTTTCGTACTTGTAATACTAAAATAAGGGCTCGAAATTATAGATTTTCTCACAAAAGAAGGGAACTTGAAAAAAAAAGGAAACACGTTAGACCGAAGACGGGATGCGAACCAAGGCATTACGATTATGCGACGGATCGATATCCACTTGAGCTACTACGATCATTATCACAGTGTCAAAATTTACCTTCTCATATTGTAGCAGTTTTTCATTGCCTGAAAACATGGACAAAAATACATATTCTAAAAATAAATCCCAGCTAGATCGTTTTATTGCCCCCCGAAACTCCCTAGACACTAAATTTTATGAAAATCGTTGGAGGCGTTTCAGAGATTCTATTTATATATATATATATATATATATATATATATATATATATATATATATATATATATATATATATATATATATATATATATATATATATATAAGAATTGCTCGTTTAAAGGTATAGGATTTAAATATTGTTATCACATCTAAATTGAGATTTTGTAAGTTACGCCTTTTGACACTCGGATCATATCTGAGGTCATTGTCCATTTTTCTCAATCGATTTGGCACATACTTTAAAAAAATCGTTTAGATTTTAATACAAAATTTATTTGTAACTTGTGTGCAATTTGGCATTTTCTAAATAATTTGCATGCGAGTTTTTGAAACGATCGTAACGTCAAAACACATCTCGTGTTGACATTTATACGTGTGAATTGACATGTTACTGACATTTTAGTGGCACACGGGCTCCTCCCACTCCCCCATTCTATTATGTATGTATTATAGTAGTCTATGTTTGTAATTAACCACTGTTGTTTGTAAAATTTCCAACAACAGATAATAATTTTCTTTTAATTACAATTACAAAAATTAATTACAGATAAACGAGCACACAATCCACATTTATCCGCCACTGAGGACTAACGATAAAATGCCCCGTATTCATAACAAATGATCTCGGAAGCATTGAGCTGCTTTGAACCTTACCCTATTATTATGTAAAACCGCGGTTTTTCTCTGATATAGCCGACCCATTCGCATTAAAACCATAACATAGCCTCACCTATCAATGTAAATATTAATAACCGCTAATATTTGTAAAATTTTCATATAAAAAGGAGAAAATTTCTTTTTGTATGGAGAGTTGTGGCGTAACTTAATAAAATGTATGTCAATTTATTCCTTATAGGTTCTCTATTGATTACAATAGGGATATTCGTTTTACCGCATATAAGAAGACATAAGAAGATATAGTATAAAACGAAGTTGTAGGTGATTCAGCATTTATAGATAGGTACTTTAAGATTTATGAAAAATCCTTTTAGTAGTTAGGGAAGAATTTAATGGACAGATAAATAAACGTGATGTAGTAACTATTTTTATATGTATTGATTGATTAGGGAGTAGTAATCCCACACCATTATAGTAATTAAAGAAATATTAATCATATTTCTTGCCAAGATGACTTAGGCATAATGTCTCCATTATAATATAACCTATACATACTAATTGATGAAGATGATGAGTAAATAAATACAAAAGAGCAACAATGTGACAAAAAACGTCAATGCCGTATAGTAAACTAAAAAACTCACACCCGGAGGTCAATGACAAAATGGGTATTAATACATTTCGTTCCACTGTCACTTTGAACCATATTATATGATAACTTTTAGAAATAGGATTAAAAATAAGTTTTTAGTGGCATCTCATTTCAGTAACAAATATATTTATACAAATACATAATATATGTATATAAAAAGTTATCGTTTACAAAAATATATTTATCATTTTATTATACACGTGTTTTTATTTACGCATGTTTTTTTTCATATAACATTAGCCGAAGGCGAATATCAAAACAATTCTTTATTTTTTCAGGTTTCATGATTCCGGTTAGATTTTCATAAAATCAAATAAAAGCAGTTTACTTTAATAAATTGGTACCTTTTAATGTGTAATACCATTAAATTACGTAAAAATTTCTAGTGGGCCCAACAACGATTGTCTTCTTTGTGTAAAATTATTGTATGGTTAATCTGTGCATTTTCTGTAATTTTGTCCTTGTAAGCATACTATATACGAGTATTTAATCTACATGCTATTAAATCTTAATAAGAAACTATAGTAAACATGTAAACGTAGAAAGTGCCTATCCTGTACTGGCTTGCCTTCCTTACTTTTCTATCACATCCTTCTCTCCAATTAATCGGAAAACAAAATTTATGGCGCCATCTATTGACCCACAACAAAAGCGTCTGTAAAAGAAGTCGACACGATCGATACCCACATGTAATCAAGACTCAAGACGAACTGCATCGGTAATGGCTGTTGTGGTCTAAACCTTCCAAGTTAAAATTCATTGTAATAAGCTTTAGTGAGTGTGCCGGGTCGACCCAAAGGTATGCATAGACTATATAATCACGTAGGAGTGTGGTGAAGGAAAAACTGAAGCCTTCCACATCTGAAGATATTGTTGAAGCCAAGTTCGAGTTGAAAAAAGTTGGAGTTGAAGAAGTTCAATCCGCGGATTTTCTATTCTATCTTTTGACCATATCCAAACTTATCTTCAAGGTTTTAAAATTGTAGTGGATTGAAAACCAATTTCCATACCATTCAATTCGCACCCAAACATTAAAATTTATGTACACATTGCGGCAGTAAAATTTCGCGATGGTGAAATTGTACAAAGTAAATCGGTATTGAACATTTTACAATCACATGCAAACCTTGAGTACTGCCATAAGTTTTTCTATATCTGGAATCTCCTGATAAACTCGGTTCTCCTTGGGTAAGGAAGGATTCATAAAATCTCCAAACAATAACAACGGAGGCTGTTCGATGAGTTCACCTTCTGGCAGTTCCAGCACCGGTGTTTGGAAGTGTCTTTCGCATACTTCGTGCATTAGTTTATAGAAGTAGGTTTTATCTTCTATGCTAATGAGGCGGTCGTGGAACACACGTAAGCATTCATGATAGAACAATCTAGAAAAAAAGAGAAGTAAGAAATAAGGCAAGTTAAATAATTAAATGATGAGAAGAAGTAGTTACTATTAGCAATAAAATGACAAATTACTCTTTTCCTATATTACTTAATGTTGGAAAAGGGGCATTTGTTGTTAAATATAGGTAGTTTAAAATAACTAAAAGATTGAATAAAATGTTTACAAGAAGTCCTAAGCGTAAACAAATGTGAGTATACACCACTGATCTCTACATATACATAAATAGAAACAAGTAGTGTACACCTATATGATAGAAATAGTTTGATGTAAGAACGAAATGAAAGAGGAAGTAACACATATTACAACCAACGTTGTAGAATTTTATGAAGTGAAACAAAATTAGGAAATATGTGTATGGTTTCGTTTCGTATTACTGGAATAATATGCATGCAATAGTATGCAATTGTGCATATTACGTGCATCATTAGAGTAAACTCTTGTGGATTAATAAAAAAGCTAACATGAGAAAATGGACAGAGCGTAAGATTTAAAAATGTGACGATAAGTAATAATAATTAATAAATAACTTATATAATATATATATATATATATATATATATATATATATATATATATATATACATTCCAGTAACACACCTTATGTTCAGAAAATTATCTCAAATAATTACAAAACAAACCAGCGTATTATGAAATAGTTGTATTTTTGATAGAAAATTCTTTTGTACCAAGTCTATTTTAAATTTACCACTAATGATGTTTCATTGTTTGAGGAGAAATTGCAAAAGAAGCTGATTTCTATTTACTCAGCAGAAGACTTTTTTATAGGGTAAGGGTGATAAACGAGCACACAGCACACTAATGGTAAGTGAACGCTGTGGCTCATAGATGTCTACATCTATCCTAGATTACAAATCAAAATGCAGATGCGTTGTCACCCGTGAGGACTAACATGAAATGCCTCGTTTCCAGTAAAAAGGGTATAATAAAACATAAGAGTAGGGTTGTTATTTCCTTACAACAATATTGACAAATGCTTAGTAAACAACACAAATCACTGTAGAATATTGTTGCAAGCCATAATTGCCATTGTGGCAATTATGTTTGTATATTGAATGCCACTAGTGCCATCTAGTATCGAGTATCAAAATTAGGAGAAATATCTAGAAAATGTAATACTAGAACTTTCCTACTAGCGCTATCTAGTATCGGTTGGCAGAACTAGGAGAGAACATTCTACACCTAGTCGGTCGGGACCGGTACATGCTTGAACACTCTGGATACTTTAGTGGAAAAAGCCCTATTATGGCCAGTAAGGACCTCGAACGAGTCAGTTTTGAATTAGCGATACAATCTAACACATCGAAGCGATATAACTGCGAACTTAATTGTTAAGTTTGATTAATTAATAGTGTGTTTATGTTGTAAATGGTGTTCGATAATTAAAGGTGCCAAGTTTGGTAATTCAATCGGCAGTTTTTATTGTCACGACCCCTAAGCTAGTAACAATATATTTATTGTTACTATTGTTAGCATATTCAATATATTTTTTACTCCAGTGACTAACGTATTTACAGTTTGCCTGATGGTATGTGGTTACAACAGCGCAGTCTTTTTTTAGATGTTCCTTTTTAGCAACCTCAAAAGAAGAATGGTGGAGTGAGGTTCTTTTATTGTCACTATACGGTGAATGTATGTAAGTACGTATGTATATTATTGTATAACATGACGTGATGTATGACTGCCTCGTTGGTTTAATGGTCGTAAAACGCGATTGCTGATCATGAGGTCCCGAGTTCGAATACCAGATTGCTCGTCGTTGCATTTGTTTTCCGACAACCAGGCTTCGTTGAGACTGGCCGCTGTGACTGAAATGTGGTCTCGACGACATTATTATTATTAATGAATAACAATGCGCGTGTGGTGGTACCTAAGAATGTCCCGCGACGTACGAACATAGGCCGGGTGCGCCTGCAGCGCGCCCTGCACGCACTTGGAGAGGTCGCGCAAATTGAACGCGTAGTGCGCGCGCGCGGGCGTCGGACGCAGCGCGCCGCGCACCCGCTCGTACACCGACACGCACGCGCGCACGAGCGCCTCGCCCAGAGACTGCACCTCGCCCATGAAGTCCTCCAGGTGCCCGCACAGGATCGCCTGCGCAACGCACAACACACCCACCCGTCATTACCGTTCACCATTACCTATTACACAAATATGTTATTTGTTTTCTGCATTCTACACTTCGGGAAGTTTCGCCAAGTATTCTCATCACCCATCACTACAAAACGTAAATTTTCGACCCGTACGTCGTTCCTATACATAAATCCTAATTTATAGATTAACGTGACTTTTGAGTAGATCTCAAAGAGATTAAAGGAAATAATTTCCCTGAATACCTATATCTACTCGTATTAATGCACTTTTTTTAAGCAAACAGATATTAATTCTTATTTGATATAAAATATTAATGCTGTGTACGACAAAACACACGTATTGCGCTATTAACTATATACTATATATATATATATATATATATATATATATATATATATATATATATATATATATATATATGTACATATATATTTCATTTTGTGAACTTAGCATTTTTTTTAATTCAGCAGTTTCATGTGCAATACTCATCAATCACTGCATCAAAAGCATTCATATCAAGCTATAATTTTCTTATCATACTAATATCATAATAGTCTTCATATCATAGCCACCTTTATATTATCACCATTATCATTACAACCCTTCCACTGCTGAACATATAGGTACCTCCCCCAAAAATGCAACAAAACAATCTTGGGTCATCTACAACCATCAATTTACTGCATGTCTTATCAGGTTGTCCATCTTTTATAGAATAAAGGTAAAAACAAGCACACAGTCCACATGACGCTAAGTGAACGTCCATAGAAATCTAAATTAACTTGGCTTAAGAATAAAAATGCAGATGCGTTATCATCCTTTAGAACTAAGATCTCTACACTCACTATACGCGTGAGAGCGTGATCCCCACCCCGACCAAGCCGACTCATTCGTGTTACAACTAATATAGCTGCAGCAAAAACCTGATGATGGGATGCCCTACACTTCTCCTATCAGTACAAAACTGCCACCCAAGAGCCTATCTTCCCCATCTTTTGGCGATGCTTTGAGCTATATGGCCCGCCCGTTGCTACTTCAGCTTATAAATTGTATCTATGTCGATTACTCTGGTTCTACAGCAGATACCCTTATTTTTAAATGTATTACGCTGAGAAACCCCGAGCAAAGCCCCCTTCATAACTCGCTGAGCGACCCCGAACTTCCTCATACGGTCACCAGTAAAGGACCACGTGTCAGATTCATAAGTCATCACTGACAACACGCACTGGTTGTACAATCTTATTTTAAAGTTTTGAGATATACCTGTTAAGAATCTTGATTCCATCTTAAATCATCCATCAACAAGTGTGGTAATTAGACATCAACAGTTTGTTTTTATTATTAACTTTTATCAACCGTAATTAGTTCAAAATTTTCAATTAAATTATACTTTAAAAAAATAAAATAAGGGTGACAAACATGCGCACAACCCACCCGATGGTAAGTGGATACTGTGGCCTTTACACATCTACATTTATTCTCAAAGAAGAATCAAATTACAGATGTGTTGTCACCCCTGGGCACTAAGAAGAAATGCCTGGTTTCCAGTAAAAAGGGTCTTCTGATTTTCACAATCATCATACGAAACACAGCAGTATTAAGCTGCTACTTCACGCTGGTATTTTATGACAGCGTAGTCTTTCTACGGTCGAGTTGACCCATTCGTACTACAACTATTATATAATAATAAATAATAATAATGAATATGTATATATATAGATAGAAGCGCACGCTTATTTAATATAATATCTATTAATGCATTTTGTAAAGATACAGATATTGGGTATGCTGTGTATTTAATTATTTTTATAGCTAATGCCACCAACATCTGTACTACTATTAACTTTTTAACTTCCTGTACTGCACTTAGTTTAAATTGGTGAAGTAAATGGTAATACAAGTGTGTATAGTACTATGAGGGTGGAGGGGGGGGTGTTGGCGTACCTTGAATATGGCGTTCATGTTGTGCGTGTCTGGTGGTGCGAGATGCAGCATTGCGAAGTGGCGCATGAAGCGCGCGCTGAGCGGGCTGCGGCCGCCGCCGGGCGGCGCGCACGCGCACACCACCACCACGTCCAGCACGCGCCGCCACTGCAGCTTGTCGCGCTCGTACCACCCGCCGTACTCCACCAGCTGTCTGCACCCACCGACATTACAACTTTTTACTGCTTTGAAATTAAAATTATCATATGCAAAATGTTTAACATTAACCTTCCAAAACACACACAAATACGGCTAAGACAAGATGTACAATAAATAACCTTTACATATAAAAATATCCAATAAAACTGCGGTGTTTTAAAAACAAACTAAAACAATATCTAATCAATAACGTTAAATTAAATTAATTTTAACTGAATCCGTCCGAGCCATAGTTTATAGCGTAGCATTGTTCAAATTCAAATTCAAATTTATTTATTTGTGAATACAGGTAATGAGACAGAATAGATCTTATATATATGTTATATAAATATGTTCGCTGCATTCAACCCTCAGATATACAAATATTACAGTTACAATTAAATATATTACATTTCCACAATTATTTCATTTTATTATATAAATTATAATTATATAAGAAAATTCAACACTGATGTAATAATTAATTAGAATGGGATATTTACAATAATATATAGTCTAATCGAATGTCAAATGAATTTATTTTATGCAATGTCATTATAATATGCCTACTGATGCGTTCTTTGCAATTAAATTACGTGGCAATTACGGAAAGATTTCTTCTATGAGGCAATCTATAGTAATCATTCAAAATATCTACACACACACACACACACACAATATACAACAGCGTTATGCTGGTTTTAATACAATTATTAGTCGCTTTTAAGGTTGTTCTGTATCATAAGATACAATTATTAGATATGTCAGCCAGAATCATCATTACATAACTTCACAAGTCCAATTCTGAATATATGTCACCCTGAAGGAGTGCCACAAAGCATGGTCCTGAGCCAGCTGCATCCATCGTCCTCCTGAATGCCTTACCAGGTCATACCATCTAGTGGCAGGACGTCCTACACTTCGCCTGCCAGTACGAGGCTACCGTTCGAGAACGTTTCTTCCCCATCGGTTGCAGGTTCTTCGATCTATACGGCCGGGCCATTGCCACTTTAGCTTACTAATGCGTTGGTCTATATCGGTGTCTATAAGAATAGTATGGGATAATCATTATAATGTTTGTGATATGAGCGTCAAAATAGGGAAAGAAAGAAAGAAAGAGATATTTATTTGGCCATTTCTTAACAAATTAGCAGTAAATACTCAAAACAAACATTATGTTTAGGTATTCTTATAGGTAGACTTAATTATACACTTGCAATTAAAAAATAACACTTTTTTTAGTGGGAAATGGTCTATATGACCACTCAGGAAACGCTAAGATGTGTCATCCTAGCCCTGATTTTCAGTGGCTACCTTAAGTACATTACATACACACACATATAATCTATATACATGTACGTTGATATATACACCTACATACATAAATATATACATACGCATAACACACATACACATACACACACGGGCACTTATTTTCTATATATACGGGCACATATAATATATACTTATTTAATACAAGTATATACTTTTTATATTTACTTTTGGGCCACAACTGCCTTATATTTGTAGTGCTATACCGGATGTTTACGAATGTTAATTTCATTGCATTACTGGAACCGAGAGTATAAAAATAATTAATAATAATCTCATACAAAACTTGTACACAAGAGCAACCCGAGAGATACGTTCAACATAACACGCTGCCGCATCCATTTAGCATAGTTTTATCACAGAACCTGGGATCTATCTACACTACGCGCGCAAAGGAAAGAGAATAGTGTAGTTAGATGGTACACCTGTGATGTATGAAGGAGAAAAAAAAGACAATTATACGCATAGTGGAACATCCTATTGGTAGTGCGACGGTACGGTACGATCGTGTGATGGTGTCAATGTAACAGTGTGACGGTGTGACCTTGTGTCAGTATGTAATAATGTGTTAGCATAAAAGTGTAACGATGCGACGGTGCGTCGGTGTGACCTTGTGTAAGTGTAACAGTGTGACGGTGCGATAATGTAATAATGAGACGGTGTAACATTGTGCTGGTGTGACAGTGTAACGGTGTTACCTGAGCAACTCGATGACAGGCTGCGAGCCGTACTGGTCTGGTCGCGGCAGGTTGACGTCGTCCACGAACAACAGCAGTCGGCGCCCGCCCGCAGCACCCAGAGCCAAACGTCCGCGACGCTCCAGCCGCCGCTCCACGCTCTCCTGCCGCGCGCGGACAAACACACCGCATAATACGTAATGTTCTTCACACCGATTTTGGTCACGGCGACCGGTCTTAACAGAGACTCAGAGATCTTTTTATATAGAATAAGGATAATGATTTCTTATATTTACGCGAACACTATACATTGATTAAAACTACTTTTATGGATTTTATCGCGTTTTATTTATTTTTGATGCCGTGGCCCATACACAACTGCTCTTCCATCTATCCTCAATTTGAGCTGCTATTTTAAGGTGGTATTCTATGAGAGCGTGGTCCAGCGTGGTCATATCTTGGTGCTCACGAAACTCACCGCCATGTATATATATGTAACATTTAATTGTCGCTTGAACAAATTATGTCATTGGTGATATTCATATTACCCACGTCTCTCAGTAAATATGTACAAGCATAAGGTTTTTAGGTGTTTTATAGGTGATTTATAGGTGTTAAATTTCAATTAAAGTGCTAATTTATACTTAAAAGTGATAAAATAACTGTCACGCATACACAACTAGGACACCTGGTATGGGCATTGAGCTATTTTTCAGGACATTACATTTACAAGATTTTCGGGCGCTAAATTTCAACTAGTGAGCTAATATATACTTAAAAGTGAAAAAAGGACTTGGTTTAGATACAAAAGTATCCGAAACATGTTTTCCTGAGCAGATGCACAGCATTTCTGATAGCATCACATCAGATAGTGAGAGGAGGTGCAAGATAAAGCGTGAGAGATGCGCACCTGCGTGCTGCGGCTTCCGGTCTGTGCGGAGAAGTTGAGCGTGAGCGGCGTGCAGCCTCCCGCTGTCTCCATCTGCTGTAGCACGTCCAGCACGATGCACGTCTTGCCTACGCCTGCGAACCGACCGAGTCTCGTTTTTTATACCAGTGGGTGCGTACGAGCATGCGGCTCACCTGCTGGTAAGTGACTGCCGCCGCTCATGAATAACTGCAACACCATGGAAACTGCAGGTGCCTTGCTGACCTCTTAAAAAAGAAATTTTCTTGCCTACGACGTTGATGTTGGCGGCTTTCTACTAATGTCGTGGTTGCGGCGTTGGAATCTTCGATCAACAATACCAACTAGATAACGGGTCACGTACAAAATCATAGCTAAATACTGTCCGCATGAATATAAACTATAAAAAGACATAAATTAAATAACATTTAGTGTGAAATCAACCTTAAGTTATAACAAATAAAGTTCTTTTTCCCGTTATTGCCTTGCGAGCTACACTCTCACGTGCAGGAGCTCAGGTCTCATGTGCGCTCTTATTTACTGAGATGGATTTCTTGCGCCGACCCGACATCTAGTGGTATTGTTGATCGAAGGTTGGAATCTGACACGAAACCAACGTTTGAAGTCCTTACTGTGTGATAGAAACCAACTAAGATATTATCATTATCTTGGAACACAAAATATTTCTATACCCTGTGATAGAGACGGATAAAAAAAATTAAAAATACTTTATTTCCTTAACATTGGTAAGTACTAGTATTATGCCGTGGCGGAACCACGCAGGAATCATGTAAAAATTCCTGTATTGAGTGTTTCTGCTCTTCCTATGGATTATTGGAGCGAAAATCCCATGTCGCAAGAAAACGATTCTTTGAAATCTATCTCCTCTGTAACCCGTAGGCCAATTTACATAATTTTTTCAGCAATATTTGTAGCTCAACGCAGAGAAGGTTTGTAAACAATAAAAATCCTTTATTGTTTTTTTACTATCTAATCAATTCGCTAATTTACATCTGCGCAATGTCCACACCATTTGATTGAATCTTTTGTTGAAATAAAGATAGTTATGACTTTAGACTTTTACTCCGCTTCGTTTATGATGCTGGTAATAGGTTTTACCTTTGCATCTGCATCGGCCCTAGTATTATTAATGTTAAGTGATAGCATGTATAATAAAATGTGTGTTAAGTGTGTGTGTGCAGTCCGTACGGATGAAGAATGGGATTAGAAATGGCGACTCTTCGATTCGGTACCGTCAACATGCAAAGTATCAATAGCGTAAACCCGCTAATGACGGTATGTCGTCAAATGTTATTCAGTAACAGGGAGATTTTATACTATAGAAAAATAAAATATTTCAAAAGAATGGCCTTACACCAACATATGTTAATTTGACAATAAAACCATTAATTACCAGATTAAAGCTATGTTTATGAAAATAACAATAATTTTTGTTTCATCGAAATTGTGTGCCTTCAAGTGCCTTCTTTTACATGGGGAAATGCCTACACATCCGCTTTGCTTCGTCGCATATTTGCAGACCTACGGGAACGCTTTCGTACACATACGTGACCAGCGCTGATCTCCTAATCGAGAGAGGACGCCATTGGGCGACCACTTTACGTACGGCAATAAAACAATAAATTTAGTAGGCATCTTCGACCTTGTCAATTCGCAGGGCTAGGGTGGATATGATTTGAATTTTGATGAACTATTTTGATTATTGTTGCACCGCCTCTTATATGTCTATCTCTGTTTAGCCTACCTTAGTACTCTTATTAGTTTGTGGTTTAGCCTAATGGCTGACTGGGCGAGAATGCCCTATGGCATTTAGAGTCCATATGTGCTGTTTTGGTGATATTGACAGATCTGGATCTCGCTATCTATAAGACCTAAGAGTTTCTATTTAAACACATTAAACTTGGACTTATAATCTTCAAATCTGTTGAAGAGAAAACACGATTCAATAAAAAAAATTCTCGATTAAAAAAAAGTAAAAAAACCTCGTTTTGCACTTATTTTGAGTTAGATCTCTGAAACTATATGGAATTGAATGATAATTTTTAACGTAATAGATAGATAATAATAATATCTCAAATCGTATTTTTCTACGTGATCTCCTCGTAATTCGCAATTATGTGATTTGGCGCTTGCGTTATTTTATTCTAAGCGAGCACACTCTTTCTATCTCTCGTTTTGCACGCGGTAGGTAATAGCGCTATCCTTTTCAATTTGCTTAATGATTCAATCAGCCTGCTGCGGCATTTGTTGCGGGACGAACCTACTCGTATGTTTGACGATATTACAGAGAGTATTTCCAGTATAAGCTGATCTCGTATTGTAGTCTTTTCGTACGATGAGGGGTCAACTTATACTAGAAAATTTAGCTTGAGTAGCAGTTAGTATGACTATGAAGGGGTTAGTGGAGGCAAAATTAAAATTTGAGCTGATGTAGTATGGGCTCTTAAGTCCGCCATATGTACTAGTTTGTGCATGGAAGCATAAATAAATAAATACAAATTTCTTTAAAATTTAAGTAATTATTGCCAACATTTCTATTTCTTCTACAATATTACACATAGACACTCTTAAGAAAAACCGTCCTCTCAGGCAGTCGGGTATAAAAAATCTGTGGCAGTTCATACGCGGTAATTCACAAAATTTCCAGTAAAATTGCTTGTTATAGCGCCATCTGCTTCATTCGATCGACACAGTGATTTTATTACATTGTTACGTAAAATAGACGCTAAATGGCCTAAAAACGACATATTTAATATAATATTCTATCTCATTTTCTTGCAGGCTGAACGCTATAGATGTAATATATGTTTGTAGAAGTTGTCTACACTTTTAGTATTTAATATGATATTGATAATAAAGACAATAAAATGATAATAACCGCTTCCCTGGGGGTTATTATCATTTAATTGTCTTAATTTTATTGTTTAATAATAATTTATAAAAGCATTTACAAAACGCGGCGCGTTACAACGCTTACGTATTTTTACTTAAAATCAATATAATATTCGAGTAGCGCCTGTCTCTTTTTAGTGTCGTATTTTCATTTCATTGAATTATAAATCACGAAGGTTCTAAAGAAGTTTTCACTTCAAAGAGCAAGACGAAGCGGTACGCACCCGTGTCTCCGGTGAGCAGCACTGGCTGGTTGGCAGCAAGCCAGCGGTGCAGCAGGTGGGCGTGGCACGTGGTGTCCTCAGTGGGCACGACCGTCTCAAAGAACGCGCGTTCAGGTTTGTATATGAAGTGCGGCGTCACTTCCGCCCAGGGTCTCGCCCGCCTCGCTTTCGTGTCCACGTACACCTCCAGCAGGTTCACGCCATGCGGACAGCTGGGCACACACAATCACATCATGTATTTTTTTTTCGTTTTTCCAAAACACTACACACACAAAGTGTCACTACACATCTCTCACTTTAATTACGACCGCGCAATAATATGCCACGTGGTTGAAAAATTATCAGGTAAGAAAGCTCAGTCACGCTGCTTCATAATGCTTTTCACGTGGTAGAGCCATGCTGCAGTTATATTAGAAGTATAGTTGTAGCACGAATGGGTCGGCTCGACCGGGGAAGGACCACGCTCTCACAGAATACCAGCGTAACATTGTAACTTAATGCTGCTGTGTTTCGTATGGTGAGTATAAAGATCGGAGACCCTTTTTACTGAAAACGGAGCATTCCATCTAAGTCCTCACGGGTGACAACGCATCTGCATTTTGTTTCGTAATCGAGGATAGATCTAGATGTCTATGGGCCACAGCAACCACTTACCATCAGGTGGACTGTGTGCTCGTTTGTCACCCTATCCTACAAAAAAAAGTATAGGGGCTATCACAGATATCGCGATTAATATATGTTTGACAAAAAAAAAAGAGTGTACCTACAATATTTATAATGACTTCATTATATTATACAACAGAAAATATTGTTCAAGCCCCTAGTATATTCAGTGCGGATATAGATTAGATGCCATATAACAATTCTGAAGAAGAATTACTGTACGGTGCGAGTTTTGAACATTTACTGCAGTAAAAAATTCAGTTTTACATTACACCAGCAGCTCACTACATACTACAGCCATGTACGCTGACGTTAATCAAGTTATTACGAATACGCACAATATTCTGCGCCAGAAATTGGATACTGATGCACACTGTGACTAAATCGAATCCAGGCCATACCCAAAAACTTCTTCAGCTACTTAAGAAACAAGTTTATGTTTTTATAATCATCATCTCGACCCAAGCAAAACATCAAAAAGCACCATCAATATCCAAACTGTATAAAATAATGATCAAATAAACTGTACCCAAATCAGATCATTTATTTAATCGAAATAAATCTAAACATCATTCTAGCAACAAAATTTCCGATGTCGTAGCACAAAATATGTTAAATGTAAAAAGAAAACTCGAATAATTGATTTTTAAAATAAATTGTGTCATCATCGATGGATGCAGTTGGCTCAGGACCGTGCTTTGCGACATTCCTCGGGGGGAGCCCTATGTTCAGCAGTGGACTTGTGAAGGACTGTAATGATGATGATGAACATCATACTAAGCAGTGTTTTCCGGCAAAAGGTGGCAAAGATTGTCATAATACATTAATGCACAAAAGCGCTAATATTTGGACCTTTAAGGACTAAAAATATGGATGGGCTTTGATCACACAAACTTTGAATTAAAATTTAATTAATGATAAAAGGCCAGAGAATTTAGCTACAATAATAATTTATTGATAAATTATGAGATGAGATTTATGATAAGATTTGTGTGAGTACACGCTGCCGCGCCGTGGTATGTGTAGTGGGCTGGCAGACAGCTTTCTTTTATAACATAATGTTATAAAATAACGCTATCTCTGGTATAAAGTTAGTTATGGACTATGGAATGCTGACTGCAGAAAATATGCCTCCACATGTTTCTCGCACAATTACAATTAACTACTAGTACTAGTACCAAATACTAGAGTAGAGAGTCAAGTACCAACTTACTTAAAGAAATATAAGTAAGCGACTACCATAAAACAGTTCCGACTAGTCGGCACGATCATCGTTATTTATACTTTAACAGAACTTGTTAATTTGATAAAATACAATAGACTATAAGTTACACACAATTCTACATAAAAAAATACACATAGAAGGAATTTGGTTTAAGTGGAATTATCAATTTAAATGACGTCGATAAAACCATTACTTTAACATAAAAATAGTTAAAATAATTAATAGAGAACTCACTATTCGCCTTCTTCAAACTGCTCGAACTGTCTCTTAACAAACTGCTCGAAGGCTCTGCGGTGATCATGCAGCAGGTTCCCCCCCACGGCCCAGACGTAGCTGAAGAGGAAGCAGAGCGCCAGGTAGCTGCGCAGCGCCGCGCGCTCCGTCAGCCGCTCGCCCGGCTCCGCCAGCACGCTGCCCAGAAGACTACACATCGCCGCCACTTTGCTAGCCTCCACCTGGATCATAACCCTGGCCATACACACTACGATCTACAGGAGGGGAGGACAGGAAAAAATGTGCAGGTCTGCATGCGCATGTACACCGAAACGTATATTGGAATTAGGTCCACCTTACTTATAGAATAAGAGTGCATACGAACACACAGTCCACCTTGATAGTAAATGGATGCTGTGTGACCCATACACATATAAATCTATCGTCAGTTGAGAATCAAAACGCAGACCCCCCAAAAAAAAATGGTATCGCGTGCTTTGTCACTATTATGTAACTAAGCGGCTGGAAATAGTCCGAACAATTCCTCTAGGCACTGCGCCAGTGAGTCAAGCCGATCATTCGGTCGCCGGCGATGCGAACCGCTTAGGTCATAATTACTTGTTTAAAATTATTTTTAGAATTAAGGTAAAGTTAAATATTAAAATTAATTAAATAAATTATGTCGGTTCCGTGGCGCATTATCTTAGCAATGAGTTACGGCGCAAATGGGTGCGCATTCGAATCCCGCATAGCAAAGTGTTGAATATTGATATACTTAGGGAGTGACAAGGGCGCTACGTCAATTAGACAAGCTAGTTAATTGCACACTGGTTTAACTTTAATGAGACAGCGACCGTTCGGTGGGGGACGCAGCCCGCACACCCTTACACACATAGACTTACACAACACAAAGTATTTTTATGGCCAACAAGTTACTGTTTCGGGTTTGGATTTTGTTCTTGTGAAATTTATGTATGTAAACTGCCTCCACGATACAAGCGATGTTAACCTTAATTTAACAAAAATAACTTCTTAATATGCTATGACTACTTCAGTTACTTGATGTATTCCGAAGGCGCAGTTGTTGTTGACATAGTCCAGGCCTTCCGGCAGCAGCAGGAACATGTCGCGCAGAAAGTCTGCCGAGTCCAGGGAGCAGAGACCCTGTGTGGTGGCATAGTTCAGCCAGGAGCGCGCGTACGGCAGCACGCCCAGCTCACGCGGGTCCACGTACACCATTCCGCACCGCGACACCGTCGCCGGGGACGCCTGCGACAGTTCACCCACCTGCCGCCACCACCAACACCGATACCACACGTTTTCTTACCAGTTTTCTTATAAAACGAGCACACAGTCTATATGGCGATAAATGGATGTTATGGTTCCTACACATCTATCTACATTTATCTTCGATTAGGAATCAAAATGCGAATGCGGTGTCACCTCAAAGGACTAAGGTGGAATGTCTTGTATTTCCAGAAGGGTTTCTGGTTCTCTACACTCAACATACGAAACACAGAAGCATTTAGTTTACATTTAAAGCTGGTATTCTGTGAGAGCGTGTTCCTGAGTATATATCCATTCGTGTTCAACTGCAACGTGGTGGCAGCGTGCTTCTATCCCAACAACCAATAAGTTTCAAAGAAAGTCCACTGTTGAATAATCGCCTCGCCCATAGATTTAGTCATAGGAGACATATGTGCCATAGTTGCCACACTTGGCAAGCGGGTTGACAACTACAGTTTTTTTAATATTTAGTCAATATTTGGAACATGCTGCTGCTATCTCCTGATTTGTTTCTCTCTGTTTATAATATCGAGAAATACATGATTGAAAGTATATATATACACAATACATACATATATATATATATATATATATATATGTATATATATATATATATATATATATTCTCCAAATGCGTGTTCTTCGTGATTATCCGGATGAAACTCAAACCGGGACTCATCGGTGAACAGCGTCGAAGACCATTGTTCGTCACTCCATGGTAAATGCTCCCGAGCCCACGAAATCCGCCGAATGCGATTGCTACGTCGCAATGCTGTAACACGTAGCGGTATTCGAGCATGAAGACCAACTTCATGCAATCTCCTTCACACGGTTTCGCAGTAGCACAGGAGCTTTCGTAGTAGTTATATCGCTGTGATATTGGGTTGTATTCTGGTGGTCATTTGGAGAAATCGATCCTGTCTCTGCGTAGTAACACAATATCTACCCGTGTACCGTCTAGCCACACGCCCAGTACAGCGATAACGTGACCACAACCTTGATATCACGTTTTGGATCGTGTGTATGGGCTCAGCAACGACACATTGAATAGCACCATTGTCTAACGTGTTCACGGCTCGTAACATTTCAACTCGACTCAAATGACGACGTGACGTGACCCTTAAAGCTCACACGGCACGTTAAATTAAAAAAAGAAAACAATCATTTTTTCATTAATTAATATCAGTAGAACTATTTTAATTTTCCTTGTAACGAGTCACTAACAAGTTTACCGCCGTATTATGTTTTTTCTTTTGTTATTTTTTTGTTACATTTTTAAAATTTAAAATAGAATCAAAGAGGTTTCAATCTTTATATAACCTTTTTATAGAAACTAAAAAGATTTTGAACTATAAAGTCGCAAATAATTTAGGATTAAGGTATTCCTAGATCCTGTTGATGTGTTTATACTACTATCGTAGTAAAAACAGAATAGCAGGGTATCCTGCGCCACGCGAGGCTTAAATGCCTACTGTTGCAGGGTTGTCTCTGCCTTTTTGTTTAACAGCTACGTCTCATTTAGTTTTATAAGTAGTTATAATATTTACTATAGAATACTATAATACACTTATAATACACTACTGAATCTCACACGGCACGTTAAATTAAAAAATAAAAACAATCTAGTCCCTTTTCATTAATAATATCAGTAGAACAAAAACATTTTCCGTGATGTAACGAATTACTAACAATTTCGTCGCTGTATTTTGTTTTTTTTTTTAAATTTAAATTTTATATTTTGAAATCAGTATAAAAGAGGTTAGCTTCCAATAAGCATTAGGTATGTAATATTTGGTACCAAATAAAAATTATTCTATTCTTATCTATACTCATCCACCGTCGGTTACAAATCATTCATCATCATCATCATCATCATTGCTGCGCTTCACAATTTTACTGCTGAACGTAGGTTTCCTCCATGGAATGCACAAAGCAGTCCTGAGCCACCTGAATTCATCGACTTCCTACATGTCGGGGGACGCCTTACACTTCGTTTACCAGCACGAGGCTGCCACTCGAGAACCTTTCTTCCCCATCGGTTGTCGGTTAGCTGGCTGGCCCATTTCCACTTTAGTGTACTAATCCGTATACACCATTAGTGTCACATTTTAACTACAACAGCCATGCTGTCGCACAAATGGCCCAGCTTGACCGAGTGGGGAATCACACTTGCACATAATGCTAGCATGAATTAGCAGAAAACACCGGCGACCCTTTTAACTATAAACGAGGCTTGGAGAACGAACGAAACGAGGAAATGTGTGCGCGCCTTACCTCGAACAGCATGTGCACATACGGCGTGAGCTTGATGCGCTCCGAGTTGGCGAGGCAGAGCATCTTGTTGTCGTCGAGCACGGTGTTCATGTTTTCAATCCAGACGGCGTCCACGGGCCCGTCGCACACGATCCACTGGTGGTCTTCGGAGCCACTCTGCACGGCCGCCCGGAGTCCAAGAGGCAGCACGCCGTCGTGCCACTCCAGCGTCGCCAGCTCCACCTCGCCGTACAGCTCACCGATGCTCAGGCTCTTGGGGTTCAGCGTGTACATGTGTACCGCGCGGTACTGCGGGCCCTCAACACCGCGGGTGTACAGCTGTGTGTACGTGTCGCCCAGCACCTGAACAATTCATTCCATCCGTCCATCTAATCCGTAGAAAATTAGATAAAATTTAAAAAATTGCTTTTCAACTTTCCATATACATATTATGTCTTACTAGCTGTTCTCCGTAACTTCATCAGCATGGATTTTTTTATAGGATTGGATGACAAACGAGCACACAGTCCACCTGATGGTAAGTGGTTGTTGTGGCCCATAGACACCTACATCTATTCTCGACCATTAATTAAAATCCAGATGCGTTGTCATCCGTAAGGACTTAGGTGATATGCCGTGTTTCCAGTAAAAAGGGTCTCCGGTTCTCTACACTCACCATACGAAACACAGCTGCATTAAGCTACTATTTCACGCTGGTATTCTGTGAGACCGTGGTCCTTCCCCGGTCGAGCCGACCCATTCGTGCTACAACTATACTACTAATATAACTGCAGCAGGGCTCTACCACGTTTATTACGATATATGCATTTTTGACCCAGAACCCTAATTATTTTTTTAGATAAAAGTAACCTTAATTTAATCCTTATAAAATCAGCTATCTATCGGCGGAAGTTCCATCAAATTCGGTCAAGCCACAGTACCAACTGAGAAACTACTCAACTGACTAAACTTTCAAAGAAAAACGGCAGCATTTTCCTGATTACAATTCAACATTATAAAAAAACTGCAGCAATCCGCCAGTTTGCCTAACAAGCAATCTATATGGAGGCATATATTCAGCCGCTTCAATAGGATGTAACCGTAACGAGAACGTTGTAGTAAATGAGTAAATGATGACGTTATTTAGAACTTGTTGGCTCGACCATCTGCCATGTAAACATCATTATCATACCACCATACCTCTCTAAACATCTTGATTCTTGATTCCTGTCTGCGCACACATAAATTTAATATTCAATATCTGATTATTTTTACAAATATATGTTTATTACATTCATTCATTCAAGAATGAATGAGGAAAGAGTGACAAAGCAAATTTATATGGCAGATGTGACCGGCAGAGTCGGGAAGGGACGCCCAAGAAAAAAGTTTATCGTCCAAATTGGCGATATTTTGAAAATAGGCCACGTTAAAAGTACCCTTAACCGACGAGCATGTATATATGGATGTAAAGGAGGCGAAAGAGGTATGTCAGGATCGTGCCAAATGGAAGTCCGTAGTCTCTGCCTACCCCTCTGGGTGACAGGCGTGAGTGTTTATGTTTTATGTATATTACAGGTCTTCCAGACAGGCCCAAATGTAGGACCTACATGGGATAATAGGAAACTTTGGTTCACATTTGACTGGTTTGACAACAAGCTAAGACAAAATTCACTGTTTTGCTAGACTTGTACGTGGAGAATGGATAATCATAGAAAAGACATACGTCAAACGAGTACACAGTCCACCTGATAGTAAGTAGAGACCATAGACATCTACGTCTATTTAAAAAAAAATCAAAATGCAGATGCTTTGTAACAACCTGAGGACTAAGATGGAATGACGACTCGTTTCCAGTAAAGAGGTGGACACCTTCTCTGGTTCTCTGCATTCAACATAGAAAAAACAAATTACAGCACTAAGCTGCTATTTTACCTGGTATTCTTTGAAAGCGTGACCGTACTCCAGTCACCATGTCACAACCATAATTTAGCTTCAGTGTGATTCTACCATGTGTAAATGTGTGTAAAATAATATTGAATTAAATGGACAATTAATGGTAACAAACACACGCACATGCAGCACTGTCGTCTTGCCGCCACCAGTGGGACCCACGAGCATGACGCCCCAGCGCACTATCATGGTCTCGTGCAGCTGGATTACTTTACGCACCTGGCACTCTTCCACCTGCAAGTTGCGCTCCAAGAGAACGCTCTCTGCAAAATTAATTAAAATCTAAATATACAACTACGTACACAATGCAAGACTGAATACATAAATTATGGAGCATATTAAATGGATACAGAAGTACATATTATATATTATAAGAACAAGTTGAATTGAAAAACTTAAAGTAATAAAATTGTACTAATGTAAATGAGGACGGCTGGCCGTATGAGGACGCTTAAAGTCGCTCAGCGAGCTATGGAGAGGGCTATGCTCGGGGTTTCTCTGCGTGATAAACTTAGAAATGAGGATATCCGCAGTAGAATCAGAGTGACCGACATAGCCCAACGGATTAGTAAGCTGAAGTGGCAATGGGCCTGCTATATAGCTCGAAGAACCGACAACCGTTGGGGAAAAAAGGTTCTCGAGTGGCAGTGTCGGACTGGTAGTCGAAGTGTAGGGCGACCCCCCACTAGATGGAGTGACGACCTGGTAAGACATGCAGGAAGTCGAAGGATGCAGGTGGCTCAGGACCGTGCTTTGTGGCATACCTTGGGGGAAGCCTTTGTTCAGCAGTGGACTTGTGAAGGGCCGTAATGATGTTGATGATGATGATGAATGTAAATAGAAGAGTTTCAAGCGCTCTCTCAAACCATTTGGGTATAAATTGTATCACTCTTAATGGATGTTTGATATTTTTTAATTCTAACTAATTAGAAAAAGCATTTTAGAAGTACCCTACAAATCTCCACTGCAGCTGAAACGTGCCCCTCTCACATCATTGATACGCTTGGCAGATGACCTTTGACCTACATCGTTCCCTTTACACGATCTGGGTATTCTACATATGGTATAATGAGGTGGTTGTATCGAAATGTATTAAAGGAAAAGTGTTTGCCATTTCAAATAGAAGTATCCTTTGATACCTACGCGATCATTAGAGTCAAGGATTATTTTGTTAGGTGGTGCGCCTTGGATGAGGTCTATGTCCAACAGTGGACTGCAGCAGGCTGATGATGATGATGATTATCGTGCGCCGTCAATTTTCAATTTTTTCAATATTACAAGCTACTGGTTAGACTAGTAGTCTAACCATGTGATGGTAAGTGATGATGTAGCGGGAGACGGTAAAGCGCATTGACTTAGCTTAACAAAAGCCTTTTCACTCTTGCCTTGAAGACCACAGATTATCTCATAGGGGGATTTTTCCCTATTGGCCATGCTTGGTAGACGGATTGGCATTCACTGTTTTTTATTATTTGAGTTGTTGTCAGGAAGATGCTGCTACCTCCTGTTGCGCTCCTTTGTTTCAGTGTACCTCTGTCGCCAACATAGACGGGACGATATGTGGTGGTGAATATTTTTACAACGCCACTATAAGAAAAGACAAGTGCTGGCAGATTATTCCGCTCCTTTGATGTACACATTATGAACGACGTCGCAAGCCATTTGGCTCAAATTCGTGGTGTGTCAAACCATAGACTACTATAATACATACATAATAGAACTGGGGAGTGGGCGGAGCCCGCGTAGCCACTAAAATGTCACTAACACGTCAATTCACACGTATAAATGTCAACACGAGACGTGTTTTGACGTTACAATCGTTTACAAATTTCGCATGCAAATTATTTAGAAAATGCCAAATTGCACCCTATTTACAAATAAATATGTATTAAAATTTAAACGATTTATTAATGATGTTCTTGCACATTAATCAAAAGTCTAAAATGTGCAAATTTACACAATCTGTCAACACAACGAATCGGGTTTGGCGACGCCAATCCTCGTACAAAATAAGGTTGACAGCCTATTGTGTATTAATGTATTATATGTGTCAAACTATTATCATTTGTTAATAATTACTTTGAAAAGAGAACACTTACTGATGGCTTCCTCCATAACACCGTAGTCTCTTATTGGCAGTTCTAGTCCGGGGAAGAGGTCGGAGAGGATACCAGCGAAGAGCAGTGCATCATCAGCCAGGAACTTGGGTAAGTTGCTGTCGTTGAGCGCGCAGAGCAGCGTCAGCTCCTCATGCTGATCGGGGTTTGCACGTTTCAACGCACCAGCCATCACCTGGTGAAAGGTCAAAATGATCAATTGAAAACTGTTCTAATAATATGCAAAAGACTTAACTTTACAAAATTAGTGCTTTATTGCCTTTGGTGCTCCGAGCTGGATAGGTTTGAAAGGGGACCTTTTAGTTGGTGTGTAAATAATGAGGGCAAATATTCTTAAGCTACAGGCATCTACGTATTTCTGAGGGGGAGGGAAGTGACATAATATTATGATTCTCTTTTCAGTAAACTTCTTCACGCATTCGAGTTGGATTTCTTTAAGGACATCGGTTATAAGCAAGCTTTAAAAGCTGTTTCTAATTTTAAAAATTAAAAATAAAGAAAGATTTTTATCTATCATTGACCAGCGCCTTTTAATTTATTCTTCCGACCATAAAAGAAGAAACTGTGATGTAGAGCACGGCTTTCATAACATATATATTCAATATACAATAGCTTTTATAACGCTGCGTCCCCACGCTTTCCGCGGCCAGTGCCGCAAATTCCAAATCTTTACAAACGTTTAGCTTAATTTTTCGGAATCAAAAGTCGCAATCCACAAGCTTGCGAGTACGTTAGTTTGGTTTGAAGAGGTCATAACATTTAGCTTTAGTTATTTTTATTATAAAACCAAGAAAACAAGCGAAAGAGAACGAAAAATTCTGCAAAGATGGGGAGAATGTTAAACATTCACAATAACCGTACCAGGTAAAATGGTGGAATTATTTTATTATTGGTGCTTATTTTTGCTACCAGTCCACAAACGTGACAGAGAGCACACAAACGTGTGAACGCATCGCAAGCGCTTGCTGCAAATTAACTTTGATTTTTGATAATAAACCGATAATCAACGGATTGGCTACGAGCGCTAGCGAACATACGCGAACCGAACAAACATCCACACGTTAGAATTTGTGACGGCTTCTTGAGGTTTGCCAAGCGTGCCGACGAGGTATAACATAGTCGTGTGGTCTAGACTATCATATACAGGGTTATTTTTATACATTTTTAATAAAGTTTTCTTCACCATATGCCTTTACTACTTATTCTGAACCTTCTCTGCAAATTTGGCTGGTTACTGCAAAGTAACCCTGTATATATCAATCATATGTATAATATATAAATTACGTGTCAGGTTGTTTGTCCGCGATGGACTCCTAAACTACTCAACCGATTTTCATAAAATTTTTACACCGTGTGCAATTTGGTCCAACTTGAGAGATAGGATAGTTTTTTTGCCAATGAGTGACCCACAACTTTTTTTTCAAGTTTAAGGATTTTTAATAGGACATGACAAAGGGTCGTCGAAAAGGGCAGAACAACGTCTGCCTGGCAAGCTAGTATACTATATATTAACGTTAATTGTAGTCATTAAGAGTAGGCTAATCAAAATTCTAGTAACAGCAAAACTATTCCTTTATTAACACCTTAACACATTACAAACAGTGATAGTTACTACAACAAAAGAAACTAAGAAATAAAATTATGTAACAATCGGACACCCTGTGATATAAAATACAAAAATACTGGCTGCGTTGCTTTTCCTCGCTGTATAACACTAAATATCAATCGTTCATTCACAATAATATAATATAATAATATAAAGTAAATGTAAATCACCAGCACGCTCTTGACGGCGCGCATTCCGAAGTCGTAGTGGTCCTGTTTAGAGAGCTGCTCGCTGGACAGCTTGTACATCAGTACCATCTTGCGCGCCAGCAGCTTAGACGACTCGAAGCCCTCCGAGTACAGGATCACTTCCGCGATCAGCGCTGCGCAAATCAACGTCGATATCACAAATGAATAAAACACCTGTTCAACGTACAAATTAATCAATACACTTGTCATGAAGTTACGAAAGACCTGACCTGAATAAATTCTTTGTTTTTCTTCTTCAACACGTAATCGACCACTTTGAGAATAAGATAATATCATCATCATCATCATCATTACAGCCCTTCACAAGTCCACTGCTGAACATAGGCCTTCCCCAAGTAATGCCACAAAGCACGGTCCTGAGCCACCTGCATCCATCGACTTCCTGCATGTCTTACCAGGTCGTCCTACACTACGCCTACCGGTACGAGGCTGCCACTCGAGAACCTTTCTTACCCATCGGTTATCGGTTCTTCGAGCTATATGGCCGGCCCATTGCCACTTCAGCTTACTAATCCGTTGGGCTATGTCAGTCACTCTGGTTTTACTGCGGATATCATTTCTGAGTCTATCACGCAGAGAAACTCCGAGCATAGCCCTCTCCATAGCTCGCTGAGCGACTTTGAGCGTCCTCATACGGCTAGCAGTGAAGGAACCACGTCTCAGATCCGTAAGTCATCACTGGCAACACGCACTGGTTGTACAATCTAGTTTTCAGAGATTGAGGTATACCTGACGAGAAGATGTGTCGTAATTTCCCGAACGCTGCCCAGCCGAGTTGAATCCGTCGATTGACCTCTCGGTCGAAGTTGGACTTACCTAGTCGGACTATTTGTCCCAGGTAAATGTAAATGTACTCGTCAAGAACTTCGAGCTTAGTAGTCCCAACAACTACCGGCATAGGTGTGACATGTACATTAAACATGATCTTTGTTTTGTCCATGTTCATCTTAAGATCTATCCGTTGGGAGGCACCATTGAGGTCATTGAGCATAGTGCTAAGGTCCTCCAGCGATTCTGCCATAAGGACTATATCGTCGGCAAATTGAAGGTGAGTGATGTACTCGCCATTGATGTTAATACCGTATCCTTTCCAGTCCAGTAGCTTGAAAAAGTCTTCCAACGCAGCGGTGAAAAGTTTCGGGGATATAACTTCACCCTGTCTTACACCTCTCTGCAGTTGGATAGGTTTCGAACTCTGGTTCTGTACCCGGAAAGCCATCGTAGCCCTACTGTACAAACACTTCAGCACCTCGATATACCGACAGTCAACTTGGCACCGCTGAAGGGACTGTAGCACCGCCCAAATTTCGACGGAATCAAAGGCTTTCTCATAGTCCACATACCCCAGGGAAAGTGGCAGATTGTACTCTTCGGTCTTCTGTACAATCTGCCGCAGGGTATGTATGTGGTCTATGGTACTGAAGCCTTTTCGGAAACCGGCTTGTTCAGGAGTCTGGAAGTCGTCGAGTCTGCGTGCGAGACGATTTGTAATGACTCTCGAAAACAGCACGTAGACGCGGCTCAGAAGGGAAATCGGTCTGTAGTTCTTCAAGAGAGCGTTGTCGCCTTTCTTAAAGAACAAGACCACCGCACTTCTGCTCTACTTCCATCCTCGCCTGGGGCCCTGCCGTTTTTAAGGTGCTGGAGAGCCATTCTAATCTCGCTCAGACTGACGTCCGGGATATCATCGTAATAGTGTCGGGTAAGACTTGCTCTTGTATCGTTACTCACACTTGCGTGTGGCTCCAACGATGATGTGTACAGCTGCCCATAGAACCTCTCAATCTCACTCAAAATCTCAGGTGTCCCGGAAACGATGCTGCCACACTCAGTCTTCAGCTTTGACAGTTGGCTCTTTCTGGCAGACAGATCTCTGGCAAAGACTTTGGAGCCCTGGTTCCGCTCGATCGCTTCTTTAATACGAGCAGTATTAAAGTTGCATAAGTCTTGCCGCATGCATTTGGAGATCTATTTGTTCAGTTGCCCGTATGCTGTCAAATCTGTTGACGATTGCAGCCTCATCTCCCGTCTAACAGCCATAAGAGTGTGATCGGAGAGTTTTTGTGTTCTTCTGCGGCGGGTCTTGCAGAACTTAGCTCCGACCGCACGGACAGTTTCCACGAGCTTGAAATAATACTAGTTTTTACGGAATTTATCGCGTATATTTAACTTTTTAAATACCCGACGTTTCGAACGCTTTACAGCACTCATGGTCACGGGACGGGGAAATATACGCGATATATTCCGTAAAAACTAGTATTATTTCAATGTGTAGTATTCGCGTAAATATGAGAAATCATTCCACGAGCTTGTCATTCATATCGTCCACTGCATTGCAATCTTCTAGGCACTGAAAGCGGTTACGTAACTTGAGCTGAAAAGTCTCGGGATTCTGGATTAGAGCACGAGGGGGGACGGAGCGTTGACTTCATTAGACGAGACCTCTCCAACTTAACGTTTAGGTTCAGTGTGCCTCTAACCATTCGGTGATCGCTGCCGGTTTTCACCCTTGCGATCACTGAGACATCACTGAACAGTTGGCGTCTGGTCGTCATAATGAATTCAATCTCATTTTTTGTCGAACCGTCGGGGCTCGACCAGGTCCACTTCCTGTGGGGCCGCTTCTGGAAGAAAGAGTTCATCATAAAGAGTCCCTCTTTCTCCATAAAGTCAGCCAGCTGCTGGCCCCTACGGTTCCATTGCCCTACTCCAAATTTCCTCCTCTCAACACCGTGTAGTGGGTTTTGGAGGAATGCATGGCTCTAGAAATATCCTCATACTTTTCCTCCACCTCCTCATCGGGATGTGCCGAGGTTGGTGCGTAGACCTGTATGACCTTCAGCGAATACCGTTTGGTGATTCTGAGTATCAGGTACGCGACCCTCGTCGACACACTCCCAATCTTTACAACGTTGTTGACGAGAGAATTTTGAACGATAAATCCGACACCTCCTTGGGACAGATGGTTGCCCTCCCGGTAATAGAACAAGTTGCCGGACTCGAGGATTACCGTGTCCTCCCCCTCTCTTCGGATCTTGGATAATCCAATAATATGCCAGCGCAACTTGTCTACCTCTTCTTCCAGCTCCAATATCTTCTCGTCGGTCCTCAGGGTGCGTGCGTTATACGTTGCCAGGTCGAGTCGTCGTAGGTGGCAACCGAACCTCCACCGGAGATTCTTAGCACCCCCTGCCCCGCCGTTACCATGGGCGCCACCGTAGCCAGGAATAGCGGGGCCGCCGGGGACTGGGGGCCGTTTATTTGTGTCGTTGCTCATGGGGGGATATTTGCCATAGTTGCCACGCTTGGCGAGCGGGTTGGCAACCGCAGTTTTTTATTATGTTATTGTTGTTATTAGGAAGATGCTGCTGCCCATCTCTTTTCTGTGTCCCTCTGTCGACTCTTACGACACCCACGGGAAGATATGGGGTAGTGGATATTCTCAACCGCCACTACACGGCATTAGAAATAAGATAATATACATTTTTATATATTAAGATTGGCTTCTACAAAGCACTTTTTGGAAGTCAATTGCAACATCATTGCTTCAAAAAGCCGTACCGCGGGAAGACCTATCGAGAAGAAGCGGCAAGAAACACAAAAGTAGACAATATATTATATTATTTTCTCTCAACACTTATAATTTACTCGTAACCTTATAAAATTTATTCCTAAGAAAACAAAAAGTCTAAGGAAGATCATTATGTGCACGCATTCTTATCTTTTAAGTAGTCATCTTATTTAATAATATCCTTTCTTCTTCAGAATGCTTTATAATCCGGTCAAATTAGACCAGAAAATAAGAGTGAAGATATGCTAAGTTACAACAAGTAAGTTAAAGTTGTTCAAAATATAATTATAAATAAAATTTTGAAGTTCCCCACCATTCGTGTATGGAAAAAAATTACTCAAGGTCAAAGGTTAAATAAAAATAAGTTTCGCGATTTTCATCAAAACGGTAAGCTTTATCATAATAATACCCCCGACAAAAATTGTAGTTCATAAAATTGTATACAAAAAATGTAAAAGTAAAGTTACAGCCTATATACGTCCCACTGCTGGGCACAGGCCTCCCCTCATTTCTGATAGGGTTTTTAGGGCAAGGAAGTGTCCGCCGCGCTGCCCCACTGCGTGTTGGCGAACTTCACATGTCTTCGAAATATTTTTTTTCGTATTCCTCGGACATTCAGGTTTCCTCACGATGTTTACCTGCACCGCCGAGCACGTAAATCAGCACTTAAAATTGCAATTAACAATTTCATTGTTGCCGGCGGGGATCGAACCCGGGTTGCTCGCGTTCTGTTATATTTACAGCGAGCGTTAACCATCTGAGCTACTACGGCTCCTATACAAAAAATGTATCAATACTTTTTTTCCTACGAGCCACCGTTTCTGAGATATTACGATTAAAAAAGTTGTAAAAGTTGTAAACGTTATAATATGCATGAGTACGCCACGTTTTAATATATTTTAAAATATTTTTTCTGTCGGTCATTGTAACTACACTTAAAATATAAAATATAAATAAGTTATAACTATAAGAGGATTAGGTAAAATGAAACTCAGTCCCTTCATTTATAATATAAACTAAATGTATTAAATTAAATTATAATATAAACTAAACGCAATAAAACTAAATGTATTAAATTTACAAAAACAAATGTTAATCGAGTACCAATGTGTTTTAAATGAGGAAAAACTGAGTCCTGTTGAGTCCTCTGTTTTTCTTGGCATCACTTTCGACGCTAAGCTTCAGTGCGGCCCCTATTTAACTAAACAAGCAAGCAGACTAAGCTCTGCAGCTTATGCTGTAAAAAAGATTAGAGATCTCACTAGTGTTGAGACAGCTAGATTAGTTTATTTCAGTTGTTTCCATAGGATATTGTCATATGGGATTTTGCTATGGGGGAATGCGGCTGATGTAGAAACTATTTTTGTTTTGCACAATAGCCCTCCATTAGAGCTATTTACAACCTTAAACTGAGAGAGTCTCTTTTAAAATTTAAAAGAAGAAAATTTTAAAGAAATAAATATATTAACTTTGGCCTCTCAGTATATCTATGAAAATTTGATGTATGTTCACGACAATAAAGACAGTTTTAGTAAAAAAGTGACATACACTCTGTTAACACTAGGAACAAACACAAGCTGGTGCTACCAGTTTCTCGACTCCACAGAGTCACTAATTCATTCTTGGGGCAATGTATACGCTATTACAACAAAGTCCCACAAAATATACAAGGTCTCTCTATTACCAAGTTTAAATATTTAATTAAACAAAAACTGCATAAAGAGGGTTATTATGACATAAGTGGTGGTAATATATGGTTGATAATAACCCCTGGGAATGAGGTGGTCGCTTCCAAGCTGTTTCTAAAATAAATTTTATAAATATTTTGTAACCCATGACATTGTAAAATTTATTTTAAAAAAAAGGTGGAACCAGCAAGAAACCCCGCTGGGTTTCTTGCTGGTTCTTCCCAGACAGAGGTATTTTTTCGAACCAGTGTTAATGTAAAATAATGACTTTCAATAAGAATTACTTGCAATCTATATTGAATAAAAAATTATTCTATTCTGTTCTATACACTAGTGTGTAACCTCGAGACAACATTATGTCCCCTTTTCAATTGTGTGCGTGGTTAAATCGCTTTAATTTTTTCCAATCTTTGCTAACTTCCATTATTTTGCAATAGTTACGAATCATAACTGACTCATGGAATAGGCCTACTGGGGAAACCACGTTGAAAAAACGTGTAAGTACACTACCTCATAGGTGGCGTGGAAACGTGTGCGTATTATGACGTCCACAACTTGTACAACTTTTTGAATCGTAATATCTCAGAAACGGTGGCTCGTACGAAAAAAATAATGATATATTTTTTGTAGATAATTTTATGATCTACAACTTTTGTCTGAAGTATTTTTATAATAAAACTTACCCTTTTGCTAAAAATTGCGAAAAACTCATTTTCTGATTTGACCTTGAGTAAATTTTTTCTATACACAGTAATGGTGGGTAACTTGGAAATTTTATTAATAAAAAAAATTATATTTTGAACAATTTTACCGATTATCAGCTTGTTGTAACTTTATGTATCGCCGAATTTCTAGATTGACCTGACTATTATTAGAGTATCAGTAATGAGAGTCTCATCGCTGTTGTGGATGATTTACGTCTATTGTAAACGAGATGTGCCATGTAATGGCGGTGTAAGTATATCCACTAACCCATAATATCATTCGAGGGTGTCGTAAGAGGCGGCAGAGGGAAACAAATCAGTTGACGGGCAGCAGCCTCTTCCTGACGACTAAAATAAAAATACTGAGGTTGCCAACGCGCTTGCCAAGCGTGGCAACTATGGCAAATATTCGATGCATACATTTGTAAGGCAATCTACTAGGGATGCCTATTTTTTTAATTATGTGCGAGCAGCTATGCAGGTCTAGGGAAAGAGACCAGTATCACTGCGACCTAAAAGATCTATTGATCCAAATATTTGGGTCATACGGTTACGTCCGACCTCAAGAATACTACTGACATAGAAAGGGAACGTAGGGCTCTGTCGGTTCGTGCAAACATGATTGCTCGTAGGTTCGCGAGATGTTCAAGGGAGGTTAAACTCACTTTATTTAGAGCGTTTTGTACAACTCTTTACACGTGCAGCCTGTGGCGGGACTACACGCAACGGGCTTATGGAGCTCTCCGGATCCAATATAGCAACGCGTTCCGGGTGCTTATGGGGCTGTCCCGACGCTGCAGCGCATCAACGATGTTTGCTCAAGCACATGTAGATTGTTTTTACGCAACTTCGCGTAAAAGAGCTGCATCGCTGGTGCGTAGGGTAAGGGCCAGCCCCAATGGCATTCTTAAAATGATAGGTGACAGAGTGAACTGTCCCTATCTGCAACATTGTTGTAGACTGCATGTGCCCAGCAGCTACTCGTAATTTGACTGCTGTTTATGTGCATTACAGCGTTTAGTAATAATTAATAGTTTAAATATATTTTTTTTTTTTTTTTTATAGAAGAGGGGGCAAACGAGCATGTGGCTCACCTGATGTTAAGTGACTACCGCCGCCCATGATCAACCGCAACACCAGGGGAATTGCAGGTGCGTTGCCGGCCCTTTAGAAAGGAGTAAGCTCTTTTCTTGAAGGTCCCCAGGTCGTATCGGTCCGGAAAAATCACCGGTGGTAAATTATTCCACAGAGAGGTTGTACGCGGAAGAAAACTCCTTTTGAAACGTACAGTGGTGGACCGCCAAGCATCCAGATGGTGTGGATGGTATCGGGACGTTTGCCGTGTAGTGCGTTCACGAAATTTGGCGGCTGGGATTAATCCGAACAATTCCTCAGAGCACTCCCCGTGATAGATGCGATAAAAAAACGCAAAGAGATGCAACATCTCTTCGCAGCGCCAGTGAGTCGAGCCGATCGGAAAGCACTCGGTCGTCGACGATTCGAGCCGCTCTGCGCTGGATGCGGTCAAGTGGAAGGAGCTGGTACTGGGGAGCCCCAGCCCAGAGATGGGAACAGTATTCCATGAGCGGCCGAACCTGCGCCTTGTAAAGTTGCAGGCGGTGTGCCGGCATGAAATACTGTCCCGCTCTGCTGAGCACGCCAAGCTTTTTAGAGGCCAATTTGGCCTTCCCTTCCAAGTGACCACGAAACTGCACGTCACTCGATATGTCGACGCCGAGGATTCCGATACTGGCTGAGGCAACAAGGGGGAGTGCCTTGAAACTGAGGGGATACGACAAAGGGGTTCTTTTTAGCGGTTAACGCGCAAACTTGTGTCTTCTGGGGGTTAAACTGGACTAGATTTAGTCGCCCCCAATCCGAGACTCTGTCCAGCAGAGACTCGACTTCAGACACAAGTTTGTCCCGGCACTCAGAGACGTTTTCCCGAGAAATATTGGCTCGGCCGGTGTAAAGAGCATCACCAGTGCTGTCATCTGCATAGCAATGAATGCTACGGGTTTGCAACATATCATTGATATGCAGAAGAAACAGCGTTGGCGATAGCACGCAGCCCTGTGGAACACCAGCATTAATAAGCTTGCAATCGGAGCTTGCACCGTCTACAACGACCTTGATGCTCCGATCTGCAAGAAAACTGGTGATCCAATCGCACAATTTCTCGGGAAGCCCATAGGAAGGGAGCTTCGAAAGAAGCGCTTTGTGCCAAACCCGATCGAAGGCCTTCGCAATGTCCAAACTAACGGCCAATGCCTCCCCCTTGGACTCTACTGCCTCCGCCCATCTGTGAGTTAGGTAGACCAGAAGATCACCAGCTGACCTACCACGGCGAAAACCGTATTGGCGGTCACTAATCAGCTGGTGATCCTCAAGGTACCTCATGAGCTGGCAGTTTACAATGGACTCCATTGTTTTGGAGAACAAGGAGGTGATGGCGATAGGCCGGTAGTTGGACGGGTCTGAGCGGTCGCCTTTTTTAGGGATCGGGTGGACGAAAGCCGTCTTCCATGATTTTGGGACTACGCCTAGGGAGTAGGAGTACCGGAAAAGACGCGTTAAAACCGGTGCCAACTCTGGAGCACACGTCCTCAGCACAATTGGGGGGATTCCATCAGGCCCACTCGACTTATAGATGTCCAGGGAGAGGAGTGCTTTGCGAACCGAGCGCTGAGTGAACTGCACTTCCGGCATGGAGCACTCACACCGCGGGATGGTCGGCGGCGTACTCCCCCCGTCATCGAGAGTCGAGTTAGACGCAAAGAAAGAGCCTAGAAGATCGGCTTTCTCCTTTGCGGTGTGGGCCAGTGAGTCGTCCTCCCTGTGCAGAGATGGAAGAGATGGCTGACAGAAATTCCCCTGGACAGCCTTGGCGAGAGACCAGAATGCACGGGTTCCAGAAGGAAGACGAACTAGTCTCTCGCCAATTCTGCCTATGTGCTCTGACTTTGTCTTGGCAATGACTCTTTTGAAGGACCTAGAGGCGGAATTATACTTCTTTTTTTAGAGCGCTGGTGTTTACATCCCTGGACGCTGAAGCGTCAGCCCAGGCTCGGTAGCACTCCTGCTTATAGCATGATGCTATTTTACAGGAGCGACCAAACCATGGCTGAGATTTGCCTCCAATGGGCACCACAGAGGAAGGAATAAAAAGGATATTTGTCCCATCATATTTTGTTACATACGATGAAAAAAATGTAATGTAATAAATGAGTCCTGGGTACTTGAAGTAAATAATAAATAAATAAAAAATTGTGATCGCTGCTATGGCTATAGTTCACCGCTAGCCCTATGTCTCCAATGAATAGAAGGAGTTGCTTAGCCGTGAGCAATTTCACTTCATCTGGGCGGAGTACATAGTTTCCCAGATGAGTGTTACGCAAATGAAACAGGATGAACTGATGAGCCCCTAACTGAACAACAATGTTCAGTTAGGGCTCCAGCCAGAAAACGCAGTTTATTTTTACTTAATCCCAGGGCTTCTGAAGCGAATTTACGATCAAAAGCCCGGATCAAGTTTTTAGAATGTTTTAAGCCTGGTGTGTCAGACCAGATTTTAAGTGATTTATTGTGATAAAGAGTTTCAAGGGTCAATCGGGCTCGGTTTCTTGAGATTCCACAAAATGACTCAGGTTCAAATCGTGTACTCTTTGAGCCCTCCCGTGCAAGTTTATCGGTACATTCATTACCTACAATACCCGCGTGATCCGGAACCCTTCCTAAGACCACCTTGTTATTACATCACAGGGCGTTTAAATGGTTCACGCAGTCTCCAACTAGCTTCGGCCTCAAAGTAACCTAACCTTAAGTTAGGCCTCAGCGCTAGCAGTGCCACTTGTCTATCAGAATTTTTATAAATTATATGGTTGACGTAGTATTTTTGCAGATTAATTTCCGCACACTGAAGTATGACGATAATTTCTGCCTGGAAGATAGAGGTGAATCTACCCAAATTTATACTAAGTTTGAATTTGGGGCGTTCCCCGTAAATTCCATATACTATATGAGTATACCATATGAGGCTACCGACCTTACGGATAACTACCTGACCATTCAGCCAGTTTTCTCTGGAGGGTAGTTCCACTATATGCTTTGTATTAAAAGTGTATAGTGGACGCATGATATCTGAGATCATGCATAAGACCGGTATTTCCTTAATTGAGTCGAGCATGGTATTCTCAATCTGAAGGAGAGCAAGCTCAGACTCAGGGCGTTAATCCTATACAAATTAGCCTTCGCCTCCTTGTCTAGATAAAGATCAACGTGTGTTAGGCATAGAAGTGCATTAAGAGCCGCTCCAGGTGTTGATCATTGATCGTACCAGTGGTAAATGAAAAAATTGACTTTCAATAAGTATTTTTTATAATCTACATTGAATAAAAAAGTTTCGGTTTCTGTTTCTGATTGCATAGCTCCAGTTGCCATTAAGAAGGCAGTCCTTTGTAGACTATTTAGTCTGTCCGCAGTCTTCTTTTGGTTGGTCTTGTTGCACCAGACAGTGGAGGCATAGGTGAGGATCGGCCTCACTATACTGCTGTACAGCCGTAGTATCATACTGGGACGCAAGCCGCAGTTGTTTCCGACCAAACAACTGCACGTACCTAAAGCAATTTTTGCCATATGGCATATGTTGCTAAAGTGAGAGTTCCACGTTAGTTTTTGGTCGATTGTTACGCCCAAGTATTAAACTTCAGTGGAAAATGGTGATGAATGATGGCTTCTTTACCATTAAGTTTTGTATATGTAGGTGGTTCTAATTTGTCCAACCGTCTCTTTTTGGTAAAGGGTATTATAACAGTTTTATCAGCATTAACTGATAAACTTTTATACCTACACCAGTTGTTGATGGTGTTTAGGGCTCTTTGTATGTTTGACGATAAAGTATTTTAGGCAAAATCCCTTCGCAATGATCACAAGGACATCAGCATAACCAAGTGTGTCAATGCGTAGTTCTGCCGTCTTGTACAATAGCTGGTCAATCGCAAGAGTCCAGAGAAGGGGTGACAAAACACCTCGTTGTGAGTAGCCAGTCATGTGGTTGCAACCTCAATCGAAGTTTGAAGCAGCGCTAATTTTGCCTTTCTGTTTGAGAGCATCGACTTCACCCATCTGATGATAGGGACGCCTATGCTCACCTGTGGACTATAATGCGTTGTAACGGTTAACGAGATTAATACACCGGAATCTATATGAAGATATATCTGGAATTTCCTACAGTCGCCTATACGAATTACATTTGTGATATATTCACAACCATCACTGGGTTCAGTAATAACTTACTGGACAAATTTTCATCTTAAGACCTTTAAAAGAAACCATCATACAAATAAATATATAAAAATAGGATAATTGAAGTTTGCCTACTAAGCATTGTATTCTTAGATCTATCAGTATTTCCTACTCTACCACTGTATGCCTCACTGGTTTTTCGAGATACGCAAAAAATCTAGGCATAACTTGAAACTCTTCTCGCCGTGCTGACCCGACTTCTTAAATGAGACATCCTTGCACTAGCAATGACTCCAGCACTCTGTGAGGTTTTTTTTGTGTTAATACGCCGCTACATTTCGATCGCTTGTGTTCGTGAGTAGGGTGCGCCGTTTGCACATGAGGTTGTTAATTGGGAAAAAGATGGTACATCTTTACACCTATTAAATGCTACACAGCATTGGACTTGTGAAAGACTGTCATGACGATTATAACGAAATAATCAACTAAGAAGATATTACCGTAATCGGGCACCATCATGGAGATGGGCCGGAAGAGCGCTTTGAGATTATCTGGCAGTTCGGTGCGGCCCGCGTAGCCCGGGTTCATGGTGATGAACGCCGCGCACGTTCGCACCAGCTTTATCTCGCGGCCCTCGAACATGAATCTGTTCGGAACAATACCACCCATTAAAAATGTTAAAAATTAATAATTAGGAATTAAAATCCGCATAATAAAATTAAATAATGTTTCTTACTAACCTAGTTTCATGAGCACGTCCTATCGTCCTCAACTTCGTGCACTATCTCCACTACTCGACTCACTAATCCTAGTAATATTTCTCCCAACACGGCTAGTCTAGGAAAAACACACCATGTGTAAAAATAAGAAAACACATGTTTCACCTTTACACGAGGCATCCTCAGGTACAGTAGACTCTGCGGTGGTTGATTGCTAAGTAGATTTAGCTCCTCAAACTAGGTAAGGCAGGTAATTTTATTTTATTACGAAAATTTTAGCTAATTCATTTTTAATATAGTGGATTTTCGTATCTAAGTAACATCTGAATATCTAATTAGTATATCATTTATTGATTACAATACCAACCAGTTTCGATTTACTACTTTAAAAAGTTAAAAACATAAATATTTACTAGGAAATGCTTGGAAACAATTTCATTTTATATTAAGAAAAAGAAAAGACTGTGTGTCTTTAATCTGAGCGCGCCTTTAAGACAAGCGTGAATAGGCTTTTGATACAGGCAGTGCAATTTACACACAGCTACTGATATTTGCTATCTATAAATTCATCACCATCCACCACCAGCCGGGAAAACTAAAGTAAAAAAATAATTGTGTCAGACCCAAAGACAACTAGAAGGACTCTGCGGCCATAATACATTGCGCACTAAAATACTGTCAATTATCCATAACTCTTTTATTCGACTGCGAGCCGGCGAAAAGAATACTTCATTGTCATTGTTGTTTTCGACAATCTAGCACTGATTTTCTTTAATGTGACTAAGAAAACGCTGTCTTTATTTAATTCGCACTTTGTCAACGTTATTTTAGATAAGTATTATTACTTTATTTCGTTTTTTACTTAAAAACATTAACGGTCGTAAATAAAAATACGTGGCATATTTACCGTCCTAGCTAGACGCTCCATGACCCCACAATTGTGACAGTTTAGACATGGTGACAGTTTGTTCTGAATTACCGGTCTATAACCGGTAGTACACATATAAGTGTTTGGTAAGATCAGTCCGTTCACCTGGAGAGCCTGGCCACTTTGGCGTTGCGGATTGTGATGAGCTGCTGCGCTATGACGGACAGCACCTCGATGTCGATGCGGTTGAACTCGTCGAAGCAGCACCACGCTCCAGACGTGGCCAGCCCCGAGAAGAACCGACCCATCATCTTATAATCCAACCCTAAACACAAACGCAGTTCATAATTATAAGTATCATCTTTCTTGTTGTTTTTTTCTCCAATTTTGTCGTGGCGCAGTTTTTATAGATTGAATCATCATATTCTATCCATTCCAGCATACAAAACTCCACTGATGAACATAGGCCTACCCCATAGATTGCATCATTGGGAGGATTTCTCCATAGTTGTCATGCCGGGTTGGTAACCGAACTTTTTTTATTATTTTAAGCTGTTCTTATAAGAAAAATGCTTTTTTTATAGGAGATGGGCAAACGAGCATACGGCTCACCTGATGGTAAGTGACAACCGCTGCCCATGAACAACCGCAACACCAGGGGGATTGCAGATGCGTTGCCGGCCTTTTAAAAAACAATAGACTCTTTTCTTGAAGGTCCCTAAGTCGTATCGGTCCGGAAAAATCTCTGGTGGTAGTTGATTCCACAAGGAAATTGTGCGAGGAAGAAAACTTCTTTTATATCGCTTAGTGGTGGACCGCCAGTTATTCAGATGGTATGGATGGTATCGCGAGTTTTGTCGCGATGTGCGATGGTGAAACTGGCTGCTGGCCATCTTATGTTTCCATTTCCCTCTGTCACCTCTTACAACACTCACGGTGCGATATGGTATAGTGGATATTCTTACACCGCCACTACCAAGATTGAAATTTAGTCATGATAGTAACCTTACATATATTTATTGAGGATAGCTTTATAAGCTTTATTACTATTTAGCAGAGTTAACATCAATTTTGAATACTACTATTGGTTGCCTAGCGGTCGACATTCGATCATTATTTGACATTGGCCATAGAGTAATAACGTTCATATTAAGGTAGAGACGACGTATACGGAATGACGTGTGGACTCTTGATTTTGTACAAGAAACTATAAATTAGGAACACATTTATCGTATGCAAAGCAATCAAATGCCTGTGACGCAACGTCGACCTGCGACATCCAGATAGATAGCCGTGGGAAGTTAAAGGGGATGTTTGTGTGCAATGGCACGCGATTGACTAGTGTGTTCCTCGAACTTAAGCGTAGAACGTCATAAAAAAATGGACCTTGGCACCAGGCACGCGTTTTGTTGTCAAAATGGGCGATGAATAATTCATCGATTTATGCGTTAAATATCGCGAGACTACATTACTCAATACAGCATGGGACTAATAGCAAAATTAAATTAGTGAATAACTATCCACCCTCTGTTATTATTATTAACGTGAAAGAGATAGATCGAGGGGTAAAATTAAAAAAGATAATAAAATTAAAAAATAAGCGGAAATAACACATTGTGTTCTACATCTTCGTCTATTACTACCCAAACGTTTTAGTTTAGGCATTTATACATGAAAATGTAGAATACAATGTTTATAAACATCAGACTCAGTAAATATTCTCAAACACATTCTAAGAATCAGAAAGCACGGTATAAATTTATACTCGTGCGTCCGCTAAGAAGTGACAAGTGTCTGTCGTTAAACGCACGTTGCATGCATTATCTGTTCTTGTTGTCTTTTCGCGACGACAACTAAATCTTTTTCCAAAATAAAAGTAGCTTAAGTCTCTCCTTATAACACCAGCTATCTGTCAGTGAATCTACATCTCTTACCAGTTTGTCACTCGGCAATCTGGTAAGAGATGAAGGGAGAGACACTAAAAAATTGCTATGTAAATAATTGTGGACTCGTCCTGAACTTCACTTACCGGTTGAAACCGGATTTATATTCTTAATAAGAGCTGAAAGCAAAGCCAAGTTTTGTGAAGCAATATTGTAATGGTAATGTTCATTATAAAGTGAAGACTTGTCACGATTATTTAACAATGAGTGTTAATAATTTGCTGCTCGCCAGATGTCACTACTTGTGACTGAGGTGAAATTATTTTTTATACTGTATGATCAGTAAAAATTGCGATTTAAATAATATGCGTTCTCCAGTACTGGCAATTTCTAATCAAAATAATTGTTGTTTGGCTACGAAATCTAATTTAATTAGGTAATACACCTGTGATGATAGTTGTAAGTGGTAAAATAAATAAACAAATAAATAAAATTTCGAAATTTCAAATATACTTATTCAATATATTATAATTATTATATTTCAAATGTATATCGACGCGTTATGTTTTCACCGCATTTGAATCTCTTTCGTCATCATGGATGCGTTAAAAATTTGAGTAATTATGGAATATGGAATATGAGTACCGTCTAACGTTTACAAAGCGAATACTACAAACGAACGCCCCACCCGTTATTGATTTGCCCCCTTCCGTTCTGGTAATTTCGACCTAAAATACCCCGTGGCCGTCCGAAAATTTAGGTCGACTCAATTTTTTTAAGAGAAAACTACTAGCAATGCTATAAACATTAGTAATATTTCCTTTAACCACTCCTGCTTAAAATGCTTGCGGTTAGGAGTGGTTCATGACAGTAGACGATTAGCGGAATCGAACTCACGATCTTTTAAGTTCGCGGTCCGCATCCTGCCATTAGGCTACCGTCGGTTCAATTTTATTGTGGAAGCTCATGATACTCAATCTTTGGCTGAATTAGCAGCAGCTTTCGACGTTAGTATAAAAACAATATTGGTTCATTTCCGTCAAATTGGCAAGGTAAAAAAGCTTGACAAATAAGTGCCCCAGAAAATCAATGATCGTCAGCGACATGCCTCGCACTACTCAATAGGCACATAAACAAAGGGATTTTGAATCAATTTGTTACCTGTGACAAAAATTTATTCTGTTTGACAATTCAAGCACTCGGCAAATTGGTTCGATCCTGGTTCAGCAACTAAACAATGCCCTAAACGAGAACTTACAACTAGAAGTGATGGTTACTGTTTGGTAGTCTAGCGCCGGTGTGATTTATTACAGCTTCGTAACCAAACGGGATGAGCATTATAGCAGATGTGTACTGTAAAAAACTGAACACAATGATGGAGAAGCGTGCACGTCTCCAACTAGCTTTGGTCAATCGCTCGTTTCTGCCGCTCCTGCACGACAATGCGCGACCTTATACTGCACAACAGACTGTCTCCAAATTACAAGAGCTGGGGTTGAAAGCTCTCGGTCATCCACCGTAATCACCAGATGTTGTGCCTACAGACTAAATATTTCCAGAATAACTTTTTGGCAGGAAAAAAAAATTCAATACCCCATAGGCAGTACAAAATGCCTTTGAAAAATTTGTTACCTCCCGTCCAACTGATTTCTTCAAGAAGGGCAACAATAAACTGCCAATGCATAGGCAAAGATGCATCGTTTGTATGGGTGATTAATTTGGTTAAAAAAAATAAAAAGTATAGATAATTACGTTAACTTGTTATATAAAAAACGGCACTCTCCTAGCTAAAAACCTAGATATGTATTTCGGTTTTTAGTGTTACTTAAATACACAAAACAATTTTTAAGTGGTTATGCTAATTTTTTGCATAATTTACTCTCTTTTTAATAATTATACTTTAAAGAATATCCGTAGTTGAATTTATCCATATTAATCTGGATAATTAATATATTATGAATATATTAATTATCCAGGTTTATTATATCAAATATTTCAAAAAGAACCATTAAAATTTATATTTTTCTTACAATTAAACTTCCCCTTGTCAAATAATCAATTGTCAAAAAATCTGTCAAATATTTCACCTTAATTCTGATAACAATAACTAAAGCATGTTTTAGTTATTGTTATGAGCCTTAACTCAAGATGCGTCGCCCTAGTGGCAGAAAAAGTCGTGAGTACCTGATTGTTTTACAGTTCTTTTCTCATAGAAAAGTGTTATTATTGAACATAGAGAATATAACCACAGTCTTTGTTATTGAAAATGTCAACCTAAGTCATTGTTTTTGAGGGTTTAAAACAACGCTAACAAGAGATATGACAGGTAAATAACTGAATTAATATTATAGTAAAAGAACAAAACCAAAAGTATCGTTACCGTTACCGTTACAGTATATTAAAGTCCACTGCTGAACATAGGCCTCCCCATAGATTGTCTTACGGGGGGATATTTGTTATAGTTACCACGCTCGTAAATCGCAGGTTGTTACTTATCGTCGTTATTAGGAAGGTACTGCTGGCCGTCCACTGATTTGTTTCCATCTGTCGGCTCTCACGACTTCTAGGTAGGGGATGATTTGGGGTAGTGGAAATTCTTACACCAACAATACACGATATTGTATAGTATTATATTGTTATCTCAAAGAATATACTGATGTTTAAAATAGCACATGTCCATCCGTGAACTAAGCAACTCAAAGATTTTTTAGAAGAGGGGGGCAAACGAGCATGCGTCTCACTTGATGGTAAGTGACTACCGCCGCCCATGAATAACCACTAAACCAGGGGAATTCAAGGTGCCGATTCTGTTCCTTAACGGAAGAAACAACTCTGTACATCCTGATTGCGGACCACAGATTGTAGAACTGTTGTTTCTATGATCTATGTTGCGGACCCTTAATGTGCAAACCAGAGATCATGGAAAGCGCAAACGTAACACTCATCTGGGTAGCTATGTACTTAGCCCAGAAGAAGTGAAATTGCTCACAGCTAAGCAACTCCTTTTCATTAAGGATGTAGTGCTTAGCATTGAATTATAGTTATAGCAGCGATCACATAATCATAATTTATTTACAGAAAACATGGTACATTACAGGTTGATAAATTATTTAAGTCCAGCATGTTTTGTCATAATGTTGACATGCAAATATTAATCTAATATATTAATTAACATGTTTTCAAAATCATCATAATAATTTTATTACATTTAATTTAATTAAAATAATTATATACAAAAATAAAATAAGTATGTATACATGATAGTAATTACTTAATTAATTTTAATATCGATGCCTAATCCTAATCATAAATTTTAAATATTCCTCAACAGAGTAGAAGCATTGCTCCTCAAGCCATTGTTTGACAATCCTGCGAAAACGTACTTTTGGGAGTGATTGAAACTCTGTAGGCAGTGCATTGAGTTCAGTGAGATCACAATATAGATCTCACTGATCACTACATTTTTTTTTTTTTTTTTTTTTTTTTATAGGATAGGGTGACAAACGAGCACACAGTCCACCTGATGGTAAGTGGTTGCTGTGGCCCATAGACATCTACATCTATCCTCGATTACGAATCAAAATGCAGATGCGTTGTCATCCGTGAGGACTAAGATGGAATGCCTCGTTTCCAGTAAAAAGGGTCACCGGTTCTCTACACTCACCATACGAAATACAGCAGCATTAAGCTACTATTTCACGCTGGTATTCAATAATAATCATACACACAGATACTGGTGTTTCTAGATCTGCATGACTGCTTGCACAAAAATATGTAAAAAAAATATATTATATTGTACAAGACTGAAATGAGTCAGTGTGAAAAGTAGTAGAGCGCACCCTCGGAGCAGTTGAAGACGACGCACTGTACGGCGACCGACTTGGCGAGGTCCTTGGTGGTCTCAGTCTTGCCGGTGCCGGCGGGCCCGGCGGGCGCACCACCCAGGTCTAGCTGCAGCGCACCCATGAGGCACAGGTAGCAGCGGTCCGTCAGCGGCGTGATCACCAGCACGCCTAACAACACAACACCACGCGTCAAACATATCCATACATTAATAGTCAAAACGATTTCTTAATGTATAACATAATCATACCATAAACACTTACGCCTATCGCCTGGAGGGGTAGGCAGAGGGTACAGACTTCCATATGGCATAATCCTAACACACCACTCTCTCCTCCTTTATATTCATACACCCGGGGATTCTATTTTTAATTTGTCTTCCAAACTTATCGCATACATGCTTTATCTTATATATATATATATATATATATATATATATATATATATATAAAGATTAAGATAAATTACGTGTCACGTTGTTTGTCCGCGATGGACTCCTGAATTACTTAACCGATTTTAATCAAATTTGCGCACCGTGTGCAGTTTGGTCCAACTTGGGAGATAGGATAGTTTTTTTGCCCATGAGTGACCCACAATTTTTTTTTGCTAATTTAAGGAATTTTAATAAGTCATGACAAAGGGTCGTCGAAAAGGGCAGAACACCGTCTGCCTGACAGGCTAGTAGAATTTAAGTTGGGAAGCGCGCTGGCCACCCCATAGCATTGATTTGAACGTGTCAAGAGTTTTCGACAATAACGGCTGCAGTATGGGAGATGTGCGTTATATTATTTCTATATATATATATATATACGGCTTGGCAAATTCAACTAGAGATCCACTCAAGTACACACAAAAATGATTTTCGTGTGTATTTGAGTGGATCCCAGGGTGGTTTAAAAACTTAGTTGGACCCGGTAAGTGACGCTGTTGTTGAGACCCATGCGAAACCGGGGCGGATCGCTAGTCATGCATGAAACCAACTCTATCTCCAAAAAAAGGGGATAAAGGCACTACAATTTCTTCCAAAACCTCAGTTACACACTTGTATCGTACCGCTGTTAGTCATTGATGCGGAGTTCCGTACGAGATCTAATGAAATCAATTAAATCTCAAAACTCAAATTCAAAAGTTGGCAATATTTTGCAGTATGAAAGAGCGTAATACAGTACCTAGGTAAGTAATTGTATAAAAAATGAAATTAGAGAAAAAACATGCAAAAATTCTTTTTAATAGCATTTATATTTGTGGCCAGTTCGCACCACACACCAGTTCGGAGAAATTAAACCATTTTTTTTTGCATTCCTATAAACTTGTCCGTTAGTGCATTTACATGTGTATAATAAATAATAATATGTGAAACAAGCAACCTCCAGCGCCGAGGTACTCGTGTCCGTACACGTAGCTCGCATTGGACATGCGCGCTACGCAGTTATCGATGTCCTCCTCCCAGTAGTACCGGATCATCTTCAGCCACTCGAAATCTGAGCTGCAATGCAACTTCTCAAACTAAATTATAATATACTCCCTGTATGGTGATAACACTAAATACATTGATAATTTATAATCTTTAGTAGACTTTCTCTTATAAATTTTGAATCAAAGCACAATAAAATTTTGTGAGCACGTAAATATGCAATAAGAACACACATGAATGAATCATTTGTTTATAACACATCAGTTAGGTAATAAGACTTAGCGTTATCTTAGTTTTGTAAATTATTTTGGTATAGGTGTATGAAGTAATTAATGTTCTACAATGACAAGTTCATTGATGCAGTGCAATGACGAAAATAATGATCATAATATCTACTATAATGTGGAAACTAATTGAATAAACCTACTTTTATGGATTTTATCACGTTTAATTTGCTTAATTTTTATACCACCTTCCAAAATAGATAGCCAGATGTAAGGCAATGTTTGAGTAATACTGCATATTCTGCTGGCATTTTGTTTTCTACTACTTTCAAATTTCTATTAGAACATTCGAGCAGCCAAAGAAGATTAGTCAGTACTTACCATCTGTTAATATATCTGTACAAGATGCAGGAGTGTACAAGCTTGATTGTGTATGTGATCTCTCGTATATAAGAAAACAAAGAGATCTATAAAAACCCGCGTAAAAGAAAATATAGCTAACGTGAAATACCAACGCTTTGTGAAGTCTGCACTTTCTGATCATATCCTAGACGGTCCCAACCATTACATCAGATTTATTAGACCGCAAATCCTCACAAACTAACATTGATTCCTACCAAGGATGATACGTGAGGCTATTGAAATCAAAAAATTTCCCAATTTCAATAGAGACGTCGGCTGGGTACTACCACCTGTTTGGGATCCTGTAATTAATAAAATTGAAACTAAACCCAAGCATACTACCGTAAGATACGTGAGGCTATTGAAATCAAAAAATTTCCCAATTTCAATAGAGACGTCGGCTGGGTACTACCACCTGTTTGGGATCCTGTAATTAATAAAATTGAAACTAAACCCAAGCATACCACCGTAAGACTGCAATAAACAAATGCAATAACTAAAAAGCTGAAGGTACTCTGCGTTAACTCGGACATCTGGACGTTAAACCCCCGTGACTATTGGTGCTGGAAGCATCGGAAACTTAGGATATACAATTGAACAAATGATAAAATCCGTAAAAGTAGTTTCACTCAATGTGTAATGTTCACGTAAATATAAGAAGGCTGATTCGGTAACACAGCGACTACTAAGTCTGGTCATCAATCCCATATGGAACGAGTATTTGTGTAATGTACATGTTTCATTATAATTACAGCCCGTTACGACTCCATTGTAGAACTTGCCTAACATAGGCCTCTCACACGGACGGCCACGGATTGCAGTTTGTGGCAATTTGGATGTTTGTCCATTTAATTCATGTAGCATTTTGAGGCGTTCCTTGAGGGAAACTTAGCAGTTGTTTTTTTTTATTGAACTGAAGCGACGAACACATATTTTTTTCGTTTTAATTTTTTTATCGAACTTGTAGTCTACATAACGGTTAGTGACTTTTGCAGCTCATACGCACCTCAAATTCTCAAACTTAAAGACCGAAACAAAGCAGTACGCGCATTGCCGCTTGGCGACAGAAATAGCTAGGAGGAAACTTCTAATAATAAAATAAAATAAAAATAAAAATGTTTTATATTTTAGGCATCGTAGGCCCATAGCATGTTAGTAATACAAATAAAACTTAAGAACTAATGTTAGTACACGAAACAGTTAAATAAAGCACAATAGAAATAAAACGAAATAAAAATAAAAATTCACAAAATGCATACAAATTTGATAGATTTATCAAGCTCACTTTAATACATGTAGCTTGACAAACCTACCTAGTGTCTGGCCATCGAGCCTCTCGCAAAGACCCTCAAGATACTAATAATAGAACCTAATAATAGATAAGAGGGAGGTGTGACCTCATATGGAGTTCTAGACAGAAAAACTATCGCCTAGTAAAATACAGATGATGATGAACCCCTCATGATACTCAAGACATTCCTAGTATAATTGTACCGTATGTTAAATAAATAAATAATATTTTCTACGTGGTAGAGCAATGCTGCAGTTATATTAGTAGTATAGTTGTAGCACGAATGGGTCGGCTCGACCGGAGAGGGACCACGCTCTCGCAGAATACCGGCGTCAAATAGTGCTAACGCTGCTGTCAGTAAGAACCGGAGACCCTTTTTACTGGAAACGAGGCATTCCATTTTAGTCCTCACGGATGACAACGTGTCTGCATTTTGGTTCGTAATCGAGGATAGATGTAGATGTCTATGGGCCACAGCTACCACTTGCCACCAGATGGACTGTGTGCTCGTTTGTTATCCTATCTTATAAAAAATACCAGTTGTGCCCACGAGTTGCGAATATCACAGACGAACTTAGTAAACGCCAGTTTTATTGCTGTGGTGTGTTTGAGCGTGGCGTGGTGTGATGAGGCGATTGAATGTTAATAATTGATTCGTGTTTTGTGTGTGTGTGTGTGTGTGTGTGTGTGTGTGTGTGTGTGTGTGTGTGTGTGGGTGTGTTAAGCCTGTTTGTGTATTGTGGCTAGGTATATTGACTCACGTGCTGCGCACGTGCTCGGCACGTAAGTTGGTGACGATGTCACGCGCGTGCACGTCAACGGTTATGAGCGCGCACAGCACACGGCGGAACAACGCGCCCAGCGGCTGCCGCGTCAGCGCCGCCAGCGCATTCAGTGCGCTCACGCTGCGCTGCTCGAACTCCGCCAGCCCCGACACGGGATTCACGCCACCCAGCACCTCGTGGATGCCCCTCGCCCACATGATTTGCGACACTGTTAACACCACCTGCGAAACCAACGCCTACATCAAACTACTAAAACAACGCGTCCATGGCAACAAATTTGGTTCAACTTGAACAAACATTTCCTGTACATATTGTACCCTACCACATGGAAATCCTACCTACCCTTCTTCAGCACTGTCTGGAAGCTCATTGTACATTGTGCACAGTTCAATTCGACACGAACATCCAAACCGGTATCGTCTGCCCTAAATAGTTAAAATCGTATTGTTTTCAGACTAAAGTAAGGATATAAGTGTTGTGTATTAAAAGCCTTTTATTAACACCTGTAATTTACGTGGTAGAGCCAACCTGCAGCTATATTACGGTTGTAGCACGAACGGGTCGGCTCGACCAGGGTAGGACCATGATCTCACAAAATACCAGTGTAAAATAGCACCTGAAAACTGCTGTATTTCGTATGATGGGCATGGAAGACCTGAGATCCTTTTTACTGGAAACGAGGCATTCAATCTTAGTCTTCAGGGAGTCAGGGGTGACAACGCTCCTATATCTAACAGTTTCTGCGGCCTACATAAAGTCTGTAGTATAACATGTAAGAGAGCTGTAAATTTAACAGAACGTGTCAACCTACGTTCGATCTGCACCAGCACTAATATAAGTCCGTTACAGTTTTAAGTGCTGATTTAACATGTTGTGTTTGTTGGTAAAGTATACCAACATCGTGAGGAAACCTCTATGTATGAGAAATAATTCGATTTCTAGAATTAGCTATTTGAATTAGTGATATACATTCTGTAAATACTAGGAATAAGCACAAGTTAGTTATACGAGTCAAGGAGTCAGTAATTCCTTCATGAAGCAATGTTATACGTTTTACTTCAAAGTCCCAGGAAATATGCAGGCATTATTTATCAAAAAGTTTATAAATTTTATTATGAAAAAATTGTTTAATAAAGGTTGTTATAGTACTTAAGAGTAAAACTATTAATTTATAGAAATCGAGACGGCCTGTTCAACATTCAACAGCGTGCGCTCGCATTAGCCACAGAATGAATAACATTAGCGTTAAAACCGCGTAGATGTGATGCGAGAGGGCGCTGTCACAGCTGCGTTTATTTAGGTATTTGTTTTAGTTACGGAACACCAGACATGGGTTAATGTTGGTGCTATGTATTTTTATGTGTATTTCCAGCATGTGAGGACCTGGTTGGGGTGAAGTGCTGACCAGGTGGGTCTCGGGCGCTCCAGGTAGTCACGCATCGCAAGCTTCATGCAGCGCTTGACGGACGCGAACATGGCCGCCTCCACCTTGCCCAGCCAGTCCTCCACGTTGCCGCGAGCCTTCAGACCCTGCCATCGCGGAAAGTACACCGATATTGAACATCACTATCTATCTCGCCCACACTTAACAAAGTAACATCACCATGTGTCTCGCTCACACTAGTCAAAATAACGTCACTCTTCGTCTCAATTGAACATCTATGAAAATCCGGCTTCATTACAAAAATATTTTCCTCAATTAAGAAGTAGGAATAACTGTCATACCATTTTGGAATTCAAACTAATCGTGCCAACTTTTAGAGTTACTTGCTAAAATAGTGTTTTTTATTTATTTTTTTTTAAAATTAACATTTTTTATAATAAAGTCGGTTAGAGTTGATGTAATTATTTTTAAATGTTGGGCAAAATTCTAATATTGTATTTAAAAATAAAGCAGTTACGTTACAAGTTTAAACCATAATTTACAGAAGAGTTATTCATTGTTAAATCACAGAAAAAAAAGCTGACGAAAGGTAACAATTGTAGACACAGGAATTGAAAGATTATCACAGGATGTCGATTTTCGAGATTTATTTTTGAATTCATATAATTTGTAAAGTGCATGACAAAGATTTTTTTAATATTTTTCTACTAACTATCACGACTTAGTCTATTCCCCGTTTTCGGATTGTCGTTGATTTCTGGGACACGTAATATATCATGGCTTCTCAAATTATTGATTATAATCCTAATTTTGGCATAAATAAAAACTAATGACTAAGTAAAAACATTGCGTTTGCCCTTTGGACCAAAGCTGACTTTAATGTTCTTGTTATTTCGTACTTTTTAAGTCAGCGTTTATCCACAACAATTTTCAGAATGTCGAAATTAGAGTTCATTGTTAGTTCCCCCAACAAATTTTTAAATTTTGCTTTCTAGAATTTTTGGCCTCAAATAAATGAATCATGAAAATCGTGTGGCCCGTGTGTCGTAACAAGCTAACAGAGAGAAATTCAACAAACAACGGACAGCAGCATTTTCAGATAATAGTTCAAAATAATAAAATGCCATCATCTATGTTTGAGAGAGAGAGAAATTCTTAAATTAAGGAGGCATTTGATAAGCTCAAAAGATGATTATTATGATTCTATGTTGACAAATATATTGAAAATCAGTTTAAATTATACATGTCAAATACCAGGAAAATTTTCATGCTTTTTTTTAAAACTCATTGTGAATATTGCGTAAATTCAAAAACAGACATAATACAAAAAAAATTAAATAGGTTAGTTTGTATCGATAAATTAATTATACGTGGTAGAGCCGTGCTGCAGCTTTATCACATTAGTAGTACGAATGGGTTGACTCGACTGGAGAAAGACCACGCTCTCAAAGAATACCAGCGTAAAATAACGGCTCAGTGTTGCGATGTTTTGTGTGATGAGTATAGAAAACTGGAGACCCTTGTTACTGGAAACAAGGCATTTTACCTTTGTCCTCGAGGGTGACAAGATATTTATGGGCCACAGCATCCATTTACCACCAGGTGGACAGTATGCTCGTTTACCGCCTTATTTCAATTTAAAATAAAATGAATGGGAAATGTTTATAACAGTACCTACTTACGAACTAACTCAAATTAAATACGATAACTAAACGTTTGATCAAAAAGGAAAGTCGTTAAACAAATGTGTATAGTTGGCTGTTGTCTGACCTTGCCAAGAGTGACTCGCTCGCCTTCCGGCGAGAGCATGGCGATGATGTCTGTGGTGAGTTCGTCGGGGCGCGCAGAGGTTGCGAGTGCGGCCTGCAGGCGGTCGCGCTCTCGCGGTGACATCTCGCGTTCAACCAGCGTGCCGTCCTCCGCCACCACCATCTCGCTGGCCGGCAGCCGCACGCCGAACTCCAACTTCGCGATCGCGTCGAAGCACTTGCGCAGGTGCGGTTGCACCGCGTGTGGGTTGCGTGTCTGCGAGCACCAAGCACTTCATTACACGCACTAGAACCCCTACCCCTCAACAAGCCACCCTCACCCTATACCCACATTATCTGTTTTACATTAATAAAAAACAATGCAACCAAATTCTAACAATCACAGTTGCAGATGCATTGTCACCTCGGAGGACTTAAATCTACAACCTGCCCGGTCTTTGAGGTCAATACCATAGCATAACAGAAGATGCACTACGATTTAAGAGTTTTATTGAGTTTCAATTCTGGTTCCAAAAAATAAATATAAGCGATAAGTATTTAAACCTATTGCTGCCGCGAATTCTATTGTTCTAAGCAACCGAGAGGGACATCTGCCACTCGGACTAATTATAGATATTTTAGAAAATAACTACTCTATTCATTTGTTCCTCCTACAAAACTAAATAATTTAGTATTTTTATAAGATTCCTTGTTTTCAACACAGTAAAATTGTAAAAATGAAAATATAACTAACCAGACAGTGAAAGATACATAAAATCGTTAAATTATTTACTGTAGTGTCATAATCAAAAATGGACGAATACGTTTTGTATGGAGTAAACTTCGGCCGAATATGCTATTAATGTTAAGAAAAGTTTGATAACTACTACAATCAGACTACTAAGCAAAAAATTAACTCAAGTGGATCTAATCCACCGTCGAACAGTTACATACATATTAAATAAACTAATGCTGCTAAGTGCATACAGCACGGTCTTCCAAAAAGAATGTACGTCTGTAATACTAGCAGCGACACCAATCGTGGCCAGGGAGGTAGGTCTTCTACATTTTTAAGAATATAGTATATTTATTTCCTCAGCACAAACAGGTGCAGAATTTTTGATGACAAACATGTTAAACTATAAAACGTAATAAACTCTAGTCTGTAACAATCACTCATAAACTAGGGTTCATTACGTTTATGGTTACGAAAATGTATGTTCATAAACTTATGACGATGGTAAATATTACTATATGCTATGTCAAAATAATTTTTAGTTTTTATCGCTAGAAAAACCGTTTACCACAAGACCACAGCTAGTGCCTTTTGTTCACACCAAGACAATTATGTTTAGGTGATAATTATTGCTTTTTATTTTTTTTTTATTTTATTATTTATTGCATCCTTAAACAAAAGAATACAAACGGCGGACTTAATACCTTGAGGCATTCTCTACCAGTCAACCCATGGAGGGATGAGTATTTGAAGGGTGAGGCAATATAGAATAAGAGAACACAAAACAAATGATAATTAACTACATAATATATACAAACTACTAATAAATAAACTATACATATACGATCTAACCTTACATAGGTATATACAAATATATAAATAAATGGATACACATACAAGTATACATATTTAAATACATACATAATTAATATATACAAATGGCTATGAATATATACGTCTGTTTGGCAATACATATTAAATAAATAGATGAGTCATGTAAAATGCGGTTGTCTTTAATAAATGATCACGGACCAACTTTTTAAAAGCGTACTTATTCGGAGCTTTTCTGATGTCATCTGGCAAGGAGTTCCAAAGGCGTGTAGCCTGAACTGTGAAGGAGTTACCATAGAACTCGGTGAAGTGAACTGGGGTACAGATTTTGTTGTTAGAAGAAGAGCGTAGGACCCTATCATGAGATGAGGAAAGATAATGAAATTTACTCTTAAGATAAGAAGGCGAAGATGTATCATTTAATATGGAAAAAAGTACAAGTAATATTCTAGAGTTGTGCCTCTGCCAGATTGTAAGCCAATTTAGCTTAAATCTGTATTGCGAAATATGATCATACTTACGAAGCCCAAAGATAAATCTTATACAGTTATTGAGGAGGCGTTCCAGCTTGTTCAGAAGATCTTGGGACAGGTCTGGGTAACACACATCTGCATAATCAATTATGGGTAATATAAGTGAATGGACAAGCATGATCTTGGATTTTGTGGGAAGAAAATGTTTTAAACGATACAGAGAGCATAACGTGGTAGTGACTTTACGACTCACATCAGAAACCTGAGTTCTCCAATTCAGCGTGCTGTCGACGTGAAGGCCAAGATTTCTAACGGAATTACTGAATGGAATTGTAGTATTATCATAGTAAATAGGAGGTAAGTCTGTCAGATTAATCTTAGCCAGCATCCTTGAGCTACCCACCAGTATAGCTTGGCATTTCAAAGGATTGACCAAAACTCCATAACGAGTAAACCAATCCTTGATAGCTGCTAAGTTGCCGTTAAGGTTTTTGATCCCATTATGGATATCCCCAATCTCAGTTTGCACATAAAGCTGAAGGTCATCGGTATACAAGTTTTTAATTGTCTAAACTGTAGGTGCTTGTTACATTATTTAACGTGTTGCTTCAAATATTGCGCGTATTTGCATTGGCGAATTTTTGATTCCAGTGTTGAATGTTTTAAAAGAAAGGTGTCCTTAAAAAAATTATCAAAAGTGGTAAGATTCGGTTCTGCTGATTTAATGAAGTTCACAAGAATCGTGTTGCACGTAATGCTGTACTAGTAGTATATGCATAGGAATTTGGAGTTCTAAATCTGTGGAGTTCCGGTTCTAGTTCCTTTTGAGTGGGAATAGCTTTACCAAAATTGACATATATGTAGTATATAAATGATTACACATAGTTCTATTTTGCCTTTGTAAAGATTAACCAATGTTTTTAACAAATAATAAAATTGGGTTCAGTTCACACGAAACATGTGCTTAAAATGATGTTCGTCTTTTGTTTGTAACTTTACACAAAGATTGTTAGATTCTCTGATCTCTCTCTTCCTCCCTTTCTTCCACGCGTTTTTGATCTAATGCCTTATTTTGAATTCCCGCTATGAGAATCTATGATTTTCAAAAGATCCGAAAGTTATTGTTTTCATCCCGGTTTTTAAAAATGGAGTTCTTAGCGTGCGTGCGTGCGTGCGTGCGTGCGCGCGTGTCGTGTGTGTGTGTGTGTGTGTGTGTGTGTGTGTGTGTGTGTGCGCGTGTGCCCCGTGTGTGTGTGTGTGTGTGTGTGTGTGTATGTGTAAGTGAGTAAACATATAAACATCTCAAACTTAGTAACGGCGTGTCCGATCGAAAAGGGGTTTACGACATCTGAAGGGGCCTTGCTGAATTTAGATTTTCTGTGAATTTAGACCGAATCGGCACGGTAGCTTCTGAGAAAACCTTATAAATTCGCCTTTTTTAATTTTCAATAGGTAAGAGTTCTGTTTTGGAATTACTTCGACATCCTTATTTTGATTAATTCTATAATCTATATACATATAAGCTCTTCTACTCAACAAACTACGTCAATTGCCGTTAACCGCATCAAAATTTGTTTTTGTTTGATTATGTTGTATTTGATTTTATCGCATATATTAACTCTTTTATATACCCGACGTTTCGAGCACTTTACAGCACCCATGGTCACGGGGAGGTCTGAGATGTTCAGCGACCAGATGTCATAGTTAACCGCGGTTACCACATATTAAAATTATTAATTTTTGTCGCGATCTACGCTGTATGAACTTATAGTATCTTAAAGTGATACAGTTGTATGCTTGGACTAGGATTTAATTTTATAAGTTATAGGATCCCAAGCAGATGATAGCACCCAGCCATCTTCTCTATTGAAATTGGGATGTTTTTTGATTTCAATAGCCTCCCGAATCATCCTTGGAAGGAATCGGTGTTCTTCAGCGAGGATTTTTGGTATATCAAATCTGATGTAGTAACGGTGGCGATCCTGTACGTGTTCACAGACTGCAGATTTCACGGAGCGTCGATTCTTTACATCAGCTATATGTTTTTAACGCAGGTTTTAATTGATCTTTTAGTTTGTACTATGTGTTGTAAGTTGCACATAGTTTTTGACTCTACTGTTTCCATCAATGCTTTAACCGATGACTCTACTGACTACTTTACTAATGACCCTACTGGTGACTCGTGATCGTTGACTCTACTAACGACTCTACCAATGACCACCAATGACTTTACAAAAGATTCTACCGACTACAATTTGTAAAATAGTGCAAAAAAATAACTGAGAAGATACTGTAATTGCAAAGACATTTAAGTATGTTAGTATATATATTTAAATCTGTTGGTATAATTGGCAATTCACTCGACAAGCGAGGCGTTTACGCCGATAAAGCCTGTCAGTTAACAAGACCTACCCTTGTTAGTGGCCATCTCATAAAGATATTTATTTTCGATGTTATAAAATTTTAAATGTGTAACCACAAAAGTATTGGAAAGTCAAAATTTGATGACATTGAAAATTTACGACTTCACGACACTTCATGTTTCCGTTGCTTTAGTTCTCCATTTTAAATAAATAACTTTAGATAGAGACGGACGTAGAGATAATTGATACATAATAAGCGATAATAAACGACTATAAGTTAGGCATAATTCATTGATTGTGAGCAAATGAAATTATGCAAGAAGTGCATAATGTTGGTAAACGGAAGATAACCTAGACTACCTATAACAAAACTCTAATGTGAACATTGTTAAGTTCAATCATTATACATACTTTCTCAGAAACAACTAATGAGGGAAAGTAATTTTCACGCTTCATGAAAGCAGATGAATGAACTAGAATGCAATATGAACACATTTATTTAAATTTGGTATAAGATAGTGTTTGTATTTACGCGATAAAAACGGGTAAAATGCATAACAGAATTCGTCTAACCTGTGCCAAGATCTCCAGCAGTTCATCGTTGGACAGGAAGAAGAAGCGCGGAAAGGCGACGCGCTTGGTTTCTAGGTAGGCTTCGAGACACTTCATGATTTGGTCTAGCATTTCGTTGTTGCGCACGAACTCCTCGTAGAGTTTCGGCTGAGTAGCAGCCGGCATTGCCAGTGGCACCTGAAACAACCAATATCTGGGTGACATCGTGCCAAATTATACATGACCCATTTCACGTGTGCAAATTTTCTCGGATTTTCTCAGGTAGGTTAAATTTTACTTGATAAAGCCATGCTGCAGCTATATAACTGTAGCATGAATGGGTCAACTCAAACGGGGTAGGACCATGCTCTCACAGAATATCAGCGGAAAATAGCAGCTTCATGTTGCTGTGTTTCGTATGGTGAGTATAGAGAATCGGAGACCCTTTTTACTAGAAACAAGGTACTCAATCTTAGTCCTCAAGGGTGACAACGCATCTGCATTTTGATTCTTAACCGATGATAAATGTAGATGTCTATGGTGGGCCATAGCATCCACTTACCGTCAGGTGGACTGTGTGCGCGTTTGTCATTCACTCTCTGTAGGTTTTTTTTTTATAGAAAAACTTTAAATCTGAATCATCTAGGGACTCATTTCAAATACACAGCAAAATCATCAAAATCTGTCGTTTTTGTACTCTAGCGATACTAACGGACGGCATTTGTTCTTATATTTATAGATAGATAATCTGCAGGTTTTACTTACAACAGTTTACTAACATTTGTATTAGTAGCTCTTCTTCTAATATTAGTAAGTATTCGTTACAGTATTAATTATTCAAAGACTGTCTCGTTGGTCCAGTGGTTGTAGTAGTGCGTCTGCTGATCATGAGGTCCTGGGTTCGATTCCCGGGTTGGGCCAAAAAATCAATTATAGTACAATATATACTATAATTGAGTTTTTTTTGTCAAGAAATTCTCAGTAGCTGCCCGGAGTCAGGAAGTTGGCGGTGTCTCACACCCCGTGCCTCGGACTGCACGTAAAGCTGTTGGTCCTGCGCCTGATCTCTCTCCGGTCGTGTCGGTTTACCGTCCCATTGGATCATGAGAGTGAGGGAATAGAGAGTGCACCTGTGCTTGCGCATACACTTGGGCACTACCTCCGTTGAGGCAGGCTGCCGTGGCCGAAATTCGGTCTGGAGGGCATTATTATTATTTATTATTCAAAGACGGCACTCTAGCAAATAGTTATTAAATAAAATTCCGAAGTTTAAATTTAACTTGCATTTAATTACGAACAAATATATATACAAACGCACGAGGCAAAAATATGCACGCATAACAATTAATTAAGAAGCAGCACATCCACATAATTACTTAATAATAAAAGTTAAGAAATCAAAATCAAAATGTGACATCAAACATGTCCCCAATTTAGCATAATGCTACAAAAACAGTTTTCAATTGGAGTCTTGCGACTTCACTGACAAGTCGGTGTGTTATCCTCCAATTACGAGTTATAACAAGCTACAGTTATAAAAATAATTAGGAGTCAGAGAGCAGTGCTAACATACATAGATAGTACCCACACAAAGACTAACCTCGCTAACTTACTGCACAGTTAGTCAAACCAATCTCAGCCAAACAAGAAACAATCATGAAGTTGCTTTACCTAAATTAAAATTAACCCGTACAAACTGGAATATATCTTTCTCACATCATTTACCTAACATGTAAAAAATCTAAAACGAATAATAATGGAACATAAGACTTGAAATCAGTCCATTAAACGTCATACTTCTATTTATAACAAGTGCAACCAGTCTTTTTATCTATTACAGTCTCAAAATTTTACCTCAAAAATCTAGAAAAGTCTCAAATCAAAAACATAGTATAGAGGTAAAATACGAGTACAATTGACTAATCCCATATTGAAATGCATTACAATCGCAATTTCATTTTGGTTTCCTAAATTTTATAGTTTATTGCTGACTTGGTATAATTTTGTGACTGCGTAAACAACGTTTCAGGGGATTTAGAATCTCCAAACCGCCACAACATCAATAAAAAACCTAGCAAACAAATGTATAAATGTTATATAGTATATAATAATACTAATACAATAAGCAAAAGCTAACCTTAGCGAGCTTGCGCATGATGTCCTTCCAGGACTTGTCGACAATATTGAAGAGTCGTGTCTCATTGGGAAGCTGGCGCTGAATGTCCGGCGCGCTGAATATCGCCTCCAGATACATCCAGGTCTGCTGGCACGTCTGCCACTCCTCCTGTTTCACAACCACAGTAACAGCGCGTTATGACACATCCAGTAAACTTTATATTTGATGTTATAGCGAGTTTAATAGGTAAAGGTTGTATGAAATAACCTGTACAAAGTTTTTTGAAATATTTCGTTATCTGTCAAGCTATTATAGAAGCCGTTTTTTACTTAAATGATATTTTATGTAAGTATGTGATAATGTAATATTCTTATATCATCATCTCATATCAAAGTTTGAGAGTTGATAATAATTTTAATAATGTCTAAGTGTATCGTCTTCATAACAAGGTAGTCAAGTTGCGGGAGCTGCCGAGAGCTTTTTAAAAACTAATTAAAACTAAAACTACGTGTTCACAGAGAGACATGTGAATTTATTCTAACCATTGTCTTTTACAATTCTTAATCTTATGCTTACAGTCTACTTAAATTACTACATACTCAGCGTTTATGTATTTATGCTGATGGACGCTTTATACGTATTATGGGTGGTGCTGGTGTAACCATAACTCCTCCCTCCTCAACTGCAAAGTTATCGACAAGATTTGGATTCCGATGACTTTGCATACAATGTAAGAGCTTAGACTTATTTTTCCAAATAACAATAATAAGGCCAATTAAAACTAATATAACATAGAGTAGTACTGTAGCTAAACTAACACTTTTCTTATTCACTAAGATTTCACTTTCACTTTCCACTATTTCACTTTTCAGTTTGTACGAGAGATATTTTAGTTCATCCAAATTAAAACAATTTAAATTCACTGTTTTTTCCGCATTTGTGGGATGCTCTATCAATTTCAGTAGAGTTAAAATAGTGTCACCTTATATTGAAGTTTTCCGGAATAGTATCGTTTCCGGTGTAATTTAATATTGCCTAATTTTATCTCACAGTTTTCATAGATTTCCAAGAGGTACGTGTCCTTTACAGCATTTCTTTGAGTGTCATCGCCACACGTTTTTGTAAGCACTATTTCATTTTGTGTAAATAGGATCCAGTTAATAGGACCAATAGACTGTATCTTAACACTTTCCAGCTCTACTATTGATAACTTACAAAGGCTTAGATTTGATGCGAAGTTCACAAGTTGTTCTATGCATATGTTTTCAGGATACTGCACTATACATTTTCCTCACACAGGAACTGGTTTGCTGCTATCTCCTGACATGGGCCATTTAAGGGTAAGTACGTGTGATCTTTCACCATGAGGTAAGAATATTTGGGAAAAATAACAGTTGTTCTATTATAGGTGGGATCAAACATAGGTAAAGCATACATTTTAAAATAAGTGCATGTATATTATCAGTCAGAGGGATTTCCATAATGAACGTTATTTGGTTTTCTTTTACATAGGCCTTAACAGACATAGATCTTTCTAAATTAACTAAATTGTTTTCAGTAATAGGATACAATAAACTATTTGTTTAAGATATAGATTCTAATATAACTAATAATTCAATGGAATTAACAATGGTTTGATGTAGAACGTGAAGTTTAGTAAATGCTAATGCCGTTTCTATTTCGCTTAAAATTAAGTATATAGTTCTAAAATTATTGACAAACATGTTAAACATACTTAAAACATATTTGGAGTATATGCTGTTTCTCCTTTAGTAATTATATTTTTTACAATTCTTTTTATACATTTCATTCGTTCATCTATAATTTTCTTATTTTCCTGTAGAGATCCTGTACTATTTATAAGAGAGTCAAGCATCTCCGAGATTATTGTTATTTTCTTATTAGTGTACGTTTGCTGGGTCTTTAATTGAGATATGAGATTGTCGTATTTTACTGCATCATTGTAGTCTAAGTTTCCTGTAAGCGCTTTGATAACAGAACCTAATAGATTAATAAGACCGCGCTTGAAACGTATCGAAGGTATGAGTTGTTTAAACTTTTCTACAGCTAAGTTACTTAAATAATTTACTTAAGTGTTCATATTTTGTAATTCATTTACGTATGGCTTATGGATGTCTACCAAACTGCTAAATTCTTTATATTTATTGATATTAAAATTTAAATCATCTTTTATGCTACTAAAGTCTAACTGCTTAACTATAACCCACTTATCTACTTCCTTGTATGCTTGTCCTTGCTTTACGGGTAACATCTTTAAATTTTCAAGCAATAACTGGTCCGTTTCTAGATCAGAGTGATCTATAGAATTTACATACGATTTATCATCCAAACATTCACAAATTTCAAAAGGTTTCTAAATAGATAGTTCCATTTGATGATCCAACGTATTTTGTTTAATTGTAGTGGAATATCCATTCTCATATGTTACCAATGCAGAAGGCATGCGCACTTCATCACAGAATCGGGTATAATTTAATATTCCTTCGACATAAAACATGTTAGCAGGTAATTTTGCTCTAACTTCAGAACGAGGTGCAAGTATTACAGCATAATCTAAGCTATTGTGTATTATAGGTATTCTAGAAGAATTTGTGGTAAGTACTTGTTTCTTTAATACAGCTTCCAACTGCTTTAATAAATTATTCCCAATTAACCCATCATAACGTGAATCGACATTATAAAGATAAAATTTATGTTCGTCGTTACTTTGAAATATAGAAAATAGTGGAATTTTAATTACCTGATTGTGTTTGCTAGATGCATGAGTGCTTATAACTTCAAAGGGTTCATTTGTTATATAATTACGGTAGTATTGATATGCTTTATCAGGACTTATAAAAGAACGGGTGCTTCCTGTGCCTATCATAAAATTAGCATCTATTTCCGGTATATATATGTATGGTAGTTTTAGATTTATGTTGCAATTCAATTCTATTATTTCGGGTTTTCGGAGGCTTTTACTTGAAAACTTTCAGTCTTTCATTCAAAGGATAATGACGCGTCTGCACGCGTCATTATCCTTTGAATCATTGTTTTCGTCGACCTCTATTATAGAATTTTCTTGTATGGATTCATCTTCATAATAATTGTCGTATGTTTCTTCATACATGTAATTTTGAGGAAATTCATAGGGATAGTATGATGGATAAATTTCTAATTCGTTTAGGCGGAAACCTGGCTTTGGAGGGGCAGTTCTCATCGAAACATCAGTATCATTAGAAACCGGCTTATTATTCACATTATTATTACTAGGATAATTAAAACGCTGAGAATTACCAAACTGTTGTGGTAACATTGGTTGCATGGGGCTATAGCCCTGGGGTCTAAATCCAAAGTTTGGTTGGTATCCAAACTGAGGTGGGTGATATTGCTTAGGGGAACTCATTTGCTGTTGAGGCTTATTTTGTGGTAACGGAATATTCATTTGTCTACTATGGGGAATGCCAAACTTCATTTGAGGACGTTTGGTGCTAACATTGGTCTAAAACCTGTAGGCTGTGTTGGCATTGCGAACTTAAACGATGGTTGTTGCACTGGTATACTACTAGACTGTGGCTTAGACATATGGCTAGACTGTAACATTTTACTACGCATCTGATATTGGTCATAGAAGTTCACTTCTTCTAGAACTATACTTAGTGCTTCCTCTAGTGTACTGGGTGTTTTCAACCTAACAATGCGCACCATATTTTCAGGCAAATTATATAAGAAAACCTGCAGAGCGGTGTTATTATAAATAATAGTTTTACTTATTTTCAAGTTTTTATCACCAATTTGATTTAACCTTCGATAATAGCACTGATTTAACGGATTGTATACGACCACAAAAATCTATAGAATTTTCATTTTGGTGTTTCTTAAAAGTTTCTAATTCAATGGCTAAACATTCTTCGCTACGTGGGTCGCCGAAGTGAGTTAAAAACAATTCCTTGAATTCCGCCCACGTCTCTAATCTTCCCCGTTCACTGATAAGCGACGCGGCCTCGCCCGTAAGACGACTAGTAATGATTTGCATTATATATTCATTTTGAACATCGGATGATTTAAAGTTGCTTATTACAAATTCACATTTACGCAAAAATAAATTTAAATGGCGTATATCGCCGCTAAATATTGGTATTATTTTAGTTAACTCATTAGGGATAAGTTTAATTTCCGACATTTTTAATAATTTATTCACTGGTTCAACACAAAAAATAAGAAATAAAATAAAATATTTCTTATAACTCTACTAGTTCCAAAAATGTTGTAAGCAAAATTCGCGTCGAGTAATCTTTAAATTAACAAACACATGTAGACAAAATAAGAACTTAATATAATGTATAATACAATATACTCTATAATTTCATTGAGTAATATGGGACTTAATATTATGTACGTATTACAATTAATTTAATATATTTTTATTTTTATTTAAGTAATAGTTATTTATTGCACTAAATACTTTATAAAATTTACGTAAGATTAGTATTTGAAACCCAAATAACAGTCAAAATGGAAAATGTCTAATTCCAAGAATACTAAGGGATATGAAGGAGGTGAAGAGTCGTACTCACCAGCCCGCAGTGCCCATCATCATCTTCACGGCTTCTTATTCTCGACAAATTTGTTTGGTTTGCTGGACCACCAAGCTGGATGAATCGCCCGCCGATGCGTGAAAATGTGTAAAATTGTATACGCGATATTCACGAACGGTGGCACAGCTTTTCCGGCGATCCTACCGGCTGCGCCAGTCAAAAAGCGGGAGCTGCCGAGAGCTTTTTAAAAACTAATTATAACTACGTGTTCACAGAGTGAGATGTGAATTTATTCCGACCGTTGTCTTTTACAATTCTTAATCCTATGCTTACAGTCTACTTAAATTACTACATACTCAGCGTTTATGTATTTATGCTGATGGACGCTTTATACGTATTACGGGTGGTGCTGGTGTAACCTTAAAAAGGTTTTCTTTATTTGAATTTCTGTCTTTAATAAAACTGAATTTATGGATTTAATCACGTGTGTTTTATCTTATTTTTAATTATTACCGACGTTAAAATACACATGATACAATCCGTAAAATTAGTTTTATTCAATGTGTAATGTTCTTGTAAATATAAACGATCATTATTTCGTCTTTAGTTTTACGCCTATACATATCTTGATATTCTTTGTCGTTGTGAAGCAACAGTAAGACTGATTCAATTGCAATTTGCTCATCGTCAGAAGGACGGGTTGAGTGTGGTTGCGGTGTTGCGGTAATGGAGTGGTGAGGTCAACTGACGAGGGTCCTGGTGAAGAGATCGAGGTTGCGAGCCCACTCGTCAACGCGGCTGCGCAGAGGGCCGCAGTTGCGTGAGCTGAGAATGGTCGCCACGTGCAGCCCGCTCTCGTCCAACGCCGCCAGAACCTCATCCAGTCCGCCCAGCACATACACGTCGCGTGCATCCTTATGCGCCACCACCGGGAACTCCAGCGACGCCCACATCTCCTCCACCTGCAACATTCGTCACGTCGCCAAGTCTCCACATCGAATACCTTATATATATCGGTAATTCAACAATATGGTGAAATGGAGATTAAATAATGATGTTGACGCCTTGGAGTTATGGCGCTGAGCGCCGCTTGTTCGAATCCTGCACGGAGCAAGTATTTATATGGTCTATGAATAATTTTTCCAGGTCTAAATATTTGTCCTTGTGAAATTTGTTTATAAACTGCCTCCACGATACAGGAGGAAATCCTGGGGTGGAGGTAACGTTGTTTAAAACAAGACAAAGATAGAGGCAGCAGTCTTTTAATTATAGATCTTTACCTATGAAATTGCCGTTCGTTTATGAATTTGACCAAGAATTCTAATTTCGAATTAACTTTAATTTAAAAATATGCCATTCTTTTTTCAAAATTAGTCATTTGTTTAATGACTAGGGCTACGTTTTCAAATTCAAATGGTCATCGCTTTTAAAACATTCAAATGCTCATTGCATTTGTATCTTTTAAATGTATCTGCATGTGAATGCGATGAGCATTTGAATCTCTTTCGTCATTATTTTTACGAATTTTTAATGTATTCATTAAATGTTCGAGTAATTGTAGAATATGAAAACCATCGTGGAAGCAACGTAGCACAAGCGGCACGAACACTAACGAAGTTTACGGGGCGAATACTAATTTTCATCAAGAACTTTGTTTTCTAACACAAAATAAAACAAAGAGTTTAGATGAAGATGATTCAAATTTTTATTGTATTATGAAGAGAAAAGTTTGGCAATTATGAATGAAAAATCGTATCTGGCAAATGTCCACCACGACTACGCTGACAGATGTCGATTTTTTCATCAAAGTTTTTTATCACTTTTTGGCAAAATGGCGGGTCTATTTCGTTAATCACGTCACGGATTTTGAGTTTTAAGGCCGCGATCGATTCGATTGGCTCCGTATAGACTCTGTCCTTAACACAGCCCCACAAAAAATAATCCGGTGGCATTAAATCACACGATCTGGCTGGCCATTTATCAGCTGAATTTCGTGAAATTATGCGATCGGGAAATTTGGTTTGCAATAAATTGATCGTTTCGTTGGCTGTGTGACATGTTGTGGCACCGTCCTATTGAAACCACATGTTTGTGATATCGATGTCATCAATAATAGGCCAAAATGGAGATGTTAACATCTCGCGATAGCGTGATCCATTGACCGTTACCGCATTTCCAGCCTCATCTTCGAAAAAAAAAACGACCCAATCACGCCTCCAGACCACATAGCGCACCATACAGTGACACGTTGAGCATGCAAAGGCTTCTCAATAATCGCTTTAGGATTTTCAAAAGCCCAAATGCGGCAATTTTGCTTATTGACGTACCCTGACAGGTGAAAATGGTTTCGTCTGAAAAACTCATTTTTTCACAAAAACCCGCGGGCGTTTCCTGAATGAATTGAGCGAATCTACGGCGATGTGAATGGTCGGTCAGCTTCAATTCCTGCACCAGTTGAACCTTGTAAGGCTTCAAAGCCAAATCCTTACGCAAAATTCGCCATGTGGTGGTTTTGGATAACCCCAATTGTTGAGAACGTCGAGGAATTGGCAAATTTGGATCTTCTTCAACACTGTGGCTCACGGCTGCGATGTTTTCGGTTGAACGACCCGGTCGAACACGCGTTGGTGTTGGCACATTTTGTACCGAGCCTGTCGATTCAAATTTAGCGACCAAATTCTTAATAGCGGTCTCAGAAGGACGATTATGTTGTCCGAAAATATCACGAATTTTACGAAACGTAACTTTAACAGAACCAACATTTTCGTAGTGGATTTTAATTATTTTAATGCGATTTTCGAGCGAAATTGAATTCATTGTAGCAATTGCCAAAGCATCTACTACGAATAGGTCTAAATGAAAAACTAAATGTCAAAACTGTCATGTTGTTGGTGTTGCCCCAATTGAAAAAAAAAGTTCTTGTTGAAAAACCCATTACAAACGAAAGCATAATCTATTTTTGTTTTCCCGCCTCCGTTCTGGAAATTTCGACTTGAAAAATTGATTTGAAATGACGTCCCCGTGGACGTCCGAACTTTGGTCGACAATGACGAAAAAGGCGGTTGGAAAAGCTGATGATACTACAACGGCTAAATTAGCAGCAGCTTTCAACATTATATACTAAAACAATATTGGTTCATTTGCGTCAAATTGGCAAGGTAAAAAACCTTGACAAATGAGTGCCCCACGAACTCAATAATCGTCAGCGCAAAGCATGCGTCGACATTTGCTTTGCACCTCTCACGGGCACATAAACGAAGGAATTTTGAACTGCGTTATCACCTGCAACGAAAAATAGATTCTGTTTGCGCTCTGCAAGTTGTTTGGGTCCTGGTCCAGCACCTAAACAATGTCCCAAACGGAAACTTACCGAAAACGGAAAAGTGATGTGCACTGTTGTGTGGTTTATCGCCGGTGTGATTCATCACAGCTTCGAGCGGATGTGTACAGTCAAGGACTAAACACAATGATGGAGAAGCTCGTCTCCAACCAGCTTTGGCCAAATCGCTTATCCCCGCTGTTTCTGCACGACAACGCGCTGTCTCATACTGCACAACAGACGGTCTCTATGTTACAAGAGCTGGAGTTGGAAGCTCTCCGTCTTCCGCTATACTCACTAGATCTTGCGCCTACAGACCTCTACTTTTTCCAGAATTTCGATAACTTGTTGGCGGGAAAAAATTTATTTCTCGAGAGGCAGTACAAAATGCATTTGAAGAATTTTTTACCTCCCGTACAGCTGATTTCTTCAAGAAAGTGATCATTAAACAGCTATTGCGTTCGCAAAGATGCATCAATTGCATGGGTGATTAATTTGGTTAAAAGAAATAAAAATATAGAAAAAAAATTACGTTAACTTATTAATACAATTTCAGAATATATATATATATATATATATATATATATATATATATATATATATATATATATATATATATAAAACTGCAGTTTCTACCCCGCCCGCAACACATGATAAGTATACCCAATATTGCTGTAAAGAGGCAGTCCATGAAAAGATTATTATATAACGTTCAACTGCGACATCTTGAAAATACTCGATAAAGTCCATAACATGTTGAGATAAGTTATAGTTTATGTTGTGCATGACGGCGTACAGTGATGTTTCGTACCTTCTTGAGCAGTGCCTCGAGGCCTGCCTCGGAGCTGGCCTGCGCGGCGATCTCCATGAGCTGGTCTGCGTGCTGGAAGGCGCCGAGCTGGTCGAGCGTGGCCAGCGTAAGCTCGGCGCCGGGCACCAGGCGCGTATGCAGCACATCCTCCACGAGCACCCAGTGCCGCGGCTTCAGTGCCGGGCTGCGCAGGTACGAGATCACCGCCATCTACAACACACACACCTTAGCGAACAACTATCTTCCGTTCCATCCCGTTTCAAAAGCAAACGTACAAACAAACATACATTCCATTCATCTATCCATTACAGCCTCGTAGGGGGTATCTTGCCATAGTTGCCACGCTCGGCAGGCAGTTCGGCAATGTGGTTTTTATTATTTTGTATTGTTATCAGGGAGATACTACTGCCCATCATCTGATTCAATTTCAATATGATGACTCCGTGGCGCAGTGACTTAGCAAGGAGTGGCTGCGCTGGGGGTCGCGGGTTCGAATTCCGCACGGAACAAATATTTGTATGACCTACTAATAATTGTTCCGGATCTGTATGTTTGTCCTTGTGCAATTTATGTACGTAAGCTGCCTCCACGATACGAGAGAAAATCCTAGTGTGGGGATTTTCTCCTGAAACATTTTTTAAAAAAATTTGAAAAAATAGAAAAAAAAATAAACATGCACTAGTGCTTGCGCACACACTTGGGCACTATAAAATTGTCGTATACTTCGAGGATATTTTTGTTATTCTATTGTTACTCTCTTGTTATTATCTATAGCTCATTTCTCTCAAACCAGCTGGGAGTGCAGCACGTGCGTATCGTTTCTTTGTAAAAGCTTGCTGTAAAAACTGGTGTCATAATGCAAAAAATACACACATTACGGATTTGCGTACTCCCATCACAACAACAAACTTCTTGTGAAATTCAGATTCGATATTTTGGAATTACTAATACCACCAAAGCTCCAGCGAGAGCACATATTTCTTGCTCAGCAATAGTTACGGCACTCCAAACAAGCAAAATTTTTCAAACCCGCCTTTTCACTTATCTTTGACTCTAAATAGTAAAACACCTTCATCCGTGTGGCCATTTAAATAGTAAAAAGGCTTTGTATCCAAATCATATTAACCCTCAAAAGTAACATTCCACTTGTCGTAATCTTTGTTAGCAGCAGTTACTGAAGTAATTTTTCGTACATGTAACGTCACGTGTACTACGTGTACGTGTACGTCCATTACACACTTACATTATGTCATAAAAAACTAAACGCTATTAAAAATTTAACGGTAAGCTTAAAAATTCGTCTAAAATATATCATAAACAAAGATCAGTAATGTACCAAATGATGCAAACAAAAGATTGAATTGTGCAATAACCTTTTCCTTGATGATGTTGACGGTAGCTTTGCACTTCGGCACGATCTTGTTGGGTGGGATGGCTTTGTCCAGTTGGTTGAACTGCTTGCCATAGTTCATTGCAGCCGTCTGGATCTCTTCGGGATCCAAAGTATTGAAGGGAACCTCGTACCTGCGCACAACATTATAATGTGAGTAAGTCGGACAAGCCACACTGAATCTGCAAAATAAGCAGTACAGATTTATGATATGTATACATGTGCTTATTATTTAATTAATTTGAAACTAGCGAATCACTCTTGCCTGAATGTGGTGTTGTTTAAATAACAAATAATGAAACATATATTTAAAAAAAACGTGTCTTTTTAAAGTATATCCAAGTGATTAGGGTAAAATATCCTAGCCTATATAAAAATGCTAAAGTCAATGCTTTCTATTTTATCGTACAGTTTTATTGCAATTGATTCAGCCACAAGATTAACCTGGTTATTCAAGTCTTAACGTAATACTAATCTCAAGAAAAAGAAAATACTCAAGAAAAGGCAAATATTTTGATATTACAGATATTTGAGCGCATTTTAGGAGAAATATTTTTTGTCTACTCTGTTTATGAAACCAATAGCAACTGTATACGAATGTATTCAGACATTTATTGCAACGCCATGAATGATAATTGGCCGCTGAAACCATAGAATACTATAATACATAATAGAATAGCTGTCAACGTTATTTTATACGACGATAGGCGTCGCCGGGAGCACACATACAAGCAATAACGTCATATTATCACTACTACAAACCCGATTTGCTGTGTTGACAGACGGATTTTAATACATACTTTATTTGTAAATAGCGTGCATTTTGGCGTTTTCTAAATAATTTGCAAGGGAAATTTGGAAACGATTGTAACGTCAAAACACATCTCGTATCGACGTTTATACGTATCTCGAATTGACGTGTTAGTGACATTTTAGTGGCTACACGGGCTCCGCCCACTCCCCCGTTCTATTATGTATGTATTATATTATTGTATGGCTGAAACAGTAAGGCTGTTGGTATCAAGTATAACCCTGTTTTCCGTAGCGCCTTGCTAATTACACTGAATTTATTGTAAAACGAAAGATATGAGCATTATAGCAGGTTTAATGCATACATAATTATATTTAATAAATAAATCCATCAAAAGTCGACGGCTGGATCATTTTTTTTTCTTTCATACTATAGAAGTTTAGTGCTGAACTGCAGTTTTTTATTTATGTCAGTTGTTATCAAGATCTTACTGCCCATCTCCTGCTCCAGCTGACCTCTGTCGCCTCTTACAATGCCCACGGGACGATTTCGGGCAGTATGTAGATATTCTTACACTGCAACTTCATGTTTAGACTAGATGTTAAGTTCAGCTGTGACGAAGAGGCGGGTGACCAAAATATTAGTCTATCCTATACCTTTAAACGAGCAATTCTTGAAAAAAAAATAACCAACTCCAACGATTTTCATAAAATTTAGTGTCCAGGGAGTTTCGGGTGCAATAAATCGATCTAGCTAGGATTTATTTTTAGAAAATGTCTTTTTGTCCGTGTTTTTAGGCAATGAAAAACTGCTACAATATCGTTAGAATAAGAAGGTAAATTTTGACAGTTTATTAATGAGTACAAATAGCTTAATTGGTATATTGGGCGGTCACAATATCGTAATACCATGGTTCGAGCCCTGACCGACCGACTTTTTTTAATTTTTTTTTCAAGTTCCTTTCTTTTTTGAGAAAATCTATTTTTTCGAGGCCTTTTTTTTAGTATTTTTTAAAAACACGATAATTTAAATTAAACTAATTGCACTTACGATTTTTTATTTAAATAACCAGTTCAGTTTTTTCTATTATGTCGCGAAGATCAAAAAATATTATTCGTATTTCATCAGTGTGTAATTTGTATCTAAATATAATTTCCAAAACACACGAATTAAAAAAAACCGAGCAAAGCTCGGTCAACCGGGTACTTAATTCTAATATGAGCAACATGCAATTATTAAAACTGTTTGGAAATCATTCTTAATTCTAATTATTTAAATATTTCCAAAACATAATCTGAGCTATTCAAACCGAAACTTACCAACTCTGGTAGAGCTCATTCCACTCTTTAGAAGACTTCCAAAGCATTTGCCTCAGCTTAACGTCATTAATAGCATCGTCTAACTGGTCGAGACGCGACGGCGGTATCTGCGAATGCCGAAGCAAATTCAATCTTAAGTTACAGCAGTTTACGTCCCACTGCTGGGCACAGGTTTTTCTTTTAATTATTATAATGTCCTCCAGACCGAATTTCGGTCACGGTGGCCTGCCTCAACGGAGACTAGCCATCGGCGCAGGACAGGAGTATAGTGCCCAAGTGCATGCGCAAGCACAGGCACACTCTATTCCCTCACTCTCATAATCCGATGGGACGGTAAACCAACACGACCGGAGAGAGATCAGGCGCAGGACAGACGGCTTTACGTGCTTTCCGAGGCATGGGGGTGAGATATCGCTAACTTCCTGACTCCGGGCAGCTACTGAGAATTTCTTGACAAAAAAACTCAATTATTGATTTTTTTGGCCCGACCCGGGATTCGAACCCAGGACCTCATGATCAGCAGTCGCACTACTACAACCACTAGACCAACGAGGCAGTCAACTATTATAACTCAGTGCTTGACCACAATCCCACCCGGTGGCGAATGGCTTCGTAGCTTCGTATTGTCGTCTGCACGGACTACTTGGGTCCTGCAGGTCTCGGGCCTCGGGGTATGCCCCCATTACCCGGATTGTCCTCGCGGTCCATCACCAAGGACCGGTCCTGGTAGGCCTTTCAGGCGTTGTTAGTTTATTCGGCTTTTACTCCGTAGTTGCTAGAGAAAAAATTTTTCGTAGTCGGTTAAGACTACGAAAAAAAGTAGGTTATCTTGATGTGTCTAAGTTGGCCTATCAGTGGCATTGTGGGCTGTTACTCGAGGTGGCGAATGGCGATGAAGCCCCAGTTGTTAAATCGCGCTGTCTTACCGTAATGAAAGCCTATCCGTTCTCACTTTGTAGACGCCCAGATTGTATTATGACAGAAAAACAGACGCCGGCAAATTATTCCACTCATCTGCAGCACGTATTACGAAGAAGTAAGCAAACCATTTGGTTCGACTGCGTGGGACATCGACAGCAAAGGGATCCGATGGAGGACGGGAGAGGGAGAAATTATAGCATGTAATAAAATTAAAGATGGTAAAAAGTTAATCAGCTACGATCCGCGTGACAAAATAAGAGAATGTATCTTACCTAGTTTGAAGAGCACCTCCCGCCCTCCCTCAATTGCTGGACTTAGTAATACGTATACTATCCCCGTCACCATCAATCCTTGCACCACTACTCCCAACACCACTACACTAGAAAAAACCCCCCACCGTCGATAATAAGATACGTGTTTCGACTCTACATGAAGCATCTCTGCGGTGGCTGACCGCTACTTAAAATACTTGTACTTTGTGCATGCAATTGAGGGAGGGGAGTGTGAGCGGGTGCTCTTAAAACTAAGTAAGACACGTCATTTCATTTTTTACGCGAATCTTCACTGATAAATATTTTAACATCTTTAAGACATGAAATTACAATGAACGATTTCTTTATTGACGGCAGGGATCGACCTGGGATGTTGGCGTGGTAGAACTACGTTGCAGATACATTATGACTGGAGCGCAAATGTTTCTTCTCGAACGGGGTAGGACTACGCTCTCACATACTACCAGCGTAAAAGTAAAAAGTAAAGTTACAGCCTATATACGTCCCACTGCTGGGCTCAGGCCTCCCCTCATTTCTGAGAGGGTTTAGGGCAAGGAAGTGTCCGCCGCGCTGCCCAAATGCGTGTTGATGAACTTCACATGTTTTCGAAATATTTTTTTTCTTATTCCTCAGACATGCAGGTTTCCTCACGATGTTTTCAGTCACCGCCGAGCACGTGGTAAATCAGCACTTAAAATTGCAATTAACAATTTCATTGGTGCCGGCGGGGATCGAACCCGGGTTACTCGCGTTCTGTTATATTTACAGCGAGCGTTAACCACTGAGCTACCACGGCTCTATTTTACCAGCGTAAAATAGCAGCTTAACGCTTGTATGTTTCTTATGATAAGAGAACCGGAGAACCGCTTATATCCTTTTTAGTGGAAGCGAAGCATTCCATCTTAGTCCTTAGGGGTGACAACGCATCTGCATTTTATTCCTAATTATGGGCTACAGCATCTACTTACCATAAGATAGACCGTGCGCTCATTTGTCACACTATTTCTATAGAAAATATAATAATGAAAAGGGATGTTGCGAGCAAACTGTCAGCACAGAAAAATGTACCGTACATTCTTGGCGTAAAGTCTCCATTCACTTAATAATTTTTAAACGACGAAGCACAATAGATCTTACTTTGAATATCTTTTGCCATTCACGTATCTGCTTGTCCGTGGCGGAGCATTCCTTCAGCTTTTCCATCAGATCGTCTAGAGTCTCCTGGACCTTAACCACGTCCGATGTTTCGTCGTATAACCACGGTTGCTAGATCATAAAAAATAAAGCCATAAAAAATTATTTATCATATAGTAACTACACGTTTTAAACGGCTTGGTACCTAGGCACAGGTATTTTATCATTTTCCAAACAAGAATACAATCTTGTTTGTAATGATAACATTTTAAGTTTTCAAAATTACAATTAAATTTGATTTATTTTAAAATTCTTTCAACACGTTACTATTATTTGTAATAATGTCCTCCAGACCGAATTTCGGCCACGGCAGCCTGCCTCAACGGAGGCTAGCCATCGGTGCAGGACAGGATTATAGTGCCCGAGTGTATGCGCAAGCACAGGTAGGTTCCTATTGAATATTTCAAAATTTACTGAAGAGAAAATTAAATCATTTTATATTAAGAGTATCATAAATTAATAACAATAAAACAATATTGGAAAAATTATAAATATAATATGCACAATAACTTATACAGTTCGGAAGTAGCCTTAACATCATAAGAACCTGTTGATCCCAAATTGTCCTGACTAAGCTTTTGATATTAGATTATTTGTAAACACGAGATTTGCAAGTAGCCGCCATAATTTTTTACCGTAACATGTTGATCACGAATTGTGCCGATTAAGTTTTTAATATTAGATTAATATGTATGATGCGACAATTTGAAGACTTAGCCATCTTATCTACGAAAAAATTTTCAAAGCGATTTTTGTATTCTTTAACTAAATCCTAAATGTGCAACTTTAACATTGATGATATTTTTTTATTTATTTATTTAACTTCATATACACAGATGTGATATGAAGCCTGAGGCATTATCTACCAGTCTACCTTAGAGTAGTGCAGAGATAAAAGAGGTAGGTGTAATAAGAAGTATGTACAATATATATAAACTCATACATATATAAGCGTATAAATATATACATATATAAACATAATGTAAGTATATATACATAAAATTATATATATATATATATATATATATATATATATATATATATATATATATATGATTTTGAAGGTCGAAGGGCTATATCCTACGGAAGTATAACGTATTTTCCCATGAAAATAACACTGATTGTCGATCCAAATTTCTGAAGCTAATATTTCAAAAGTTGCTTTTTGTGTGATGGATCGTTTTTGTATAACCACATCCTTATGATATTTTGTGTGCGTGTGTAAGTTCGTACATGGAGTGTGTTCGTGTTCTGCGTGTATAATGTTATATCGGCGTGGTCGCGCAGCTCGTTGTCTTCATAAGGTTGTCATCATCATCACAATTATTATCGTTGATGTGTGTGGTAACGTGTATACGTTCCTACATGTGTGAGATGTGAGTGTGCCCCGCGTAATGTATAATGTAATGGGTGTAGTATGTAGTGATGTAACGGAAGTGTCTTATCGGAAGCAGAAACGGAAACAGATGTTAAAAATATTTTTTGATAACGAAACGGAAAGCAAAAACGGAAACAGAAACGGATGTGGAAACGGAAATACCACTTATGAAAAAAATTACAAATAAAACTTTTAATTAACATTCAAAATTAATTAGTGGTTAAGTTATATTTTATAAAAAGTTGTTCGGCCGCTTTTACACTTAACAATCTGTACCAGTGTTCTTCATATATAAGTCCAGCTCCGCTAAATAATTGCTCGCTGGCGATGCTGCTTATACACCAAAGCTAAACTGGCACTGAAATATGATCAGACCCTTTAAGAGAAATACGTAAATTAAAATAGAACCGGAAGGAACTCATAAATACCAGCGTGAAAGTACTTAATGCTCTGTTTTCGTTAAAGAGACCCTTTTAATCTACGATTACAAAATAATTAAGCAACCACTTACCATCAGGTGGATGTGTACTGTTTGTCACCTATCCTATAAAAAAAAAAAAAAAGAGGTTTTAGGTTTTAATTTAGCGAGTAGGTAATTTAGCACAGCGTTCACACGAAGAAAGTACGACGTAAACGAACTTTGAATCCAAAATACTCATTACTGTTTCTAAAAATAATTAATATAAACTATAAGTAAAAAGTAAATAATATAAACTTTACGTGAAAAATAATTAATATAAACATTATGTAAAAAATAATTTATATGAACTTTACGTAAACATAACTGTTGCCTAATTAATTTTACAAATCTAAGTTGTAACAAGGGCATTTAGTAAAAACTAGTTTCAAATGGAGAAAACATGTTTTAACTAAAATCTGGTTTAACTATAATATAGGAATACATTTTATAAATAAATAGGTATCCAATTCCTTGACTGGCCATTTGTTTTTTAGTATGCAATAAAAGTTTAACAGTTTCAACTTACTTGTAACAAACTCTACAAACACTTCGGCGTGTATCGCTTCTTTAAAGCAGTAGTTGTGCGTTCTTTTCGCGAGTATATTTTGTTGTCACATAATTTACATCTGGCTGCTAAATCATCAATCTCAACATAATAGCTCCAAACAGGGATTGTTTTTGCCATCATGATTGCATTTAAATTAAACACACAAATCAAATTACTAATTAACTAAAAAGCAATAACAGAAAATCTTAAGCACTTACACTTATGTCACGCCGTATAAAAAATTAGAAAAGTTTGTAAATAAACCCGTTGGGACAAGTGCCGAAAGCACGTGCCCAGCTCGCTTGTGGTTGGCTGAATTGCCCCTCGTCTACTTATGTATGTGACTACGTCGCTGAGTTCCGTTTGAACTTCCGTTATAAAACTTGCGGAAACGGAAGCAGAAACGGATGTTAAAAACCATGCAGAACATTCGCAGTTGCGGAAACAGAAACAGAATTCGGTTGCATCACTAGTAGTATGTCTGGGTCGTACATTCGTGCAGTGAGCACTAGCTCGTTAACTTGGTGCGCGTTTGTTATGTCGTGTGTTGTGTGTGAGCACTCACCGCGATGAGGTCGCGCAGTTCGTTGACCCGGTGCATGAGTTGCGTGAGATCGTGCTGCACGTACGCGGCGAACTGTGTGGCTAGCTTGCCACGCGTCTCCAGCCGCGCGTCCACGCCCGTGCGCAGCGCGCCCAGCGACACGCTTAACCCTGGCCACACACACACACACACATATTGTACACACCACTACTACCCAGAAACACGCTCAGCCCTAACATCACAGCACGACCGCACTCATTTTTTACATACTACCACCACCACTTTTTTCTACACATGAAGCCAAAGACGTCATACGTTATAAGACCGGTAATTCTGAACAAAAAGTGTGTTACAGCTGTGGAAAGCACGAGCACTCCAGTGTGAGTGCGGGCGAGTATTTAGTTAACACGGTGAATATGCCACACAGTTGTATTTTAATTCACAACAGTTACTTGTTAAGTAAATAACTTAAATATGAACCCACTGACCGTCCGTCATCCAATTTTAAACCCCATACGAGCCCACACCATATCTCTACAAATCGATAATAATAATATAGAAACAATATACCAACGAATAAAATAATATTATGCAACCAAGCATCGCTTACAACTACTTGTCACAATATCATTAAGATATAAGTTCCATAATATTTGAAATTGAATGCGTAGGGAGGCAACTCTACCAAAGCCAGCAACAAAGTTATATCAGGTATAGTCACAAAGACATTGTGACAAACGGTGCCGATGTGTTCAACAGATATTTAAAGCGGTGCTCAATCTAAGTATGACCGTTTACTTGATATTTCAGTGAAATTATAAACACCATTCTAATCGTTAATTTACTCAACAAATACAAATTTTATCAGAATTTGGTGAAATACGTTCTATTTTTCAGTCAAAAGCTTACGTTATTTATCTTTATATCCACCGAAATAATCAACACAAAAAAGTATTAATTTTTTAAATAGATCACAAACTTCGATAATAAAACAGCACTACCACGACTAACAGTATAATTCCAGACAAGAACTCAGCTAATAAATTAGTTATTAGAAAGGAAAGTCAGTTGTTTTGCCAGTTTAAGAGTCCATATGGTGCTGTTTTGGTGATATTGAGCGATCTGGATCTTGGTATCTATAAGATCTAAAAGTTTGCTATTTGGACACATTAAATTTGGACTAATAATCTAAAAATATGTTGAAGCGAAAACACGATTCAATAATAAATTCTCGATTGAAAAAAAATATGAAAAACCTCGTTTTGCACTTATTTTGAGTTAGATCTATGAAACCCAATGTAATTGAATTATGTTTTTAATGTAATAGATAGATAATAATAATATCTCAAATCGTATTTTTCTACGTGATTTCCTCGTAATTCGCAATTATGTGATTTGGCGCTTGCGTTATTTTATTCTAAGCACACTCTTTCTATCTCTTGTTTTGCACGCGGTACTAATAGCGCTATCCTTTTCAATTTGTTCAATCAGTCTGCTGTGGTATCTGTTGCGGGATGAATCCTTTGATTATATACTTGTCTAGATACCACATTGTCTGTACCGAACGGCCGAAATAAAGTCTACTATAATTGGTAGACTCGCTTCTCACTTACGTCAGTGTAGATTGAATCACTTAGGGATAACGTGCTCACGAAAAATAATTGACTATGCCGGTTAATGCTGTTAAATTTTGTCGCAATTATGTGAGAAAACCGTATAATAACACCAGATCACTTCTCAATATTAAAATAACCAAAGTTCACAAGTGTACCGAACTAAAAACTTAAGATAGGCTTTAAGATAGTCGCTTACCTAAAATATCTTTATATCAAGCATCAAGGAGTTATAAATTAAGAACATTGGCCTATATTACGTTACGCCTATATATAATATTTACTTAAAACATCCTTACATCCATCCATTACATTGAAAAACACTGCTGAACATAGGCTTCCTTCATAGATTGCCTTACAGGATTTTGCCATAACTGCCACGCTTCGCAGACGGGTTGACAACACCAGATTAGTATTTCGAGTTGTTATTAATATGCTGCTATCAAGTTTATGGTATATTTCCTTCTCTCGCCTCTTACCACAACCAATGGACAATATGAGGTACTGGAAGTTCTTACACCGCCTCCACATGATTACCTAAGTATTCTGTCATGTCGTCAGGCGGCACGGGAATATTGAACTCTGCCATGAGGTCGTAGAGTTCCCGCAGGTACTCCAGGCGCTCCTCCAGCGCGGCCACACGGCCCTCCAAGCCATCCAGCAAACTGTTGTAGGCCACCAGCTCGCCTGCAGACTCAGGCTCGCGACCGACATCCGAAGATATGCTCTCGATGCCTTCTAGAATCTCGTCGATGCACAACCGACCTATGCTGTTCAATTAATGTAACATTGAAGACCGTGCGACTTATCGGAGCTATTCTACCTGCGTGACGGGTTTTGAAGTTAAACTTCTTTAGAATCATGATTTTAAACTTGACGAAACGAAAATACGACACTAAAACGAGACAAACATATGCATCTAATAGGATTTAACCTGCGACAGAATGAGATAGAATACAATACACAGGGATTCCTATTATCTGTCTTCTTTACTGGATTGTTTCGATTCTACCGCATGTGAATTGCATATATGTTTTACTTTTGTATCTTTCGGAGATCCTTATGGATACTTTACACTACGCAGGCAACGAAACTGTGATACTGTACTACTACTAATGATGGTCCCCATCAGCGTATGTGAGGGGTCCTGGATTCTCGGTTCGGAATGTCGAAACGTTGACCTTCAGTCACTTTGCTTTACTAAGAGCAGAGAGGGTACACTTGTTTCCCCTCAATACCCTCGCATACAATACTCCCTGGGTATAGTCTCGTAACGTTAGTCAAATTCTTGCAAAAATATGAATTTCGGATTGGGTTGCGTTGTAATTGTTCCATGTCTCAGAAATTGCATCCTAGCTAAGGTTAGGATGAGTGTACGCCACTGTGGCTATGCAGAGATTAAATATTTACATACATATAAATATAAAAACACTCACGCCAACCTATAGAAGAACACAGAAGCTACAGACTTCGATTTGGCACGATCTTGACACACCTTCGCCTCTTTTACATTCATAAACCTAGCATACATGCTTCTCGGTACTCTTAATTTGCCCATCTTCAATATATAGCCAATTTGGTTAACGAAATTGGCTATATATTGATAAACAGATAAACCACCGTCTATGACGCCCCTTAAAGACTCTGACGTTCATATTTGCAACATAAGTTCACTTTGTCACTACTACCTCATTCATTATTTTTCTACTTGACAAAACCACCGAAGAATGTAGTTCTTAATTCTGATCACAACATTAGTTTGCAAACCACACTTTTTATCACAGAATTTCTCACCCTGTCGTTCAGAACATAATTATAAATATTAACGTTTTCCAAATAATGCTTAAAAAACAAATATCACTTACTCCGGAGTGGTATTTTGTACTACGTCGAATAGCCGCCTCGGCTGCGGCCGGTACAGCTCCTGAAACGGGCTGAGGTTGAGAAAGACGATCCCGAGAGGCTGGTAGCTTACTACGTCCTCGATCGAGTCCATCTGCTTCACCAACTTATCGCAGAGCATTTTAAAAGCGACCACATCTCTCTCGTTTTTAATCTGTTCCACATCCATCTCGTTAGCCTCTTTGAAGTCCATCATGAAGGAATCCATCCTCTGGAGAAATAAAGCCGTACATTCAAAAGCTTGTTTGATAGCGTTCGGTATGTAGGTTATGTCTTCCAGCATCTTTTTATCCTGGTTCATGAGGAAGTACAAGTTGGGTGACGTGCCAGCGGACCACTCCACTTGCTTGCCCATTATGGTGGGCTGGACAAAGATCTGCAGCGACTCGTCGTTGAGGAAGTTGTGGAAGGTGCGCACGTGCTCGTCCCAGTAACTGGTGATCTTCTCGATGTATCCCGATATCACCTTTTCGCTGGGGTTGAGTTCCACCTCTCCGTTCGGTAAAACGTAAGCGTCCACTTGAAACAACGCCCACTGAAAAAGAAAAATGGTTTAATAGCCGGTTTATTGCACTTTCAACGGTTTTTTTTCCATAGGTATAGAGAATTTAAAACCTATTTAATTAATATTACGTTCTTTGTACACACCCTAACTTAAATAATGCCCCTAGGACTCAAGTCCGCACATTTTATTGCGTATTCAGAATTATCTTAATAAATTTAAAAAAAATGCTTAAATCTCTCCTCATGACACAATCATCAAACGGTCCTGGCAATTTGCAATCAGTGACATTTACAAATCGAAATATAAAAGCAAGCATAATGTGGGCACGATATTAAAATAAATAATAGAAATATTGAGAAAGCATAAACATTTGAATATTGAAAGTATGTCGGTTAATATTGCCATTATTGACTATTGTTATTAAAATTCTCGCAAGCTAGATCGGAATCACAATCGGAATAATTTATTTCATGGATAAATTATTCTCAATGTGGTTAACGTTAACTTTTGTATAGCATCAACTATGCCCTTTGCGCATACAAAATGTTATATTTATATGATTAACATATAAATCATATATTTACAAAGTTTCTAAAACAAAATTATCTCACTTAAAATATATATTTTTTATTAATTTTTAATAAATAAATAAAAATATACTTTAAATAATTTTAAGTTTAAAATTATTGGTAAAAAAACGTCATGTTAAGGCACGTTGTAAAAAATACTAAGAAGTTTAATGAGAATTAGTATTATTTTTTATTCCATTTTTATAGAACATTTTAAGCGCCATACAAAATAAACTTTTGTTATACTGTTACCAGTTTTACATTAAAAAAATTATAAAGTTCCCAAATACCTAGGTAACTAGGTTGACCTAGTATAAAGTTGACCTTATAGATGTGCTTACTGCCGTTAAAGACTTTTAATTTTTTAAATGTGTGTACCAGTTCACCCTAAAGTACAAATGGGATTTATGGCACCCCTTTTGTCTATGAATCAATAGCGACATCAGCGAATACACAACAAATCAAACTGCCTCCACACTAATTTTCCTTTTATTTCTGAGTAACTACAATCTTACGAAAGCTGAGCTCAAGATTGGTGGTGCACCTTGCAGGAGTCGGTGGGTCTGGGTAACACTTCGAGAACCTCGTCGAAGGTTGTGCCAGCTAGAAGCTCGGCGCTAGGGGTGAAAGCAGCGTGGGTCCGCAGCAGGTCCGCCATCATCGCGTTCGAGCGCTGGGTCAGCCCGTGCAGCATGTAGTTCGTCATGTAGTCGGACAGCTTGATGAAGCTGCATTTTTAAAATCAAGTTGGGGTACAAACAAGCACACGGTCCACCTGGTGTTATATTGATGGTATATTATATACGGGGTGCCTTCAGCTATGTTTCGGTTGTAGCAGGAATGGTTCAGCTCGACCGAGGTAGAAGCACATTCTCATCGAAAACGAGCGTAAAATAGCAGCCTAATGCTGCTGTGCTGTGCTGTGTTTCGAGGATGGCAGCCCGGTGTGGTGACATCGGGGCAAAAGCATCTACTCACTTACATCCATCTATGAGAATTAAAACGAATACTTATTGATATTTAAAGGATCCGCGGTTCTCTTCACCATATGAAACAGAGTAGCATTATACTGCTATTTCACGCCCGTATTCTGAAAGATCATAGTACTTCCCCGGTCAAGCCGACCAATTTATGTGGTACATTTATGAGTGCAGCATTGCTAGTTTGGTAACTTTTTAATAACAGAAGATTATTAGGTTCTCGTACTAACCTAGTTGTCAAAGTACCCGACAGCTACACCTCAGCTCCTGGGGTTTTATAAACCCAGTCGGAGCCATATGACAAAAAACGTTATTGGTTTTTCAAAACTTTTTTAAACTTTTATTGTATTGATTATAACTGTTCACGTGCACATACTAAATCCTAACCTACATCAGATATTACCAAAACGAAAGCGTTACTTAAGGGTACGTTACGGTAAATTCTACCATGTTTGCATGGCTGGCATTGCATATTTAAGGCAAATATCCACGTAGCATCGCTATGTAAGCACGGTTTGTTGTTTGACGCTTGTTGTACGCTTGTTTGTAGTTCAAATATCATTAAAAATATCTTCAGCCACAAAAGAGTACAGTTACATCACAGAGCGTTTTCGCAATTAAAGTTTCATAATCATCATCATCATCATCATCATCATCACAAGTCCACTGCTGCACATAGGTCTCACCCAAGGAATGCCACAAAGCATGATGCCAAGTCACCTGCATCCATATAATTCCTGCACCTTTTCCTACCTGCAAAAAAATTATCTTTTGTACATTGGTTTTTTACATCGGTTGACAGTTGTTCGAGCTATATGGGCTGACCCATTGCTTCAGTAATTTGTTGATCTGTTGAGTTATGTTGGTTACTCCGGATCTACTGCAGATATCCTCGCTATGTACACGCAGATAAACTCCGAGCATAGACTTAACTCCTTAACTCGCTGAGCGACCGTGAGCTTCCTCTTACGGCCAGCAATGAACAACCATGAATCAGATTCATATGTTATTACTGGTAACACGCACTGTTTGTATACACTCGTTTTTAAATTTTGAAATTCACGTTAAGAGAAGATGTGTCGTAATTTACCGAACGCTGTATAATCGATTCACCGCTTGGTCGAAGTTGAATTTCTATGTCTATGGCCACATCATCCATTTATCATCAAGTGGGCTGTGCGCTCTTTTGTCACCCTTATTCTATTAAAATACACTACTGCAATTGTATCGACCTACTTATATCCACCCGCCGGCTCAGGGTGGAGTGGAAGACTTTCGAAAGAGTTAAAGATTTTTATAAGTAAACAACAAGATCGGCAATTCAGAACAAAAACTGTTGTCACATCTGAGGATAGCGCGGGCGCGGGCTGCTAGCTGACACTGTAAATATTGTATTTTCATGCACAACATTTGCTGTTAAATACGAAATAAAGTTACATACTTATTTGAAATAAACTTCAAATCACGCTATATAATGATTTTTTAAATTGACACGAACACTACATATTGAATAAAACTATATTTACTAGCTTTGATTAAAAGCCGTCGAAGCAGATTAGTCAATTTTTACCGTCCGTCAAGTGTAATATCCCTATACAAGATGCAAGAGTGTACAAGTTAGATTGTGAATGTGATCTCTCTTACATAGGTCAAACAAAAATATCCATTAAAATCCGCGTGAAAGAACATAATAGCTATATTATAGCTGACGTGAAGCAACGACGGCTCCGGGAAGTCTGCTGTCTGTGAACATATTCAAAATCGTCCCCACCATTACATCAGATTTGATAAACTACAAATCCTCGCAAAAGAACTCCGATTCCTACCAAGGATGATATGCGAGGCTATTGAAATTAAAAAACATCCTAATTTCTTTAGAGAAGATGAATGGGTGCTAACATCTGCTTGGGATCGTATAATTAACAAAATTAAACCCAAACCCAAGCATACCACTGCAGGACTTCAAGATATTGTAAGCTCATTCTGCGTAGATTGGACCGAAAATTAATATTAAAAAACTGAAGGTAGCCGGGCTATTTATGACATTGGGACGTCAAACATCTTAGTGGTCATGGGTGCTGTAAAGCACCCGAAACGTCGGGAATTTAAAAATAAGTTAAAGTAGTTAATTAAACGCGATAAAATCTGTGAATGTAGTTTTATTCAATTAAATCATGTTGACAAATTGTCCACGTAATATAATGACATCTTTGCCACAAAATCAGTCTTAAATTGCCGAAAATACGTTCGCGGATTACAAAACTAAAGATTTATATTCTCGACAGATCGCAGTCAGTTAACGAAGTTACTGTTAACATTTTTTTATAGGATAAGGGTGACAAACGAGCACACATTTCACCTGATGGTAAGTGGTGGTTACCAAGCCAGGCGCTCGCAGTACTTCCTCTTGTCGGCCTTCTGCGTGTAGGTCATGCCGCCCACGATGCGTCCGCGCAGCATCTGCGGTGGTGGCACGTTGCGGTCGTCGTAGACGAAACCGCGCCGCAGCAGCGCCGCGTGCGCCGCCACCGTGATGGCCTCCAGCGACAGCGCGCGGAATTCGCGCAGCCTCACCACGCACTGCTCCAGCCGTTGCATCTAACGTTTTTGAAGTGAAAACTTCTTGAGAATCGTTGTGGTTTAAAACTTGATGAAAGAAAGAAGACAAACAATATAATCTATGGCATGTAGCCTGTGAAGGAATGAGATTGAATACAGCGTAGGGTTATCTCGGCCACATGAGTTATTATGTAAATAGCAACGTTATCCACATAGTAATATTAAATTGGTATGTTATATACATAAACAGAGTTAAATTGAATAAACAAATAAAATTGGCAATACTCAGCAACATGAAAATGTAAAAAAGAGACAAAAGGAAAAAAAATTAATACTTCTCGTACCGTGCACTACGACACGGAGCGTTGACTGCTCCCCGGGCAGAACACTTTGCCCGGCGGGAGATCTCCCCTTTTCTGCAGCCACAGTGTTGACTAACCGACATGATCTGAACACACAACCTACAACCTCCGGAAACTGCAACTTCAAGCCTTCGTGTTATCCTCAGAACCGTTACCATTCACTACTGAGAATCGCCTTCTGCAGTCTTCAGTTCCTGCAAACCAGTCCAACTTGTCTCCATCTCGACTCACCGCAGATTTATAAGGCAGACTTCTGGCACTTGCTCCGGCACATCTTTCTCACCGGCATCACTTGCCAGTGCGTAGTACGGCATGCATTACACATCGGCATATCATTCGCACCGGTGTCACTTGTCCTTACGCACACAGCATGCATTCCCCACCGGCATTAAGGACGCACCGGCAATCGGACTGCACTGTCGATCTCCTCCGGCCAGAGCACGGGGTAATGTGACGGCGCTGTTGTCGCGCCACAAGCGAAACACACCGAAGCCTAAATCGCGCTATCAAAGTTCCAAATCATAAACAGTATATATAGAACAGCTCCGAACTATCACGAAGAATTATCAGCATATATTAATATTACAAGATCGTACAACTTATTAACATTACAAAATCGTAGATGTGTAACTGACATGATGCTGCTATACGAGGTTTGTACTGGCGCCCTAGACTGTCCAAAATTGACTAAACAGATTATGAGTTTTCGTACCCCCAAGAAACGCACTAGAGTTATGGAATTATTTTATGTACCACCAGCTTACACAAACTATGCAAAAACTCTGTTACAAATAGAGTACTAAGAACATATAATAAATACTTTTCTAGCATTAACCCTTTTTGTTTGTCCAAGCCAAAATTCAAAAAGCTGTCTCAAAAGTTTTGGCAGATGGCATTGTTTATTAATTTTAAGATAGGTTGAAGTTGCGACACACATTTTATTATTATATCACGCACACGCACGTACCCACACACACACACACACACACACACACACACACACACACACACACACACACACACACACACACACACACACACACCACACACACAAACATACACACACACACACACACACACACACACACACACACACACACACACACACACCTACACACACAAACACACACACACAAACACACACACACACACACACACACACACACACACACACACACACACACACACACACACACACACACACACACCTACACACACACACACACCTACAGACACCTACACACACACACACACACACACACACACACACACACACACACACACACACACACACACACACACACACACACACACACACACACACACACACACACACACACACACACACACACACACACACACACACACACACACACACACACACACCACACACACACACACCTACACACACACACACACACACACACACACACACACACACACACACACACCTACACACACACACACACATACACACACACACACACACACACACACGCACGCACACACACACACACACACCTACACACACACACCTACACACACACACACACACACACACACACACACACACACACGCACACACACACACACACACACACACACACACACACACACACACACACACACACACACACTTTTTGCGTAATATCCTGTTGGGACAAACTAACACTTATCTCAGCAAACGCCATCAGTTGTCAGTCTGCCGATGAGGGCTCTTGCGTTTGCAATACGGTCTTGAATTCTTTTTTCCAGGTTGGGATGGCGCTACTTTGTCACTGTGTACTGTGTACTCCAGCCGTGGGGAGCTTGGCGCCAATAATGCGGCATACTGCCAGTGCGGTGCCAAAAATAATTGAGCCCTTCCCGCGAAGTAAAGTCTAGGTCGATTTTTGAGAGGCGTACTGTGCGTTTCCCTAACCGCCTCTTCCAATATGCTCCTCATTTGCTCTTGTTCCTAGGCAACTATTCCATCGATGTCTGAGTCAACCACAAGGAGATCTACGGTGGCATCTATATGTGCAGGTTTCTCTGCAACTCGTAGAGCCGCAACTTCTGTTGTAGTATTTTCGTTCGACGAGGGAACAGCCTCACTTTGTAGCCATTCGAGTTCGGCGTCATCAATTATTTTTGAACGCATGATGTACCAAACTCGGTCTGGCAGGTTTTACTCGGTGACGATAATAGATGGCTCCAGCCCAGCAAAAAAGCATGCAGCCCCTTGCGCTCGGCTGGCGGCTTGCATGCTGTCGTTTCCAGCACCAGCTCCTGACGTGACCTGGCAACCTCCAGATAGCGGCCCTATGCGCGTTCCTGCATCATCATCATCATCATCATTTATGCCATCATCCATTTCATGGGCGTCAATCAATGAGAGACGCCCAAGCCCGGCACCGTTTCGTGGTCTTGTTTAATTTTGTTGTGGCGCGTTAGACAAACGGACCTTACTCAGCTTACCGTTACAGCCTATTAAAGTCCACTGCTGAACATAGGCCTCCCCCATAGATTGCTTTATAGGGGGGATATTTGCCATAGTTGTCACGCTTGGCAAGCGGGTTGACAATCTGTTTTTTTCATTAGCCGTTATTAGGTGGACACAGCTGCCCATCTTCTGATTTGTTTCCATCTGCCGCCTCTTATGACACCCACGGGATGATACGAGATAGTGGATGTTCTAAGACTGCCACAATATAGTAAGAACAACTATCTATGATCTACGATCTCATTAGTCATACCTGGGCTTCTATAAAGTAGAAAAAGGGAGTATCCATGTCGCGGGAGAGGTCCGCGAACGAGAGGGTTAGCATCTGGCAGCACATGGCCTGCAGTGTGAGTAACGCGCGACCCAGCGGAGGCGTTAGCACGAACAGCCGCTTGGCCAGCCTACTGCGCAGGCGGCTGTACTTGCGGAACACCAGCGACTTTCGCCATACGTACAGCGCCTTCCAGTACCTGTACACCTTGAAGAACTTGATCTGTCCAACAAGAATAAAGACGCGTTTCTAAGAAAATGTGAGAATAACATTTTTTTATAGAATACTATAACAAACGAGCACACTATCCATCTGATCTTAAAACTATTTGACATCAACGAACAAATTGTGTTCTTTATTAATACGTATAACTATTGCATGTATTTATCTAAATCGATTATCCATTTGAGAAAACTTTTATTAGGCTTATTTTATTACTGAGCGTAAGATATTTAGACCCATGTTCAGCAGTGGACTTGTGAAGGGCTGTAATGATGATGATGATGATTTTATTACTTACATAATATGTAACATACAGAGTTAATTAATAGCTGTTACTTTTTCTGTTATGAGTTGTAGGATGTATCGCCCGATCAGCATTTTCGCCTGATACACTTATTTTTATTGTTCATCGAATCAGTTCACATAGCATCGCCACACAGCGCGTTCGTGTACTCATCATTAGCTATTAGCAGTTTGTTTAAATATATTTTCCCTTCTCTATCAAGCAGTATATTTTATTTATATCATCAGCGGCAGCATTTTAAGGTGCAACGTACATGAGTCAAGAAATTATTTTACATAAATATAAAAATATATTAACTATCTTAATAGAAAATACGATTTAGAAAAAAAAAACTATTTATAACTTTAACAATGTATCTCACATCAGTAAGCTTCACGAAGATGGTGTACTCCTGCTCCCAGTCCGCCAGCGTCGTGAACACCATTTCGCTGGTGTAGTGCGTCACGCCGCAAGGGCTGATCGTCAGGTAGTTCTTCTTATCCAACTCTTCGTACTTCACAACCCTGTATTTCGTATGTTAAGAAATGCTTAATGAAATGATCTCCAGTTCAGATTTCAGTCACAGTGGTCACACAATCACAGTCTCAACCTAGACTAGCCATCTTACGCAGGACAGGATATAGTTAGTATAATAGGAATACATTGAGTACATCACATCGAGTTTCGGTCATAATAACTTCTAATTTATCATCTCTTACAGCGGCCAGTATCAACGGAGACTAACAATGTGCGCTGGACAGAATTATGGTCGCCACACACGGTCAGTTCAACAGATCATTCCAACTGATCAGTTTAAACTAAAACTGTTGATATTTTTAAAATATTGGTTTTTCAATATATTGATAACTATAAATATATCAACACCGGAGTTTTATATATAAGTTTATTTATCGATATATCGAAAATCTGATATTTTAAAAATATCAACAGTTTTATTTTGAACTGATCAGTTGAACTGAACGTGTGTGTCGTCCATTATAGTGCACCAGTTTATGTGCAAACACGAGTGCATGACACGACGGGTTAGAGTTTAAGTGCAGAACCAACGGCTTTACGTGCTTCCCGGGGCAGGGGAGTGGTGATACACCGCCTGGCTAATCGACGATCAAGGAATCGAATCTGAGACCCCATGATCGGAAGTCGCGCTCATTAACACTAGGACAACATGACAGTAATCAATATTCCATACTAACACTAACTCGTAAAGGTCCACTGCTGTGAACGGGTCCCTCCCATTGTAACGGGAATTACCCTGTCGTCACGCCTGGCAATATAATTATATTTTTGTCACCGCTTTCAGTCGCCGGCCTGAGTGTTTTAGGTCTGGCATAAACAAAATGGTTAATCTCTCAAAATCGTAAACGTTTTCATATGATTGTGTGCAAAATATAACTGTTTCCTAACTCTGATAGTTCGATGATATGGCAATCCGAAACGAGCTATATGTACTTAGAAAATATATTATCAGCTGACTGCTTACATTTTGTTTGTTCAATCATAAAAATATGATTTTATTTATATTATTTTTTCAGATTAACATGTAACGTAATGGATGAATTTTGTTGGGAATGAAGAATTTCTAGGTTACAATTCAAAAGCTTCACATGTTTACATACTGCACAACAACAACATATTATATATATACAACAACATATTTGTGGCAAATATTGCGAATCCGAGGATTTAAGCCCAAGTAAAACTTACTTTACATGTAGTAAAAGATAACATCTCTCTAAAGTCATATTTTTTGGTAAGAATTTGATATTTAACTAGATTCGAAATTGTTTGTAATTACCTGATTATAACTAATACTTTTTTATAGCTTCATCAACAAACATTAGCTATAATGAGCACTAATTTTTAAAACGACTATTACTAAACGATCTCAGCGAGTAAGTAATATGTGCCTATGTGAAGAAAGATTTGTATATGGGTTTTGTTATAAAAAATAGCTCCCATTAAAAAAAAACAATATTTTACCCTTTTAAATAATTAATGTTAAAAACAAGCATTCAGACGCAGACTATTCATATCACAGCTTAGGGACACCTGTTCAGTGGGGGAACGAATCCTCGGTCCTGCAGTGCTGCAGCTAAACGTCATTTTATTTTTTACTAACGTATGTACAGTACGTGAGGGTAATATGGTCATCCGGTTAATATGGTTACTTTCTTATAACTTAAAAAAATACAGCCTAGTTTGCATAGATGACTTTGTGATCGATGATTTCAAAAGGAAAGATAGGCCCTTCTAAATATTTTACTCATAACTTTTTCATACAAGAAAAAGTAGCGCATCTGTCATAATACAAACGTCATATCATAACACGACGTAACCAGGGTCGGATTTCGTAGTATAATTATCCTAATTGTATCATTATTTCATAGTTTGTAGTATATAATATCGTAATAATATAAAGCGAAAATACCATAATTTTACCTAAAGATCGACTTGTATTATTATTGGGTCCTTTTAAATTTTAATATTAACCCTACGATATCGAGAATTTTTGTATTGTACATGAGTACCACGTTTTTTTAATAAAATTAGAATTAGCTATATATAATTATGCTCGATTAATGCATTTATGTTGGATCCTTGATACAACTCTAATGAGGGGCCACCAAGATAAAAACCCTATGCTCCAGAAGCAATCGGTTTGAAAACAGAATTTCAAAATATTTTATTAATCAGATTTTCAGATTCAATTAAGCAGATATGGTTTCTTTACTATTCTTTTCGTTTTACTCTAATTGAATATAAAATATTATTAGGTACCAATATTCAAAATTTAACTTACACAAAGTTCTTTAGACAAAAATTAAACAGAAATAAAAATAAAATCGTCAAAAAACGAAACGTATAGATAAACTAGACGCCTGACGCCAAAATCCCGGCACATGGGAAAAAAGAAACATGAGACGTCAAACGTGATATAATTTATTTAAAATAGTATAATTTTAATTTCCATGTACAATATTTTTGAGGGTCTGAATCCAGCCCTGGCCTAATCTTGGTAACGTAACTAAACTAACTGTAAAATAAAACTTTAAAAATGCGTTTATATAATAATTTAATTGTAACAAAATTAATATAAGGTTATTTACCGATGATACGATATCCCATGTTTTTTATAAATATTTGTTTCGTAATTTTTGCATTCTTTTAACTAGACATATTTATGACAGGCAAATCTGTCCTGCGCGCGCACTACTGTCGACCGATTCGCGTTGGCCATAAACTGTTATTTTAGGGCCAGCACACTGGTCCGTTTTAGTTGTTCGATCAGCCCGGTCCTTACGATAGTAATATATAAGTCAATGTTTGTGATACGATAGCTCTCAATCAGTCAATCAAATAATAAAAGGTCAAAACTTTATCGACGCCGTTTTGACAGTTCACATTATAGTAAATATTTTAGTCGATTTTATTATGGTGTAATATAGTGTTGTGTTTCCAATTATCGCTAAAACATATCAACTAGTTATATATATTTTCATAATATATTAGTTACTCTGTCCTTCTCCCAGTTTTGGGTTTAAAGGGCGGCAAAGTTTAAAGTGACCATATTACCCTCACGTACCTTACTATAATTGTGCGTTGTTTATTTTATGTTTTTATACATTTTTATGTATCTAATAATTGTAGAGATATAATTACGAACTGCTGTGTGTAAAATACATTGACTTTTTATCCTCATCGGCATTTTTACTCAATCCCACGTTAAAACTTTAATTTCTTCTAAATAATTCAGTATAGAGATCTATTATTATATAAAAATATCGATAAACTATATCGAAAAAATTATTCGAGGACAGACCTTTACAGCACTTTTATAATTCGCTTATGTTGTCAGCACTGTTTGTTAAAATTAAATGTCATGTCTTGATGTTGGTTGAGTAGTTTGGTGCCCTTTCATACGTTTACTTTTACTAAGGAAGTCCCGCCTCTTAAACGTAGTGATTATATTCTCTTTCCCAGCACCACTACTTCCAACTACACTACGAAAGACGTACACACAGCGATTAATTTCTGTTACCATGGACGACACGATGACGCGGGGATGACCGTGTCGGTATGAGTTGGCTTTCGATAAATTTGGAAAACATGTAACAACTCTTTTCTTGTTATTGTTTTTTTTATATAGAATATGGGTGACAAAGGAGCACACAGTCAACCTAGATGCTGTGGCCCATAGACATCTACAATTATCCTCAATTAAGAATGAAATGCAAATGCATTGTCAGCCTTTAGGACTGAGATGAAATTCTTTGTTTCCAATAAAAAGGGTCCCTGGTTCTCTACACTCACCGTACGCAACACAGCAGCATTAAGCTGCTATGTGACGCAAGTATTCTGTGAGAGCGTAGTCCCACCCCGGTTGAGCCCACCCATTCGTGCTACAACCATAATACGAGTATAGTTGCTGCGTGGCTCTGCCACGTAAATAATATGTACTTACTTTAGATAGTATGGTGTAAAGTACACGTTCTCCGGATCCACTGCGTAGACCATATAGAGGAAACCGCAGCTTGGGTTACGTCTCACATAATCGATCACTTCCTTCTGCGATGCTACTTCTGGCTTCACCTTCAGAGGGTCAGTGGTGTATTCTACTTTTTCGCCAATTTCGTTACTGCCTTTTGACTCTCTAATTTTAAGGGTCTTTTTCTTTTTAACTAAATAAACAAGATCTACATGTGAAAATATATACTCATACCATACGTGCTAACAAGTATCATCTACGTCATGAATACTAGATGTCGCTAAGTCGTAGAGACTCCTTTTCAGACAAAATCCGTTCGTCCGGACCGGACCTATAGGTAACCTCTTACCTATTTCTGTCGCCTGCAATGTAATTACAGACTGCATGTGTAGCCTTCTCCGCTTGAAGTTGGTTTCCCGTTACCTTAGTCTACAGCAACCACTTACCATCAAGTGTTCCACAAAAAGTTCGTGTGTATTTTATAAAATAAATTAAACGTTTTGTGTAACTAGACCAACGAGGCAGCCAATTTGAAACACGCTGAAATCTAAAATAAAGGTGCTTTCGGGGAAAAAGACAATGATTTTATAAGGATTAGTATATAATTTTTCTAAATGATATTTTTCAAGTACTATCATAAATTATTTATTGGATAGCAAGCTGACTCGCGCTTTTTATCCCGACTAGTAAACGTCAAGTCTAACGCACGCAAGACGTACTTTAAAATTGGTATATTAATAATAATAATAATGACGAGAACCTCGTGAAAGCCGAAACAGATAAGCGAACAAAATATCTGGACCTGGCTCACGAGATGACCAACATGTGGGGTGGTCGGCCGACCGAAATTATTCCTGTAGTCGTCTCTGCGAATGGGCTAATCCCAGTCAGCCTCTCGGGTCATCTGAGGCGACTGGGACTCCGTGAAGGACCGCTCCGGGCTCAAATGCAGAAGGCAGTGGTCCTCGATACCGCCCGCATCGTCCGCCGGTTTCTTTCCCTTTCCTCCTAACCCTCGGCCGTTTGGTCTCCTCTGCCGAGGGCTTCCATCTGGTTGGATCTTTATTTATTTGTGTATTTTTTGTATTTATTTTATTTTATTGATATTTATGTATATTTATCTTTTCATTTTAATTTATAATTATACATTTATAGAAACCAACCAGATGAGAAAACTATACAGATACCCCTATAACAATAATAATAACCTAGTAGCCAGAATTCTACAACAGGAGCTCGCTTTGAAATACGGTCTCGTGGACCGGAAATTGCCGTATTACAAGTACTTTCCGGAAGCCGTGCTCGAAAATGCCCGCGCCAGGCTTTACTGGGACCGGGTCATCATCACGGACAGGACTATTCTTGCGAATAAGCCTGATATTGTGCTGATGGATCGGGCACAGCCAAGGATATTTTTGGTCAAAATTACCATTCCGTATGACAAGAACTTCGTGAAAGCCGAAACAGATAAACGAACAAAATATCTGGACCTGGCTCACGAGGTGACCGACATGTGGGGTGGTCTGCCGGCCGAAATTATTCTTGTAGTCATCTCTGCGATAGGGCTAATACCCGTCAGCCTCTCCGGTCATCTGAGGCGACTGGGACTCCGTGACGGACTGCTCCGGGCTCAAATGCAGAAGGCGGTACTCCTCGATACCGCCCGTATCGTCCGCCGCTTCCTTTCCCTTTCCTCCTAACCCTCGGCCGTTTGGTCTCCCCTGCCGAGGGCTTCCATCTGGTTGGGCTTTTATTTATATTAGATAGATATTTATTTATATATATATCTTTTCATTTTAATTTACAATTATATATTTATGGAACCCAGCCAGATGGGAAAACTATATAGATACCCCAATAATAATAATGTCCTCCAGACCGAATTTCTGCCACGGTGGCCTTCCTCAACGGAAGCTAGCCATCGGCGCAGGACAGGATTATAGTGCCCAAGTGTATGCGCAAGTACAGGTGCACTCTCTATTCTCTCACTCTCATAATCCGATGGGACGGTAAACCGACACGACCAGAGAGAGATCAGGCGAAGGACCAACGGCTTTCCGAGGCACGGGGGTGAGACACCGCCAACTTCCTGACTCCGGGCAACTACTGAGAATTTCTTGACGAAAAAAATCAATAATTAATTTTTGGTTGATGATTCGAACCCAGGACCTCATGATCAGCAGTCGCACTACTACAATTACTAAACCAACGAGTCAGTCATTAAATTGATATATTACTCATACCTCGTATGTATTACATTTTTGTCAACTGATTAAAATTAAACCAATGCCAAAATGTTAAAACATGCTTATCTTAATACATCACAATAAAAAAGCAACGTTACAGCCTGAAACTACTACTGAAAGGGGTTAAGGGCAAGGATACGTGCTCGGTGCCGCCTCGATACTCTTTCTCAGACATTCAGGTTTCCTCGCGATATTTTCCATCACCGCCGAGCACTGGGTCAGTGAGCATTAATAAAACTGTAATTTGTTAATTTCATTGCGTCGGCGAGGATCGAAACCGGGTTGCTCAAATACTGCGAAATTTGTATCGAGCGCTTGACCTCTGATCTACTAGGGCTCACATTATATTTAAATTTGTTAAATATAATGAAACCTACATAAAAAATGGTTCTGACTTCAGGTATAGCAGATATTAGCATGCCATTGTATTAAATGTAGAAGAATGACGTATTCGAGTTGTTGTACCTTCATCAATCTTAATGGGTTCCAGTTGCAACTTAGGAGGTTTTTTCTCTTTAATGTACCTCTCTTCTTGGGCTGCAGAGAATCCAGTCTGTGGAAACAACATTTATGTTAGAAATAAAGCTCGCTCTCTCTAATCGCGGAAAGAAGAGAAAATTACTGTTAAGTAAGTAGGTGTATTTAAAATTAAAAATATTAAATTGAATATTATTAAAAGTGTTACCAAAGGTTCGGGCTCTTTTTCGACAAATTCAATTTTTTCTAGTAATTTTCTATGCGGCAAATGAAATGGTATGTCCCGAGGTTTCCTTCAAAAAAAAAAAACATTTTTCAAAACTTGAACTGCAGTGTACAAGTTTTATTAAATTACCATATTTTTCTAACTTATAAAATTTACCTGGAATAAGTCGTAGGTACAGGGCGCACATTTCTCTGTAATGTTTCTATGGCCGGCAGAGTTGAAGGAAGAGAACGACGTCTCATATTATTATCACTCATTTTATATTCTCTTTTTAGACAACAGTTGGTAATCTCAAATATAATGAAAAACCTACTTAAAATTATATATTGTAAGTACTAAATTTAATATTTATACATATGTTTTTGTCAATTATAACTAGGTACATAAATTACTGTAGATAATTAGGACAGTGATATTTTTGTTTTGGTATCTATTTACCGTCTCCTTGGTTACTGAACTTTATTTATATACAATAGATTACATTTAAAATTCGAGTTATTTCTTGTTTTTCTTTTTTCATCCAAAGACTAATAAGTAAATATATAGCCAATTCGTACCAATAGTTGTAAAAGTTACAATGGTTTATTACATAGAGCAACACAGGAGGGAAGTAGCCATAGCGCATAGAGCAACACAGAAGGGGAGAAGCCTTGGGGGTTAGAGAACAGGAGAACGATCGCTGCGTACTAAAGCATAGCCTGTCGATTGTTGCTGACATTAGGATTGAAATCACTATATTATATTAAAGACATCATGTAAATTATATGTTCCCAAATGTTTCCAGTATACTAGCGAATACAAATGACGTCATTAATTGACACCATATTGTACTGGCGTGCCGCCGCCATATTGTGTCGGATATCCCGCTGTATTAAAACTACTTTTAATTGTGAGTACGCTGAATGAAACATGACAGAATTTGTTTTTATTTATTCACATACAAAAAATTTACGAATAATTGCTGGTATCTCCATTCCTCACAAATTAATTGAAACAGAATATAATAACTTTTGGAGCACATAATGACATAACATAGTCGCCAACATTTTTCCAATATGGTGCAAAGGTAAGATGTCATATCAACGCATGGAGGTTAAGGAACAGGAGAACGATCGCTGTAGAAAATAGTGTCCCAGAAATATGGACAAAATAAGTGAGGCGCTGCGATCTCTAAGTTGTCTCAATAAAAGCGGGCTGTTTTGCGCTAGTTTGAAATGATTATAATATCGTTCAAAGAAAAACAGAAAGTAACGAAATAATTATTATTTATGGGTTATTAGTAGTGTATTCTCATCTCTCAGAAATGATAAATATACATAAATATATATTTCATATACCAGCACAAATAAATAAATAACACATAAATAAATAAAAGCCCAACCAGATGGAGACCCTCGGCAGGGGAGACCAAACGGCCGAGGGTTAGGGGGAAAGGGAAAGAAACCGGCGGACGATGCGGGCGGTATCGAGGAGCACCGCCTTCCGCATTTTTGAGCCTGGAGCGGTCCGCCACGGAGTCCCAGCCTCCTCAGATGATCCGATAATTATTATTTATTATTATTATTATCATTTATTAATAAATAAAAAAAATTATTTTAATTTTTATAGATATTACAAATATAAATCATTAACTCTTATTGATTTATTATTATTATTATTTTTAATAATATTTCACCATTTTATAATGTTTCTTTTTGTCAATAATTTAAAAATTACTTCACAGATGCTAGGTACTTAACGATGTTTGTGTTCTCACCTTCGTTCTTTATCAAGGTGGTTCCGTTTTTCCATTCTAGACACCTCTATCGATGTGCCATTAGCGAAACAAAATACAATGTCGATAAATTCATTTAGTTTATGAGTTAGGTTTGTAATTCTTATTTATATCAATGAAAGATTAGATAACGATAGAAGCTTTATAATATGCCGTACGTAAGTCTGAGCGAGATTAAAATGGCTCTCCAGCAATTTAAAAAGAGCAAGTCCCCAGGCGAGGATGGAATTACAGTGGAGCTTCTAAAAGCGTCATGGTAGTAGGTACTACTCCAGAGGTATGCGGCAAAAGGAGAAGTGTGGTGGTCTTGTTCTTCAAGAAAGGCGACAACGCTCTCTTGAAGAACTACAAACCGATTTCTCTTCTGAGCGGCGTCTACGTGCTGTTTTCGAGAGTCATTACGAATCGTCTCGCACGCAGATTCGATGACTTCCAGCCTCCCGAACAAGCCGGTTTCCGAAAAGGATTTAGTACCATAGACCACATACATACCCTTCGGTAAATTGTACAGTAGTCCGAAGAGTACAATCTGCCACTATGTCTTGCGTATGCGGACTATGAGAAAGCATTTGATTCCGTCTAAATTTGGGCAGTTTTGCAGTCCCTTCAAGCGCAAAAAAAACTTCAAAGCTTCAACTTCAAGTTGACTGTCGGTGTATCAGAGTGCTGAAGTGTTTGAACAGTAGGGCTGCGATGATCCGAGTACAGAACCAGAGTCCGAAACCTATCCAACTGCAGAGAGGTGTAAGACAGGGTGACGTACCATTTCCGAAACGTGTAATGTCCATGTCACACCTATAACGATGGTTGTTGGAAGCACTGTAATAGTGGAGATGGACGGTCCACTATTAACAGACTACGAGTGGTTTTAAGGTGGAGAAATGAAACGACTGTTTATGTAAGTCCGATTGAAGTATGAATATGGAATGAATGTGGATTGGAATGGAATATATTTGCATCAACCTTGCCTATATTTATATGGCTGGCTCACAATTGATTTGCCAATGGTAACAAATTTTATTTTATCTAGCCAAATATAATGCTTATATTATGACCAATGAAAATTATTCAAAATATACAACTATTATCTACGTTTCGTTTCCCGGCGTGAGACTTGTTTTCTTGTTCACGAAGCTACGTCGCTGGACCGGGCTATAAAAGACATGCAGATCGGTGTGCGCGCGGAGTCCGCCGGCGGCATCGTTCTCGGACGGTCGCCTCCAGGTGGCCCGCGCTCCCGTACAGTACGGTAGTGCTGTTGCGCTCTCACGCGCCTCCGCTGTCCTGCTCACGCGGAACAGCGTCGAGGCTGCCGGTGAGTCACTTTTACGTTACAGTTCTTGCCCCCCTGTCTTCGGGCCGGGAGGTCTGACTGACTTCCGCTTTCATTTTCATTTTTCATTTTCACTTTTCATTTCATTTTCACTTTTCATTTCATTTTCACTTTTCATTTCATTTTCATTATCATTTTCATTTTTCAATTCATTTTTTTTTTACTGTCTCCTTTATTTTCTTGTGTTCTTGTTATTCTTGTATTACGTGTATAGTGTGTCGTAGTACGTCTCGCGATCTAGTCCCTGTTCTACCGAGAACAGGGACCCGTCCTCATCTTTACCTAGCCTAGCTTACTGACCCAAAATGGCCACACCCAGTATCACTGAGTCCCTCGCCGCCCTCATTAACCATTTCGGTTTAAACGGCAATGAGACGGTCCTCGCCGCCATAGCCACCATCGCCGCCCAGGCTTCCCTTCCTGCCCCTCAGGCACACCATCCGCCGCCGGTAATCGCATCTTACCTCGAAACGAGGAACTCTTTTGCCCCGCTCGAATCTGCCCCCCTAGAAATGGAGTACGCATGCTCCGAGTCCTCGGCGCCGTCCTCCCGGAAGAGGCGCGCCACTACTACAGGCTCCGGTTCATCGGAGTCCTCTGACTCCGACGGAACCGGGGAGTCCACATTCACTGCCGTCAACTCCAAGCGCAACGGAAAGCGCGCCGCGATAAAACGCACCCCGCCTATCTCAGCGGCCCCTGCCGCTCCTCCAACTTCCGCAGCCCCCGCCGCTGCCGCCATCCCGCTCATGTCCCTTGAATTCCCAACCCCATCTAAACCTTCCTCTCGATGTGCTCCAGTCCTTGCTAAGAAGCAAGTCCCGCCCCCCTGTCTTCCTAAGAGACAAGGCCAAATTCACCAAACTGTCGAAAACCTGCTACGACGCAGGAATTAAGTACGACAATGCCGTCAACCTCGGGGAGGCTATCAAAATCATCCCCAGCTCGATCGAGGATTTCCGAAAACTCACCAGGCTTTTCACAGCCGAACGAGTCTCCTACCACACCTACGCTCTCCCGGAAGAGCGTAAAGTCAGGGCCGTCATCCGAGGCGTCTCCTTTGAGTTCTCGAACGAGGAAATACTTGAGGACCTTAAGTCCCAAGACTTTCCCGTCGAAGCCGTGCACAAAATGCACAACAGAACGGGCAAGAGATACAACCTTGCCCTAGTAATCTTATCGAACGTGCCGGAGGCTAAAGCCATCTTCTGGCAGGTACGCACAGTGTGTGGCCTGTCGAGGGTGAAGGTAGAGCCCCCACATAGGCCCGGTTTCCCGGCGCAGTGCCAACGCTGCCAACTTTATGGTCATGCGGCGGCCAACTGCTCCGCCCCACCCAGGTGCGTTAAGTGCCTAGAACCACATAACACGAAAGAGTGTCCCCGGCCCAAAGACGCCGAATCCCCGCCCGCTTGTGTCCTGTGCAACCAGACAGGACACCCGGCTAATTACAAGGGTTGCCCACGCGCACCTCAACCTCGCCCCAGTAGGCAAGCTCCACCGCCGGTGAATGACCGCTCATTTCCGGCCCTCCAAAAACTGCCCCGTCAGGGCCTTTCTCAGCCCACCCAGGGCTTCTCTCGACCCTCTCAGGGTCCCCCCTAGGCCCCCTCAGGGCATAATTCGGCCCCCCTCCGGGCTTCTCCAAGCCAATGCAGCCTCCAGTCTTTCCCTGGGGGCCCAAAAAGGCAGACCCACCGCGGACAACCTCGTACGCTCATGAAGCAGAGCCCACAATCGACGACTACAACACGCTATATTCCGCTATTAGGAATATCGATGTTAGGGAAATAACAGTAGTATCACGCAAACTGCGCGCGGCCAAGTCCCCCCAAGAACGTCTCCTCGTTCTTGTTAACCTTCTGTTAGCGTTGTAAGTTAGGTTAACTTAATTAACTTAACTTCAATGACTGAGTGAATTAACCTACCAAGATCTCACGGTCGTATCAAACCTAAGGGTTTATCGTTTGTATCATTTAATATTCGCGGCTTGCGAAATAACCTCCCAGAGCTCAAGCTCTTTCTTCGGAATCGTGAAGTCGATTTCCTCCTCCTACAGGAAACTAATCTCAAAGCTAAGGACACTAGAGGCCTTTCTATTAAAAACTTCTCTCTTCTTCGTAACGACAGACCCGACCGCCGAGGGGGCGGAACGGCCATCTATTACAAGAAGACACTTCATTGCTCCCCCATTTCTACTCCGCAGCTTACCGACATGGAAGCCACGGTATGCAGGCTAGCTATGACTGGACATCAGTCCATCCTCATAGCCTCCTGTTACATCCCTTCAGGAACCTATCCCCTCAAAAAGGATTTTGAGGCCATTTTATCTTTAGGCAATTCAGTCATTATGTTTGGAGATTTTAACTCCAAGCATACTGAATGGACATGCCGCACTACGTCCCCTAGTGGCAAGGTACTGCTCGATATCACGCAGTCTCTTGATATTACCGTCCATAGTCCTCTCGGTGTTACTCACTTTCCCGATAACACCGATCACGCCCCCGATGTGTTAGATTTTGCGTTACTCCAAGGAGTTTCTCTCAACCTCAGAGCAATCGAGACACTAGACGATCTAGGATCAGATCACCGACCGGTCTCCCTCATTCTTCGCCATCAGCCACCTCCCCCAACACACACGAAAACCTTCACTAACTGGAAGGGATTCAAAGAGTCCCTAGCTAAAGCTTTGGACTCACAGGACTCTACCATCTCCCTACCGTCGGACTTAGATAGTCCCGAAAAAATCGACACCGCGGTCGATTCACTCTCCACCCTTATTAAATCCTCCCTTAAGGAGAACGAAAGGGTCGTCCCGGTTGCTAACAATAGTGGGCTTCCCCTACATATTAGCAACCTATTAAAAGCCAAAAAAGCTGCTTTCCGGAGAGCAGCAAAATATCCCACCCCCGAATATAGGCGCGCGGCCAATCGTCTTCAACGAGAACTCCGCTTCCGCCTCTCTGAATTTCGAGACCTCGAAAAGAGTAAGCTCATGGAGAATATCTCTCCTTCTCACACAGCGTACTATCAGATGGCTAGAGCCCTCCGCATAGACGCTATCACCCACACTCCCCCTCTCTCCCGTCCCGACGGCACGGTTGCCTTCGAGGACGAGGAAAAGGCTGAGTGCTTTGCAGATAGCATTGCCGCTCAATGCTCTCCTAGTTCTCAACCCGTCGACCCCTCCCACGTCCAGGCAGTGGAGGATGAGGTCCGCCGCCGGAACTCACCCCCTACGGCCTCCGAACCTATCTCTGTATCCAATGATGAGATTTCATCCCTCATCAAAGGACTTAAGCCCAAAAAGGCTCCGGGCGCGGATGGCATCTCCAACCAAGCCCTAAAACACTTTCCTGAGCAGGTGTTAACCTTTTTATCTATTATCTTCAACGCCTGCTTCAACCTCAGTTATTTCCCCACTACGTGGAAAGAGGCTACTGTGATTGGAATTCCCAAGCCAGGCAAGCCTCGCAACCTCCCCCTCCAGCCATCGCCCCATTAGCCTCCTCAAGGCAATGGGCAAGCTCTTCGAAAGAGTCATACAAACGCGTATGAGGCGCTATCTGTTTCCCACAGACGGCGACCCTCTTATCATTCCCCATCAATTCGGTTTCCGAGCCAAACACTCATGTCCCCAACAAGTTCACCGCATTGTGGAATATATCCTCAGCGGTTTCTATCCTCGTCGTCATAAGACCATCGCGGTCTTTTTCGATATAGCTAAAGCTTTCGATAGAGTCTGGCACACAGGCCTCATCTACAAGCTCTATAAAATAGGTCTCCCCGATCGTCTAGTTCGTCTCGTGGCCTCCTATTTAAAACATCGTACCTTTCGTTTTAGACACGAAGGCACGCTTTCTTCACAGCGAACTATCAAGGCTGGTGTCCCTCAGGGCTCAGTACTTGCTCCTCTGCTGTACATCCTGTTCACCAACGACATTCCCATCCCGTCGAAATGTGTTCAACTCTCCCTCTTCGCAGACGACACTGCCATCTACTGCAAAGGTGTCTCACTACCCTTCATACGGAACAAGATCCAAAAGTCAGTTGATGGCCTAGGTGCTTGTTTCAAAAAATGGCGCATCGATGTGAACCCGGAGAAGAGCTCCGCCGTTCACTTCGATTATAAACGACGCCGTCTCAAAAACACTCCACCAATACGTATGCTAGGGACCCCTGTCCCCTGGCATACGTCCGCCAAATATTTAGGTGTCACTCTAGACACAGGGCTCACTTTCAAGCCCCACGTCAAAAGAGTAACCCGTCACGCACGGTTTTATCTGAGTAGGCTCAACAGTATGTTGGGCCGACACAGTAAAATGTCCCTTCGAAACAAGCGTACCCTTTACAAGGTCTGTATACGGCAAGTCATGTCCTACGCGGGCCCCGTCTTTGCCCACGCAAACCCTAACATTTTAAATGAACTCCAAATAGTTCAGAACCTCTTCTGTCGTCGAGCTGCGAACGCACCGTGGTACGTCCGTAATGCCGACCTTCATCGGGACTTAGAGCTCCCAACAATTCAACAATTTTTTAAAAAACTCTCTGAGAACTTCTTCAAAGCCTCAGAGTCGCACCCAAACCATTTAATTCGTGAGGTCGCTTCTTATGCAGCCCCACCCCCCTCTCGCTATCGTGTCCGCAGGCCGAGAAACTCTCTCTCGGACCCGCCTAATAAACTTTCAAACGACCTGAACTGTCTCCTGGCGGCTCAGGCCAACTCTAATTAAATAAAATTATTGTAATAACTAACATTAATTTGCCTTCGTAGGCACTCCCTCAGCGGCACTTAGCCGCCTGCGCCCTCTTTTCCCAAAAGAGGGTCGCTCATGATAAGGCACAATAGAGCTTAATCAGCCGGTTGCCTGTCCCCAAAGGCGGTTTTTAGAGGGTATCACTTAGGGTCCCCGGTAGGACAGTGAGCCCCTCATAACCACGATAGACCGGCTATCGTGGTATGCGTAATGCATTTTCCGCCTCCCTACGTATAGGGTAGCTCTTTAATTGCTTCGGGCGCAAAAAAAAATGCGCGCGCGTAGTCGGTGAGCGGCGGCGGCGTGGAATACAGCTCCGGAACGCGAGAAGAAACGAACTGCGGCGTTGAAGAAACGGCTCACCATTGGTCGACGGATACGTGACGAAAGCGGCGTGTGAAGTCGATGTGGCGCTGAATGATATTTGCGGCTGCTTCTTGTTTCTTTATAAGAACGTCAAATTATCTATATGCAGTCCGCAGTATCTCAGTAGCCAAGGATAGTTAGGAAATAAATGTTTTTTTTATCCTCGCCTTCCGCGTTATGGTAGCAGCAGAGTATATTATATTATTTATTGCCGTTTAGGGTTGATTAGTCTGGCTGCTACATCACTCTCCCCCTAGCGAAAGCGTACCGAAGGCTTGACGACTCGCCCGTATCTCGTAGTTTTTAAAATAGGTTTCAACTGGGTTGATGTAGATGATGGAGTTTCAAGCTTCCTCGTTGGTGGTTTTGATGATGATGATGAATCCTCTGAAGTATCCTCGTTAATAATATAGGCAGGCTTTAGTCGGTCGATCGAAATAATCGTAGATTTCCTTCCGGGTATTTGTAGTTTAAAAGTCTTGCTATTTCTCTCTAATACTTTATACGGTCCATCGTAGGTAGGTTGAAATTGTTTTTTCATTGCGTCGTTTCTTACAAAAACTTGCTTGCATGTTTTCAAATCTTGGTGAATGAATACTGATTTATTATTTCTGTGTGATTGCATTTCGGTGCATTTCGACGATAAGGCTTTGTTGATTGATTCTGGAAGTTGAGTTACGAAATCGTAATCCATTTCTTGTTTGTTTGACGCTGCTGAACTGAAGATGTCACACGGCAGTCTTATGCTGCAGCCGTAGGTTCGCTGAGCGGCGCTAAGACTAGTGTCTGCACGCGGTGTTGCTCGTAGTCCGAGTAGCACTGTAGGGAGCTCATCAATTCACTTTGTATGTTGAGATAAACGAGTTTTGAGTGCGGTCTTTAATGTACGATGCCATCGTTCGATTATTCCGTTTGACTGGGGATGGTATGCTGTTGTACGTGTCTTCTGTATTCCCATAGTTTGAAGAAGTTTGAGGAATAGGTTGCTTTCGAAGTTTCTTCCTTGGTCCGTTGTGATGGTTTTAGGTGATCCGAAACGAGTAATCCAATTTTCATAAATTATCTTCGCGACGGATTCGGCTGAAGTATCATCGGTAGGTATTGCTTCTGGCCATCTTGTTGTTCTGTCGATCATTGTTACGAGATAACGATGTGTGACGATGTGTTCGAATCTCTCCGTGGGTGGAAATGTAGCTAGGCTACTTGATGTATGCCTTTGTACTTTGCATTTTTGGCATTGAATGCATTGCTTCGCCCAGTTGCCAACATCCACTTGCATTGAAGGCCAAAAGAATTTTTCAGTGATGAGTTTTCTTGTTGTTCTAACACCTGGATGACTGATGTTGTGCAGTGCATTGAAGACTTCGCGACGACATTCTTCTGGTAGGTATGGTCGCATGGTTGTCGTTGAGGCTTCACAGTATATAGGTAGATGCGTCATTGGCATTGTAACTTGCTTGATGGACAAGTTACCTTGCTTCGATAGATGTTTTATGTTGTCACTATCTCTGTCTTGTGCTGCGGCGATCTTATGATAGTCGATTGATGTAGGGCACGTTACGCTGTCGATTGGTACGCGGCTGAGTGCGTCGGCGACTATGTTGTCCTTTCCACTGATATGACGTATGTCGGTCGTGAATTCACTTATGAAAATAAGTTGTCTTGCTCTTCGTGGTGTTTCCGATAGTGATGGTTTCTTTGGAAGTACGTATGTTAATAGCTTGTGGTCGGTAAAAACGATCAGGTTTCGACCATCGAACGTTTTTCTGAAGTGCTTGATAGCCATGTAAATAGCGAGCAGCTCTCGGTCGAATGTACTGTAGTTACATTGAGTATCGGAGAACTTCTTCGAAAAATAGCCAAGTGGTTGCCATTTCCCATTGCTGTATTGTTGGAGAACGGCTCCTGCTGAGAGATCGGATGCGTCGCTGAAGATAGCAAAGGGTTGCTTCGTGTGATGGGTGAGCGAGTAAAGCTGCATTTTGGATCGCAACTTTACAATCTTCAAATGCCGTCTTGGCTTCATCGTTCCATTCAATTGACGTTTTATCTTTTTTCTTCGTGTTGTGAAGGTAGGTGTGAAGTGGTGCTTGGATTTCCGCAGCTTTAGGTATGTGTTCTCTGTAAAAATTTATCATCCCAAGAAAACGCCTTAGCTCTTCGATAGTTTTAGGCTTTGCATAATCGATGATTGCTCTGACTTTTTCGGCAGGCGGTTTGATTCCTTCCTTGCTGACGGTGAAACCAAGAAATTGAACTTCTTGCTGTCCAAATATGCATTTCGAAGGGTTGATTGTGATTCCGTTGTCTTCTAATCGCACGGTGCGTAGATGTTTTTTGTGCGTTTCTTTATCAGGGCTTGCAACAAGGAGATCATCAATAAATGCGAAAACGGAAATCCAGTCCATGAAGTACTTCGTGTATGAATCTTTGTAAAGTTTGACGTCCGTTCTTTAATCCTGGGATCATTCTTGGGAATTCGAATAATCCCATTGGGGTAATTATTGCTGTCTTCTCTATGTCCTCATCGCGTACTCTTATTTGTTGGTAAGCTCGGTTGAGATCGATGGTGGAGAATATAGTCTTGTCTGATAGTTGATGAGTGAAATCCCTGACTCGCGGTATTGGGTAGCGGTCAGGAGTGGTAATAGAATTCAGTCTTCTGTAATCTCCACAAACTCGTAATTCTCCGTTCTTCTTCGGTACAATGTGAAGTGGTGATGACCAAGGGCTTTTGCTTGGACGGCATATTCCTTGCTCAATCATGTTTTCGAATTCCTTTCGAACTTGCTCGTATAGGTGTGGTGCACGTGGTGGTGATTGGACGTGCACGGCAATGAAGTGGTGGTCCATTGGTTTCGATGAAATGCTCAACGTCGTTCTTCGGTGTTAATTTCATTGAAGTTATTCTTGTGATACCAGGGTATTCTTCGAGGATCTTGTGATACGGTTGTTGCTCATCTATGCTTCTTATTGTGGGCAGATTGGTTGCCTGGACAAAAGATTGAGATGCAAGATTAGTTTTCCCGTCGATGTTTCTTCTATTTTTGATGTCGACGATTAACTGGTGATGTTGAAGAAAATCAGCACCGATGATTGGTTTGCTGACTTTAGCGACGATAAATCTCCATTTGAATGGTCGGCGTAGATTTAAATCAAGTTCCATTGTTTTTTCTCCATATGTAGGAATCACCGTATTGTTTGCTGCATAGTTGAAAATCCAGTGGCTTCAACTTCTGTCCTTGCTTCGGCGGTAACACTGAGATATTTGCTCCGGTGTCGATAAGGAAAGTAAGCTTGCTTTTTTTATCGGTGACGAAAAGACGGTAGGACTTTGCTGTTACGCTGGATCCCATCGCATTGAGCGTATTAGTTAGTTCGAGCGCCTTCGTATTTTCATTTTTGAATGTACACGGTTCTGTGCATTTTCTTGCGTCGGACCCGAAACGTCGATGATAGTAGCAGTAAGGGGATCTTGATGCTGAGCTTATTCGACTTCTACTTGCAGAGCGGTTGCGACGAAAAGGTAGTCTTTGTTGTTGCTGATTGCGCTGGTTGTACTGTTGCTGGTAATTTGTGTGATGCTGGAAAGCCTTGAGTGCAGCGACTTCGTGTGATAACTTTCGAATTTCCTCGACAATTGATGTATATGTGTTCGCCTTTTGCTCCATAATGACGGCTTGATTACACTGATTTTATATATATTGAAGTCTTCCTTCTCGGTGTTCGCCACGGGTTTCCTTCGCGGTGTTCGTGTAATAGTAGTGGTACGTCGCAGGGTGTTCCTTCTTGGTGCTCGTACCGGATCTTACCCCTCGGTGTTCGTACGGGATCTTCCCCCTCGGTGTTCGTACGGGGTCACCACTGGAATAGTGGAGATGGACGGTCCACTATTAACAGACTCCGAGTGGTTTTAAGGTGGAGAAATGAAACGACTGTTTATGTAAGTCCGATTGAAGTATGAATATGGAATGAATGTGGATTGGAATGGAATATATTTGCAATAACCTATTCATACTGCAGCACAGGGTATTTTTAAACGTTTTTCCTTAAATTTATAATGTTGTCAAATTACTTTTAATGTACTTAGTTTTATTAATCTTTTTGAATTTAATTACTTTTTACTTGCTGTGCTGCGTGTTTAAACTAGAAAAAATATATTTCTTTCTCTTTTATATGACATAACAAATATATTTATATATTTGTTAAATGCTTTCCATTACATAATTTTGAAAAAAAACTTTACATTAAATTAAGAATTTGCCATTTAATTTAAAGGTGCAGCAAATTGTTAAAGAACAAAAATTAAAAAATTTATATTTAGAATAAATAGTTTGTAAAATAGTGTTATATCGAATAGAAAAGAATAGAATATTTTTTTATTCAATATAGACTACAAGTAATTCTTATTGAAAGTCAATTGTTCGAAAGAAACGTCTGTCCTGTGAAGAACCAGCAAGAAACCCAGCGGGACTTTTTTTAAATAAATTTTACAATGTCAATGGTCATAAAAATATTAAGTTAAGTTTCAAGGAAATCGATGTTAAAGTCTCCACATATTACAACAGTCTTGTTCTGTTTACTAAGTTTGAGCAAAACTTCTTCCACAATCTTTTCAAAATATTCGTAAGTAGCACATGGGGGTCTGTAAACACTTACAACAATGTTTGCTAATGTAGCCATTACGTAAACTTTTTCACTATTAAAGAACTGCCCACCTGGTGATTTTTGAAATTAAACATTAAATTGTAATCTTGTTGTCAATGTTCAAAGGATATATATTACTGAACATTGCCTAAAAGATAAAACAATTAAACTTCCAATTCTTTGTCCATCATGCCTTATATATTTTGATGCACCAGGTGTAAACAATTCTTATTACTTATTTGTGGGGTGCATTCTAAATTAATTAAACTCTTATTCCTATAATTGCTAAAAATTGCCTCTATTGTCGCATTCACTAATTTAAATTAGTTGGAACTGATTCCATATGAAGTGTCAAATAATTATGCTGCTTAAGGCTAGGTCTTTTAAAGTTGACTCACATCGAATCATTAGCGCCACTTTGATTTCTTTTTTTACAGCAAATTATTGTTTCAGAGTAAAATATTTTGATAACACATAAATACCCAGATTATAAGTAATGGCTAAATTTTTTTTTTGGTTCATCTATGTGGTCTATGTTAGATAAATCAAACGGTAAATAGAGCTCTCTCGCACCCAACGCAATTTCGAGCTTTGTTCGTGTACCATTATAAGGCAATCGATAATAAAAAGGCGAAATCTATTCAGCGCGTTAATAGCTAAACATCTTCATCTCCAAAATGCGCTGTTTCTTTTTTTCTAAATATCTTTCATTGTCTTAAATAAGAGGTCTCAATTTCGTTAAATTTCGCTGTTTTCGCCTCATAAAAAACTATTTGTTTCATAGCAATAGCTGAAAATATTTATGCTATAATTATTTTTTTCTCAAGGGCAGGTGTTTAATTAGACAAATATTAAAAAATAATAATTTAAACCACTTTATTTCAAAATTAATAATTATTTCGATCGACCTATAAAATATTGACTTTATAAACAATAATTGCGGGCAATATTCCTTAGTAGCCGCTGAGCGGCTGTAGCGTTCAGACGTCTTGTCTATGCCAAATTTTTGCACTTCCTCTCGCTCTAACATTCCTCTTTCTCTCTCTTTCCCTATTCTTGGTTGCGCATTGTTACGAATTGAAAGTTGCTCTACTTTATTATTTTTTGCATATAATTCTTTAAGGGTTTATAAATCATTTTGTATTTGTTTTATAACTTTTAATTTCGATATGGACCATAAACGTAAAAAATATGCTTGTACCAGAAAACGAAAATTGAAATCAAACGTTGAAGCAATGAACAGAAATAGAATTCAAAGGTAAGTTTTTTTGTGTTTCATAGTAAAATAGTTAACAACGTGCATATGTGTGAGCACTTGGTTAAATATTAGGTATATAATTAGGTAGGTACTTTTAAGAATAGTTTATAAATGAGTTGCATATTTGTAATGCATATAGGTAAATGCTATACAAAGTTACATTATACTTTAATGAGAAACTATAAATATGTGTGATAGTGGACTGTTTGTACTTATATAGAAATTATTTTGAGTTTTTTTTAATCTATTTTAGTATTTAGAACTACTTGACGTACTTGACGGATTTTCGATAGTGTCATCTACTTATTACGAAACCCTCAGTGCACGACTCATTCTAGCACTTGCCAGATTCATTTGAATAATCAATAATACGAGTACATGTTATACAGGTTCTAGATGATTATCTTTTAGAAAGCCTTTCCTTTTCAACAAAACAACAAAAATTATACAAACTTAAAATATTTTTTTTGTGTAACGAATTTTGTAATAAAAGCATGGAACAAAAATAGATACGAGGTAGAAAATTTGTATGTGAAAATTTGTTAGCTAATTATCAATAATCCTGTATATTAGATAAATTGATACTGGAAAATCTTAGTAGAGCAACTTTCCACGCTACGGCCAGAAAGATAACTGCGGTGGCGGTACATGAAGTGGCGGGGCAGGGAGGGTGTAGATGTGTCACCAGAACGCAATTTTTCTGTTTTGCTCTGAAAGACTGGGCTCTTAACATTGAGTTATACAACACTAGAGGAGCAAACCACATTACCGCGAGTCGAAAAAAGTGTAACCACTATCCAAACGCGAAGACGTATCTTTGAAACTAATAACAATTTTAAGTAAACATATATCTATCTCACTTACACAAGTTGCGAAAACAATATCGTCGCTAAGATTAGATAAAGATAGACACACAAACATGCAATGGCGGGTTGGTGTGGCTTACTATATGAAATTTTACCTAAAATACGCAATAAAAATGAGTTTTTTTAAGCTGCAGTTAATTGTTTTTATATTAAAAAGTACATTTTATTTTAAAATCTTTATTACGTCCCCTTAGAAAAAAGGATACAAGATTATCAGATGAATAGAAGTAAACATAATGATGAAATAAAACGTATTTGGTACTAATAAATCAAAAAATATAAAATAGGTAATAAAATATAATTAATATAAAATTTATATGAAATTATAAATAATATAAATTTATTAATATAATATAGGTAATAAAATATATTTAATGGATAATATATGAATAAACTAAAATAAGAATAATTAATTATTTTGTATGAAAGTTAAAACGTAGTTTTACAAATTAACTTACTCCATTAATTATATAGTCTCAAATGTGGAAAAGTGGCAACATTGAACCTAAATGGCAATATTCGATAATTTTATTTAATTATTTGAGGTTTTTTACGTTTATATGAAAATAAGAACTAAAAATTATGTGTTGAAAGTGATTCCGCTTGATTTATTACGTTTTTGTGACCTTGAATAGTATTCTTTCACTACGCATTTACCCATTTTTTGTCCCGGCTCAACTCTGTCGACGTCACATTGAACACTGAACTGACGTTAGCTAGGCATATGGCTGTGGCCATATGTGCAGTGGCAACGCTTTGGCGCGGTTATTACTGATCTAGTGTTATATAAATCAATGGCTCTTAATAGAAGCAGTCTTAGTAGCCGAAAACTTGGCTGAGTTAAAAAGTAAATAATAAGATGGCACATTTGTTATCAGTCTTAAATTATATTTGTACAGGTAATACCTATCTTCTGCCCAAAACTTCTTAATTACATTATTTATGTCAATTAAATGAATTTGTCATAATTATCATTACATGTCAAATTTAAATTAAAAATTAAATTGTTCATTTGTTAAATTTAAATAGTGTCTTAAATTATTCTTTCTTGTGGCAATCCCTGTATATATTTCAGTGTGAACAAGACAATTTTGTTTACATTTAAGTTATTAAGTTGTTTTGTTGTTGACACTGCCTCTACTACCAACAAAAATTATTATTGTACTATTTAGACAAAATTTGTTGAATGTCACTAAAAGATGCTCCAGGCATGCAGCAATTTGTATTTTTTTGTCCCTTAAAAGTGTTATTTAAAATTATGCCTAAATGTATAGGTTTTTGGTGTTGATATAATATTATCGGCACACCGACTCTGAAGAAACTGGTATTGACCGCTGACACTCACATTGATGTTTTACTAAGGGGTCAAAACGCTCCTCATATTCATATGACTGACCAGGTTAATCATAGCCAGTATGTGTTCTTTAATTTCTAAAATATTTTCTAAAATATATAAAAAAGTGCGACCGCATTAAACGCATCGGTTCAAAACTCTCTATCAAATCATCAGGCAGTAGAGCCTTTTGGCCTCTCGCCAAAGCGGTCGAGACAAACTTCTGTCGGTCTACACTGCCTTCGCTGGTAAAACCAGATGGCTCACTGACGTATGCTCGAATTTATTTTCTTCTCTTTTTGCTTGCAATTTGCGTATAGACAGTAGCAATAGCGTACCATCTCAATTACCTCACTGCGATCACCAACGAGGGGATTCTTAGAACCTTGCGAAGTCTAGACGTGAACAAAGCTAGTGGACCTGATGGTATACTAGCTATAGTACCGTACGTACCGTACCATCGTATAAGATTTAATACACGTCTGCTGTATGAGGACCTCCTTTAATTTTTAAATACAATTTTATTTTTAGTAATACAAACTCTGTAAGCATTTCAAGCGTCTACATTCCCATACGTCGCCATTATTAATATCCAGTATAAAAGACCAAAAGAGAAACACGTTTGTCTAGTAGGGGAGCGCCCTTTAATTTTTAATTTATTTTTTCATTATAGCGCTAACAGAAATACACATTCTGCGAAAATTTTAACTGCCTACCTACAGACGAACGCACAGCCGAGGCTTAATAATAGGGTTCCGTTGGTTACCGTTCGGGTACGGAACCCTAAAAAGCGAGCTAAAATTGTAAAAAAAAATATAAAGCAACCACTGAGGCATTGTTTTATGTATCACTAGAACGAAAAACTTTTATTTGTAACGCAATACAACTTTCCTCAGTCCCGACCATCGAAATCCAGTGAGCGGTAAATTATTAGCCCTCATTAGCATGAAGTTGTTTCTTATCTAATTTTTATTTTTTCATTGGTACACCATGTAAGCTACCGACCTCAAATAGCCTGTCCATTCAGCCATTCTTCTCTGAAGGGTAGTTCCACTAAGTCAAAGATATTTTATAGGTCCAGATACCGTGTTGCTAACACATCGCACCGTTCATAGTGATGCCAGTCTTTGCTCAAGTGTGTATCAGTACCACGTGACGCGCATGTCTTACGTACCATGCCTGCGTTAATATGGGTGACTTCGGTAATAATATTGCGAATCGATTACCCAAAAATTTGAGAGATTTATATTTCATTTATATTGACTAACCTATTGATTCTTCGAGTATAAAACGTGTATGTGAGGCGTGTGCATTTGTGTGCGTGTGTGTGTGGGGACACATATCGTTGATTATGTGTGTTTTAAGTAGGTACGAACATCGCACTGAAATATTGACGATAAATAATAAAACCTATAATTAATGTAACAGTTAAAAATAAATAAAAAGCACAGTAGATATTTATGTATCTCTCTTTCTCGCTCTAGTAAATAATGGTTCTGAGTGACCAAAAAGGATAGAAGCACAGGAAAGTGTGATTCCGTGCAGCCATATGTAATTCAACTCTAAGCCTTAAAATGGTTTAACTCTATAGGTTGGTTAAAACCTGTAAAATTAGACGTTTAAAACCTCTATACAGAAAACCTTTTCGCTTGATCATGATATTAAAAAATGGTAAAAACCTTTCCAAGGCTAGGCAACACTCGAATATTATTGCGCAGTATTATTACTTGTATAGACATATAATTTTCGTATTTTTTTACAAATGAATACACCGAAATCTATTTTTAATTTTTTTTCCATGAGTAATTTTTACATAATTTTACCACACACACAATCATTTTGCGAAATTGAAAACACCGGTGCGTGACATATGTTTGCAGTGAACGTTGTTGGCGTAATGGCGGAACGATCGAACGAATACACCAATATTGGCGCCTTTTACATCGAAGCATTTTAGTCGCGCGTACACGATATCTGGACCTATAAACATCTTTGCACTAAGTACTATTTTTAAAAGTGTATAGTGGACGCATGATTTCTGAGATCATGCATAAGATCGGTGTTTCTTTAATTGAGTCGAGCATGGATCTCAATCTATAGGAATGCAAGCTCAGACCGCCCTGGTCGTTAATCTTACAGAAACTAGCCCTCGTCTCATTGTATAAATTCTGATCCATCTTGATCCGCTCCAGGCAAAGATCGCATCGCTCCAACTGCCGTTAAACAGGCAGTCCTTTGTTGACTATTTAGTCTGTCCGCAGTCGTCCTTTGGTTGGCCATATTACACCAGACAATGGATGCGTAGGTAAAAATCGGCCTCACTATGCTACTGTACAGCGATACTGGGACTGGGTGATCCGGCTGCAGACGTGCCCTCCATTTTTTCTTGGCTCGATTCACATATCGGGCTCGGGGAGTCCATAGTGCAGGCCAAGTTAGAGGCCGCGAAGGGCAGTGTAGCTTGTGTTTCTGGTGCGCCTTATCTGAGAATGAAAACGGTGAGGAGAAGTCAGCAAATAAGGAGGGGCTGCCATTGGGTGGCTGGCGCCGGAGGGGCCACGGATGTGCATTAAAACGTTTCCGTGGCCCTGGCAATTTGCGGCGGAGGTAGAACACCATGGGGTTTTAGTAAGTGCGAGTATAGAGACTTAATTCTCTCTCGAGTCTCAAAATTTAATTTGTGCCGTATCTTCGTCGTGGCTCTACTTTAGTTTCTTTCTTATTTACAAATTCTGGCCATCGTTTACATTCACGGTTTTTAGCAGCTTCCTCTTGCGCAACATCCACCGACAAAGGTAATCAAGTGTTCGATCAAGCACCCATGGATTGCGATACGTCAAGACCCCCAGAATACGTGGAACTGCCGAAGCTGGAAAGCTTAGGAGCTAGTGCAATATGCGCCGATAAAGGTGATCTGTATTTGGATCTCAAAACCATGGAAAGCGGTACGTTGCTGCCTCCAGAAAACATGGAGCCGCCCAACATTGAGAGCCTGTGAAGAAGTTCTTCTTTTTATGTTTTTGTTATCTTGATTTTTCTTTTCTTTTTTATTACAAGAAAACCGTGGCAAATGTCATTTCTGAGTCTATCACGCAGAGAAACTCGGAGCATAGCCCTCTCCATAGCTCGCTGAGCGACCTTGAGCGTCCTTATACGGCCAGCAGTGTCCACCACGTCTGCGATCCGTAAGTCATCACTGGCAACACGCACTGATTGCACAATCTAGTTTTCAGATATTGAGGTATACCTTGCCGTGTAGTGGCGGTTAAGAATATCCACTACGCTATATCTTCCCGTGGGTGTCGTAAAAGGTGACAGAGGGAAATAGGCAGGAGATGGGCAGCAGCATCTTCCTGATAAGAACAGTGATATAATAAAAAACTGCGGTTGCCAACCCGCTCGCCAAGCGTGGCAACTCTGGCAAATATACCCCATGAATAACGACGCAAACAAACGGCCCCCAGTCCTTGGCGGCCCCGGTATTCCTAGCTACGGGGGCGACCATGGTAACGGCGGGGCAGGGGGTGCTAAGAATCTCCGGTGGAGGTTCGGTTGCCACCGACGACGACTCGACCTGGCAACATATAACGCACGCAACCTGAGGAGTGATGAGAAAATATTGGAGCTGGAACAAGAGGTAGACAAGTTGCGCTGGCATATTATTGGATTATCCAAGATCCGAAGAGAGGGGGAGGACGCGGTAATCCTCGAGTCCGCCAACTTGTTTTATCACCGGGAGGGCGACCATCTGTCCCAAGGAGGTGTCGGAATTATCGTCCACAAGTCTCTCGTCAATAACGTTGTAAAGATTGGGAGTGTGTCGACGAGGGTCGCGTACCTGATACTCAGAATCACCAAACGGTATTCGCTGAAGGTCATACAGGTTTACGCACCAACCTCGGCACATCCTGATTAGGAGGTGGAGGAAATGTATGAGGATATTTCCAAAGCCATGCATTCCTCCAAAACCCACTACAAGGTGTTGATGGGAGACTTCAACGCAAAACTAGGCACAAGAGAAAACGGTGAGCTGAAGTTAGGGAAATTTGAAGTAGGACAACGGAACCGAAGGGGCCAGCAGCTGGCTGACTTTGTAGAGAAAGAGGAACTCTTTATGATGAACTCTTTCTTCCCGAAGCGGCACCACAGGAAGTGGACCTGGTCGAGCCCCGACGGTTCGACAAAAAATGAGATTGACTTCATTATGACGACCAGACGCCAACTGTTCAGTGATGTCTCAGTGATCGCAAGGGTGAAAACTGGCATCGATCACCGAATGGTTAGAGGCACACTGAACCTAAACGTTAAGTTGGAGAGATCTTGTCTAATGAAGTCAATGCTCCGTCCCCATCGTGCTCTAATCCAGAATCCCGAAACCTTTCAGCTCGAGTTACGTAACCGCTTTAGTGCCTAGAATATTGCAATGTAGTGGACGATATGAATGACAAGCTCGTGGATACTCTCCATGCGGTTGGAGCTAAGTTCTGCAAGACCCGCCGCAGAAGAACACAAAAACTCTCCGATCACAATCTTAATCTCATGGCTGTTAGATGGCAGATGAGGCTGTAATCGTCAACAGATTTGACAGCATACAGGCAACTGAACAGACAGATCTCCAAATACATGCGGCGAGAGTTACGCAACTTTAATATTGCTCGTATTAAAGAAGCGATCGAGCGGAACCAGGGCTCCAAAGTCTTTGCCAGAGATCTGTCTGCCAGAAAGAGCTAGCTGTCAAAGCTGTAGACTGAATGTGGCAGCATTGTTTCCGGGACACCTGAGATTTTGAGTGAGATTGAGAGGTTCTATAAGCAACTGTACACGTCATCGTTGGAGCCACACGCAAGTGTGAGTAACGATCCAAGAGCAAGTCTTATCCGACACTATTTCGATGATATCCCGGACGTCAGTCTGAGCGAGATTAGAATGGCTTAAAAACGGCAGGGCCCCATGCGAGGATGGAATTACAGCGGAGCTTCTGAAAGCGGGTGGAACACCGGTTAGAGTCCTTCAGAAGCACTTCAATTCCGTCCTCCATGGTGGCACTACTTCGGAGGCGTGGAGCAGAAGTGCGGTGGTCTTGTTCTTTAAGAAAGGCGACAACGCTCTCTTGAAGAACTACAGACCGATTTCCCTTCTGAGCCGCATCTACGTGCTGTTTTCGAGAGTCCTTACGAATCGTCTCGCACGTAGACTCGACGACTTCCAGCCTCCCGAACAAGCCGGTTTCCGAAAAGGCTTCAGTACCATAGACCACATACATACCCTGCGGCAGATTGTACAGAAGACCGAAGAGTACAATCTGCCACTTTGCCTGGCGTATGTGGACTATGAGAAAGCCTTTGATTCCGTCGAAATTTGGGCGGTGCTACAGTCTCTTCAGCGGTGCCAAGTTGACTGTCGGTATATCGAAGTGCTGAAGTGTTTGTACAGTAGGGCTACGACGGCTATCCGAGTACAGAACCAGAGTTAGAAACCTATCCAACTTCAGAGAGGTGTAAGACAGGGTGACGTTATATCCCCGAAACTCTTCACCGCTGCGTTGGAAGACGTTTTCAAGCTACTGGACTGGAAAGGATACGGTATTCACATCAATGGCGAGTACATCACTCACCTTCGATTTGCCGACGATATATTCCTTATGGCAGAATTGCTGGAGGAATTTAGCACTATGCTCAATGACCTCAATGGTGTCTCCCAACGGATAGGTCTTAATATGAACATGGACAAAACAAAGATCATGTTTAATTAATCCATGTCACACCTATGCCGGTAGTTGTTGGGAGCACTAAGCTCGAAGTTGTTGACGAGTACGTTTACCTGGGACAAATATTCCGACTAGGTAAGTCCAACTTCGACCGAGAGGTCAATCGACGGATTCAACTCAGCTGGGCAGCTTTCGGGAAATTACGACACATCTTCTCGTCAGGTATATCTCAATCTATGAAAACTAAAGTGTACACCAGTGCGTGTTGCCAGTGATGACTTACGGATCTGAGACGTGGTGCTTCACTGCTGGCCGTATGAGGACGCTCAAGGTCGCTCAGCGAGCTATGGAGAGGGCTATGCTCGGAGTTTCTCTGCGTGATAGACTCAGAAATGAGGATATCCGCAGTAAAACCAGAGTGACCGACGTAGCCCAACAGATTAGTAAGTTGAAGTGGCAATGGGCCGGCCATATAGCTCGAGGAAACCGATAACCGATGGGGAAGAAAGGTTCTCGAATGGCAGCCTCGTACCGGTAGGCGTAGTGTAGGGCGACCTTCCACTAGATGGAGTTACGACCTAGTAAGACATGCAGGAAGTCGATGGATGCAGGTGGCTCAGGACCGTGCTTTGTGGCATTACTTGGAGGAGGCCTATGTTCAGCAGTGGACTTTTGAAGGGCTGTAATGATGATGATGATGCTATAAGCACACACGTCTGTCGCCCAGAGGGGTATGCATACAGACCTCCATTTAGCACGATCCTGACATACCTACATCGCCAATTTTGTCAATAAACTTTCGCCTAGGACACCCCTTTCCGACTCTGCCGCACACTTCTGCAACATAAATTTGCTTTGTCACTCTTTCCTCATTCATTCTTTCTAGATGACCATACCACCAAAGCATTCCTTTCTTAATCGTGGTCACCGCATCATCTTGCAAACCACACTCTTCTTTTATCACATAGTCTCTCATCCTGTCTCTCAGATTCAGCCCTAACATACTTTTAGCGATCGCATTTCTACTGCATTTATTCTACTCTCGTGCTTCTTCTGCCACACCCAACTTTTACTACCATATGTTAAAGTAGGGACGAATACAGCATTGTGAATTGCTATACGTGCCTTTTTTGATACGTTTTTACGTTACGGGCCCCATTTACTTTATTTCCTGCATTCACTCGTCATTCTATATCCTTATCATATCTCCCATTCTTGCTAAATACACGTCCCAAATATACAAATTCATCTACTTTCTCGACCATCTCCTCTTCTATTCTTATTTCCCATATCGTTTTACTTTCTTCTCTTTAAAAAACCATAACTTTTGTCTTACTTGCATTCACTTTCATTCCCCTTTCTTTTAATGACCTGTTAATTAACGTAACCATCATTTGCAAGTCAGCCGCCAACGACGCAAGTTTGACTTGATCATCGGCGTACAAAAGGCATTTGACGGTTACCTCACCCATTCTTAACCCGCATTCTTCAACTTTCAAATTTTCCAAACATCTGTCCATAAATATATTGAACAGCCACGAGGAAAGCTACACAGCCCTGTCTGACACCTTTATGGATGCCAAACCAGTCCGAGTAGGCCCGTTTATCCTAACACAAGCACTCGAGTCCCTATACAGAGACTTTAATATCTGTATCAACCCAGCACTCAACCAAAAATTTCTCCGCGATCAAGCGTATGGGAAAGACTTGATCTGTACACCCCATTCCCTTTCTAAATCCCGCTTGCACATCTCAAATTCTTCCATCAGTTTCTTTTATAACTCTTTCAATTAGTACCTTAGCATACAGTTTTCCCACATGCTAAGAAGGCTGATACTACGGTAGTTTTACAGTTCTACGGTGACCATTTTCCCTTCTATATTGGGACTTTCACGGCTTTGCACCAGTCTTCCGGTACTCGCTTTAGTTCCCAACATAAATTAAACAAGGTGTACAGCAGGCCAGCCAACACTTCCTCTCCAGCCCTTGGCATTTTGAGTGAAACTTTATCATATCTGGCTGCCTTACCTACTTTTATGCTTTTAATAGCTTTTATTATTTCATCTATACTTATCTCCCTATCTCTTTCATCTTCTTTCCGAATTTCTATTTCATTTATTTCACACGTCTCCTCACTCATAAATACGCTTCAAAATATTCCTTCCATCTCTTTAGACTCAACACTTCATTATTCGGAATACAGCCATTCTCGTCTCGTATCGCATTCAATCTAGGCTGTTTTGAATGTCCTCTGGTAGTTCTTACGAATTTCCGGAACATTTTAATATTTGCCTGGAAGTTATTTGATATTCTTCTATCATTCTTATCCGTTCTTTCTTGCTTTTTTCTTTCAACTAATTCTTTTACTCTCTTATTTAGACGTTTAAACTCTGCCTTTTTTTTCAATCTCATCGTTCATACCGCCAGAATTACCAGCTTTAGTTGCTCGTAAATCTAGCCATGCTCTCTTCTTTGCTTCAACTTCCATACGTACCTCATACGAGCTGGTGCAGAGTCCTGTTGGAATATCCAACGTCTGTTTTTGAACATTGTTTGAAAAAGAAGTTGATGTTTGTTAGGACGGTATTTTGGTACACCCCGGCACTGTTTTTTACACCTCTTTTATAGAAAAACACTTCAGTTAAGCCTGAATATGAGACTCCAAGCCAAACCATTAGTGATGAACGATAATGTGCTCGTTGAACCCTCGGAATGCGCGTGCTGGTTTCTTCACTGCTGTAGGCATATAAATTATCATTTTGTTTATTATACTTTCTTCGGTGTTAAAAATTTTTTCATCTAAAAACAAAGTTTCGCGACACTTTTTTTCAGCGTACCGCCATAATAAAGCGGGTGGTCTATCCTGCCCCATTTTTTTCAAACGCTCGTTCAAAAATGCCCGTCTTCTTATGATTAGCTCGTAGTCCTAGGTCTTCATTGATCCCTCTTTTGACCGTGGTTCTGCTTAGGCCCATCTGAAGAGCTAACATTTTTTGTTTACGAACAGAATTTCGTTGGATTCGCGCCTTCACTGCTTTGATGTTCGCGGATTTCCTAACTGTACGAGGACGGTCGGTCCTCTTACGATCTTCAAAGCTTGAATCTTCAGTGAATCGTTTGATAGTGCGAAAAATTAATCGTCGGGTTTTTTTGAATATTTGTTTTATTTTTGTAGAATATTGAAAATCTCTTTTAGTGCGTAACCAGAGCAGTGCAACGCGATAACCGCTATTCTATCTTATTTCTTAGACGACTCCATATTTGAAAATGAATGAAAATTAATGTCTTTTTTATTTTCTGCTAGCGCAAACGTTATATTTTTAAAATTGGTGAAGTTCATCTAGCCAGTATTAAATTTTTTTAAATAATAAGGTTTTGACCGAACTTATGACCCGACTAAGTATATCGGTGTAACTTTTGCCACTTTTAAACTGTCTTGTTTATAAGTAAATACGTCTTGTTCAAAGCAGTCATCAATAATTATGTTCTTGATGCATTTTATAAATTTTGTACTTACCCTGTCTAATCCAGTACTAGTGTTAGGATTTAAATCGTTTTTTTTTTTTTTTTTATAGAAGAGGGGGCAAACGAGCATGTGGCTCACCTGATGTTAAGTGACTACCGCCGCCCATGATCAACCGCAACACCAGGGGAATTGCAGGTGCGTTGCCGGCCCTTTAGAAAGGAGTAAGCTCTTTTCTTGAAGGTCCCCAGGTCGTATCGGTCCGGAAAAATCACCGGTGGTAAATTATTCCACAGAGAGGTTGTACGCGGAAGAAAACTCCTTTTGAAACGTACAGTGGTGGACCGCCAAGCATCCAGATGGTGTGGATGGTATCGAGACGTTTGCCGTGTAGTGCGTTCACGAAATTTGGCGGCTGGGATTAATCCGAACAATTCCTCAGAGCACTCCCCGTGATAGATGCGATAAAATACGCAAAGAGATGCAACATCTCTTCGCAGCGCCAGTGAATCGAGCCGATCGGAAAGCACTCGGTCGTCGACGATTCGAGCCGCTCTGCGCTGGATGCGGTCAAGTGGAAGGAGCTGGTACTGGGGAGCCCCAGCCCAGAGATGGGAACAGTATTCCATGAGCGGCCGAACCTGCGCCTTGTAAAGTTGCAGGCGGTGTGCCGGCATGAAATACTGTCCCGCTCTGCTGAGCACGCCAAGCTTTTTTAGAGGCCAATTTGGCCTTCCCTTCCAAGTGACCACGAAACTGCACGTCACTCGATATGTCGACGCCGAGGATTCCGATACTGGCTGAGGCAACAAGGGGAGTGCCTTGAAACTGAGGGGATACGACAAAGGGGTTCTTTTTAGCGGTTAACGCGCAAACTTGTGTCTTCTGGGGGTTAAACTGGACTAGATTTAGTCGCCCCCAATCCGAGACTCTGTCCAGCAGAGACTCGACTTCAGACACAAGTTTGTCCCGGCACTCAGAGACGTTTTCCCGAGAAATATTTGCTCGGCCGGTGTAAAGAGCATCACCAGTGCTGTCATCTGCATAGCAATGAATGCTACGGGTTTGCAACATATCATTGATATGCAGAAGAAACAGCGTTGGCGATAGCACGCAGCCCTGTGGAACACCAGCATTAATAAGCTTGCAATCGGAGCTTGCACCGTCTACAACGACCTTGATGCTCCGATCTGCAAGAAAACTGGTGATCCAACCGCACAATTTCTCGGGAAGCCCATAGGAAGGGAGCTTCGAAAGAAGCGCTTTGTGCCAAACCCGATCGAAGGCCTTCGCAATGTCCAAACTAACTATAATTATGCCGATCTCGTGTGCAGTTAGGGGTGACCAATAGGATACAACATTAATTCCAGTTTCTAAAATTGTTGCGTTTAATTATGTTTGATAATTTTAGTTATTTAATTTGCCAGGATTGACCCAATATTCGAGAAAAAGTCGTTAAAACATTCACTTATAGCTCTACCTTCACTAACGACAGAGCCCAATTGCGTGATCAGTCTCTTTGGAGCAGTAGTTTCTTGGATCTTGTTATTTGATAGATCATTGATTACTTTCCACATATTTGCCGGTTTGTGTTTACAGTCATTAAACGCCTTATAATAGTATTCACTTTTAGTTTTTTGTATTATATTGCTTACTTCTTTCCTTTTCTTCGCGAAGTTATGTCTTATATTTTCACAATCTGGATTAGTTTTATATTGATACCATAATTTGTTTCCTGCGTTTGTTTCGTTTAAGATATCTTTATTAATCCAATCTCTTCTTGGTAGGTTGACGACTTTGATCTTAGTGTCTTTGCTTTTATTTATACTAGATAATATTTTTTCTTCCAGTTTTACATATTCATGATTATTACTGTTCCCAGTTATTGTATTATACAATTTGTTGTAGTTTCTTGATTTTTATTCATATTTTGACACCACATTCTGCTTAATTTCTTGATCTCAAAATAGATCTGTTTATCATCAAACATAGCTGATTCTATTATAGCAAGGTGAAATTTATGGTCTTTGAGACTCGCGCTGATATGGTATATGATATATTCGAAGAAGGAGTTACACGGGTAAAGTATTTGGAGTCAATTTTATTGAATAATTTGTAGCCACACTGTTCCAACATTTTCATATAAATTGAAGTTGTACGTTCTTGGGATGATAGATCTACATTGTAGTCACCAAATACCAATGCCCTTCTGTGCTATTCTAATTTTGTTAAATATGTTTCTATAGATTTATTAATACTGCTGTTCTCGGGTTTTCTATTGGTTACACCCACATCCAGCGAATACTTGTCAACATGATTCCATAGATAATGATTGTTATCAAGACATTGTTCTTCTATAAGATTATGTTTCATGATATTGTGTGCGAAGATTCCAAAAAAGACTCCACCTCCTCTGCTACTAGGTCTAAAGTTATAGTAATGGGTTCCACATATCTGAAATTGTTTAGCTTTTTCTTCACAATTCATCTAAGTTTCCGAAATCAAAATTAAGTGTATCGTAAATTTAAGACATTTTTAAATACATATTAGTTCGTAAAATTGCATGCTATATATTATTAAACCATACTGCATGCATTGGTATACAGACATTTTAAAGAGTCTCTTGTCATTACGGTAATCTCATAATGAGAAGCTAGTTGGTAAGAAATAGTTTTAGAGATTAGGATTTGATTATCATAGAATTTTGTTAGTATTTTGGCTTAATTTTAACTACTTTAGGTATACCTTTATTGTATTTGATAGTTAGGTTCATCTCTCCATTGTCCTTACGATATTTTAACTCTTCTTTGAGTTTTTTGTAGAAAGATAGTTGTTGAGGCCTTTGATTTGGGAAAATTTTAATGGGATTCAGTTTTTTATTACTTTTAGAACGTAATACAAACATACCTTCTTCTGATGTTGAGAAACACACTTTGAGTAGCCGTTGTTTGTCTGGCACATACTTTTCCAGGCGTGTAATACTTTTTGATTCTGTACAATCGTTGGAGATCTTTTTTCTTAAACCAAGTACTTATTTCTTTCAGCTTTTTTTTTCTTTATAATCAGATATTTTTGTTTCCATTAATCCAGTTATTATGATATTCTTGCTTCTAACTAATTGTGTGAGATTCGTGTTAATCTATGTTAGAACATGCATAATTTCTGCCAGTCCCTTTCGTATTTCGCTTAAATCTTCTTTAATATCTTGGTCACTAGTGTGTTTCCACTTGCTATGAAATGTAACTTGTGTGGCTGTAGAAACATCTGAGGCTAACTCTCCCGTTGATAAATCGGGCTGTGAACCAATAAATTCGGTGCCTGCGCCACTTCTAGGTGAGACATACACAAAAATAGTACGCAGATTATCAAAATAATTTTACAAAATTTTAAGAAATTTTAAGAACCTGCTTAGAGAGCAGGTACACAGATAACTTCTTTCTCAAACTAATGCTTGAGTCATGAAAAATGTCAATGTCAACAAATACACATACCCGGTTGTATTCGGCGCAAATTTTTGATATAGGCGAATTTTTTAAGAGGTTTGTTCTACTGGCAGGGATGTAAAAGATTTTAATAATAGGATGGCGTGGATAGTTGCATGGGATGTTAAGATTAATGCACTGAAGTAGGTTATTACAATCTACGGCACCAGAAATTATTTTTTTTTAAAAACAATATATTCAACAATACACGACGGTTACAAATTGACGTCATTGCGAAATGTTTGAGACGAACGTTATAGGTGTTACGGTGGGAAATGCCCGAAGAATGGAACGCAAGATGTCTAGTAAATGAACGCTGTATGCTTTCAATGCGTTGGGAATAAGTGATAAACTGAGGACCCCAAACCACCGATGCAAACTCTAGGTGACTTCGAACCAAGGCGTTATATAAAATTATTTTGGTTTTGGCTGACATAAAACCTTTAGCGTTTCGTTTTAGGAAGCTAAGCATTCTTCCAGCTTTTTGGACGATAGCGTCAATGTGAGACTTAAAATTTAATTTGCTATCCACTATTACGCCTAAATCTCTAACTTATTTAATCTGCTCCAAGGTATCAGAGTTCATCTTATAGGAGGACATGAAAGGTATAAACTTTCTTGAGAATTTAATATGATATGATTTTTTTAGCATTAAGTATAATACCATTTAATTGACACCATGTACTAATTCTGTTTAAATCACTTTGGATGAGTTGCACGTCTACAGTAGATTTTACTGTTTTGTAAATTTTTAAATCGTCAGCAAAAAGACATAATTCAGAGTTGCGTATTTCAAAAGTTATATCATTAATAAAGGCAGCAAAAAGGACTGGACCCAGATGCGATTCCTGCGGGACGCCTGAGAACGCTATATAACTTTCTGATTTGTAACCATTCACTACCACAAACTGGAGTCTTTTTGCTAAATAAGACTGGAACCATTCTAGCAAAGATCCACATACCCCATATTTTTTTTAGCTTGTTAATTAAGCGGGAGTGACAGACTTTATTGAATGCACTAGAAAAATCCATATATATATGTATATAGCATCAACTTCCTGTCCTTTGTCAATTTCTTTACAGAGATACGACATAAATGATACAAGGTTAATTTCAATCGAATGGCCCTTCCTAAACCCATGTTGATGGTCTGATATACATGTGCTTAAGTGACGCGTAACAATTGGACATATCAAGGATTCAAACAATTTAGGAATACATGAAATAATTGAAATCGGTCTGTAGTCACTAACGTCATTAATAACGCCTTTTTTAAATACCGGGACGATCTTTGAATTTTTCCAAATATCAGGAAATACTCCATCACGCAAAGATTGATTGAAAATAATAGCCAGTGGTAACGCTAAGGCCGAGGTACAACGTTTGACGAAAACAGGGGGAATCTCATCTGGGCCAGCTCCCTTGAAAATGTCAAGCTTTTTGACTGCACCTATAATGTCTCTTTCAGTTAATTTTACAGAATTTAAACATGAATTATTGAACATAGATACGTCACCGCCGTCGTTTGCAGCCACTTTACTAAAAACAGATGAAAATTTGTTTGCAAACATTTGGGTTATATCTGGTTCGGTGTTTGCGACCTGATCAGCATGATACATTATAGCTGGGATATTGGATACACCATTGCGCCTGTCCTTCACAAAACGCCAAAAGCTTTTTGGATTTTTAGAAATATCGCTTTCAATTCTTTTTTTAAAATTAAAAAGGCATTGACTACTTACATTATGAGCACGTTCGCGAAGAAGCTCGTATTCTAGTTGATCACGAGGGTTCTTATATTTCAAATATTTTAATCTTTTTTTGCTTTTCTCGGAAATTATTTTAATTAGGGAATTGCTAAACCACGAAATAAATTTAGTTAGTTTAGGTCTTGTTTTAGGAATATAGGATGTTACGGCTATATTTAAAAAGTGGTAAAATATATTAGTTATTTCGTTAACATTTTGACATTTTTCTAGCTCCACTTGCCAGTTAATGCTCTTCAAGTAAGGTACAATATTGCCATAGTCTGCTCTAAAGTAGTTGTAACGATGGCTTATTATCGGCTTGAGGTACTCGGAAGTAAGTTTTGGGATCGATATCAAAATTGGAGGATGTTTTTGATCTACTTTGCTAAGCATACTTATAGATTTAGTAACATTTAAACAATCAACATTGGATAGAACTAGATCTAGTATTCTACCATCAACATTAGACACATTTGCGATAAATTATTGACAGCCATAAAGTCAATAAGAGAGAGTCCTATTTTCGAACCATAATTTGTTGCAATACATGGGTCACTATCCGACTTACGGGACCAATCAATAAAACCTAAGTTAAAGTCGCCCAATATTGTGACTTTATCTGATATATCTATGATATCAGTAGAGTTTTCTAAAAAGCTAGATAAAGTTTCAGAAGAAACAGGAGGAGGTAAGTAAACGGCACAGATAGAAAGTTTTTGGAGTGTGTGGTTAGTTTTAACATCAATAGATACCCATAAATCTTCTGCATTACTTTCCCAATTTGATTGTCGAGAATAAGGAATATTTTTAGACGCTGCAACCATCACACCACCTCCGTCTTTGAACTCCTTGAGCATGATCTATCCTTTCTATATACAACGTAACGTTTATCTATAAATTCACTGTTCATTATATTACTATTCAACCATGTTTCAGTAAACACAATTAAGCTTTAATTATTCATAAGTATATTTTTAAGAACATCCTCCATTTTAGTCCTCAAACCACGTACGTTTTGATAGTAAATTGTTATAGACATTTTGAAGGATAATCTATCGTAACATTGAGATTCTAACACTAGCCAATTAGTTTCAAGCTTTCTTCATGTTTAATATAGATGGCATGACTCTGTTCATGTTTCCGAACAAAGATCCTACCGTCCCGCACCCAAACAAATTTGGCGCCGGTCTCTTTTGCTTTTTTTCGAGCCGCCGCATGTAGGTGCTTATTTTTCGGTGTTAAATGTTCGCTAACATATACAGGCACTCGACGTTCGCCAATTCCCAAATGCTCAGAGTTTAATTTGTTATCAGGATTCTTTTTATTAAACTTTGTTACTGCTGCTAACAACTCATCACGACGGCGTTGACTACGTATTTTGACAATTACGGAGCGGGGTCGGTAGCTCTCCTTGTTGAGCTTCGCAATACGGGATACGTGCAAAACATCATTGTCACCGAGGGGGGTTTTCAATCGCAAATCCCAGCTGCTCTATAGTTTTTAGAAGATTTTCCGATTTATGCTCTGGGATCCCATTGATTTCGACGTTAGGAGCACGCATGTTTTGCTCTAATTGCTCTATCCTCTCTGTCAAACTCCTTACCTGCGACGATAGATTGTCATTTCTCTGAATTAAACTCTGTATTACTTCGTTTCTTTCCTTCACAGTTTGCATAAGTTCGTCATATTGTTTACTAAAGAATGCTAGAGATTCGTGGAAGCCAGTCACCTGAGACGCGATATTTGCCAGGTGTTCAGAAACCAATTGCTTGATGGTGTCAGTTATCTCCTGCTTTATTATTGAACGTAACGAATCTTCTTTAATGTAGGAATCGTTGCTATCGGATTTAGAGCGCTGTTTTTTTTGTCCGTACAGTGATATTACTCTCCTCTTCAACATTGGTATCATCGCCAGATACCATGGGACGATATGTTGTGCGCACAGGTGTATTTGTATTATCGGATTTGGGTTGTTTACTAGAGCATTACTGACATCTCCAATTATTTTTCCGCTCTTGATCCATAAGGTAGAAGCATTTAGGTGTTATATTAGCACATAATAAATCATACCCGAGATTACACATACCATATGTTCCCTTTTTTGGCAAATTGTTTTTACAGCCAGAGCACTTCTTTGTGGTAGAAGACATTTTTTAGAAAAAATATATCAGCAAACGGAATAATATTTTAAAAAGTCTGATATTATAGAAAAAAAATATAAATAAAAAAAGGGGAAAAAGTTTGTTCGGTCGGGATCGATCTTCCGACCTTCACTCTATGAGTAATACGCTTGCACCGCTACACCACGCCGTCAACGACGATGCGCCTGAATTTTAAGAATGGTTCTAACTATGGTCAAGCACTCCTTGCTACAAGCTTATCGCGTCCAGTGAGTCCAAAGGTCAATCTTTTGTTCTCCATGCAGTGAATAGTTTTACCAACAGAATATTTTAAAACAATTTTTGGTTTTATTCACTTGTTTACACAATAATTAGCTATAACTTTTGCACAGATTCACCAACTTTAATACACTAAACACGGTGGTATAAATCAAAGAATGATCTAAACAGTTTTTGCACATTAATTAGATTAAAATCGCTCCGAATTACAATAACACGTCTATATCAACACACGCCATTTTATAATGGCGTAAAATAGCGTTGGCGATAGCATGTAGCCTTGTGGAACACCAGCATTAATAGGCTTGTAATCGGAGCTTGTACCGTCTACAACGACCTTGTAGCTTCGAAAGAAGCGCTTTGTGCCAAACCCGATCGAAGGCCTTCGCAATGTCCAAACTAACGGCCAATGCCTCTCCTTGGACTCTACTGCATCCACCCATCTATGAATCAGTTAGACCAGAAGATCACCAGCTGATCGACCACGGCAAAAACCGTATTGGCAATCACTAATCAGCTGGTGATCCTCAAGGTACCTCATGAGCTGGCAGTTTACAATGGACTCCATTGTTTTGGAGAACAAGGAGGTGATGGCGTTAGGCCGGTAGTTGGACGGGTCTGAGGAGTCGTCTTTTTTAGGGATCGGGTGGACGAAAGCCGTCTTCCATAATTTTGGGACTACGCCTAGGGAGTAGGAGTACCGGAAAAGATGCTTTAAAACCGGTGCCAACTCTGGAGCACACGTCCTGGGGGGGATACCGTCAGGCCCACTCGACTTGTAGATGTCCAGGGAGAGGAGTACTTTGCGAACCGAGTGCTGTGTGAACTGCACTCCCGGCATGGATCACTCACACCGCGGGATGGTCAGCGGCGTACTCCCCCGTCATCGAGAGTCGAGTTGGATGCAAAGAAAGAGCCTAGCAGATCGGCTTTCTCCTTTGCGGTATGGGTCAGTGAGTCGTCCTCCCTGTGCAGAGATGGAAGAGATGGCTGACAGAAATTCCCCTGCACAGCCTTGGCGAGATACTGTGAGTCTGTGTGTGAGTGAGAATGTCGTCTCATATAAATTTGATCAAGATCTGACCAGTGGTTTTTGAGTTATCCTCAATAATGCGTATTTAATTGACGTTGAGTGCATTGATTATCTTCTCATTTTATTTATATTAAAGCCGGTTGTACAAAAATTTTTAATTTTATCACTTTCGCTAATACCATCATGCACCAAACCACCGAGGTTGTATGGGTTACCGAAGATACACAAACCAAACGCTCCACTACGTCCCATAGTGAGCCAGATCGATTCACCAACTTATGAGCTGGCAGAAAACTTAGCAAAAATACTATCACCACTGAGAGGACATACCAGAGCACACACAAAGGATTCATACCATTTTGTGAGTGAGATAAAAGACCTATATCTCGCTGACAATGAAACTATGGTCAGTTTTGATGTTCAGTCACTATTTACATGCCTACCTATTGTTGACTGCATCTCAATTGTAACTAGGAAACTGGAAGAAAATAACATGCCTCAAGAATATGCAATATTACTTGAACACTGCCTCACATCTGGCTATCTATTGTGGAAGGAGGAGTTCTACAAGCAAGTAGATGGTGTGGCGATGGACTCACCTGTGTCTCCCATAGTCGCCGACATATTCATGGAGGACTTTGAGGAGAAAGCCCTTATTACTGCTTCTGTAAATCCAAGGTTCTACAAGCGGTACATAGACGACACTTTCACAATTTTACCATCTGACAAAGTAACTGCATTTTTAGACCACCTCCATAAACTCTACAATACAATTCACAATGGAGTTAGAGGCAAATAATTCTTTAGCCTTCCTAGATGTTTTAGTCACCCGAAATCCTGATAACACTATTGGTCACAATGTGTATAGGAAAAAGACCCATACCAACCGATATGTAAATGGTGAATCTCACCATCATCCTTCACAGTTAGCTACCGTGGGTAAATCTTTGTTTCAGAGAGCACGAGGGATCTGTGACAGAAAACATCTTATCGCCGAGCTTCAACACGTCAAGCAAGTATTGCAAGACAACAAGCTTCGGGTCCCGCGCCTACGTCACAGTGAACGAGTGAACCCAGCCACAGTCGAGCGTGCGCGTGCTGTACTACCATATATCAGAGGAGTCACAGACAAGATTGGCTACATCTTGAAGCGAGCTTCCATTAAAACATACTACAAGCCGCCGAAGAAGATTAGTCAATTTTTACCATCCATCAAATGTAATATTCCTCTACAGGATGCAGGTGTGTACAAGCTAGATTGTGAATGTAGTCTCTCTTACATAGGTTAAACAAAACGATCTATAAAAACCAGCGTGAAGGAACATATAGCTGACGTGAAGCACCGACGCTCCAGGAAGTCTGCAGTTTGCGAACATGTTCAAGATCGTCCCCACCATTACATTAGATTTGATAAACCACAAATCCTCGCAAAAGAACACCGATTCCTACCAAGGATGATACGCGAGGCTATTGAAATTAAAAAACATCCAAATTTCAATAGAGAAGATGGATGGGTGCTGCCAGCAGCTTGGGATCCTATAATTAACAAAATTAAACCAAAACCCAAGCATACCACTGCAAGACTTCATGATACTATAAGCTCGTTTTGCGTAAATCGGACCAAAAATTAATATTCAAAAACTGAAGGAACCGGACTAACTATGACATTGGGACGTCAAACATCTCAGTCCCCCCCGTGACCATGGGTGCTGTAAAGCACCCGAAACGTCGGGATAGTAAAAACAAATTAAAGTAATTAAACGCGATAAAATCCGTAAATAATAGTTTTATTCAATGTGTAGTGTTCGCGTAAAATTTAAGAAATCATTATGTTTACCACTTGTAATTGTTCTATTTTGTTTAACATCTTCAACATCTTGAACAAAGATCTGACACAAAACACGATCCGGAGCCACCTGCTTTTATAGACATTCCGCATGGATTACCAGGTCATCACACTATCTCGTCTGCTACTCGAGTACTACCTTCCGCGTCAGCTGTCGGCCTTTGAGTTGTACGGGTGACACACTGTCAATATAGTTTACTGATCCATTGAATGTACATCGGTTACTTAGGTTCTATTGCGAATATGTTGGCACGAGTTCCAGAAGGAAGGCGAACTAGTTTCTCGCCAATTCTGCCTATGTGCTCTGACTTTGCCTAGGCAATGAATCTTTTGAAGGACCTGGACGCGGAATTATAGTTCTTTTTTAGAGCGCTGGTATTTACATCCCGGGACGTTGATGCGTCAGCCCAGGCTTAGTACCAGTCCTGCTTATAGCATGATGCTATTTTACAGGAGCGACCAAACCATGGCTGAGATTTGCCTCCGATGGGCACCACAGAGGAAGGAATAAAAAGTTCCATACCTTGAAGTACTACATCAGAATCCGCAACAACGTTGAGATCATCCGGCGAAAAGCAACCCCGCCCCCAAGAGTAGGATGCAAAGAAAGACCGCATCCTATCCCAATCGGCTGACCTATAGTGCCAAACACGGCGGCAGCCTGCAGAATGCAACTGCGATTTCAGCGTAAGTGGCACCACACTCCGGACAAGACAATGGTCCGAGGAGCCTAAAGGGGCGTCGACGGAAATCTGATATCCATCCGGGTGAGAGGTCAGCAGAAGGCCCAACAGGGAAGGTGGAATCCGCGTAGGCGAAGTAACCAGTTGTACAGGTAAACAGTTGTTGACTATATGCCAAGGCAAAATCATGAACAGATCGCCCCGCATATTGGCGATACTAACAACTAAACACGACATTGCTATTTCTAGATGTTACTGTTATATCGTAAAATAATTTCACTACACGCCGCTAGCGGTGCTGATTGCGTATATTTGATAAAAGCAGAATTTTTAATACATTCTACGTCACTTTATGCCAAATTTATGAATTATATAAATCTTAGTGGCTTTGTCGTGCGATAGAGTCACTCACACTCACACAGCTTTAATGCAATGAGAGCGTCGTCTACTTACTGCTAAATAAACTAATAATAAATACATAACAGGTCAAATTATACACAATTCAATTAATTATGTACTTTTTGTTGCAGCATCAAAAATTATCGGACCTGTATAGACCGGTGGCCACTGTCTGCACGACTTATCATAGGGGTCTACCCACACATACCACCACCACCACACGTGGGCGGATGCATTACGCATTGGAAACGAATAGTACAATTTACATGTACAACATTTTGCTGTCATTATCGACTGCGTGGGTGATACTGACCACAACGCAACCACGACGCAACCATTACGGAACATCACGGAACTACCGGCCTGCCACATCACAAATATAACATTGCGTCGACACCACGACTAGGGTTGCAGCGCAATCACAACGGCACTTGTGCATTGACTTATATATTACTAGCGTAAGTTCGCTATAACCGGGCTGACCAAACAACTAAAACGGACCTGTGCGCTGGCCCTAAAATAACAGTTTAGGGCCAACGCGAAACGGTCACAATGGTGCGCGCGCAGGACAGATCTGCCTGTCGTAAATATGTCTAGTTACGTGGTAAAAGGATGCAAAAATACGATACAAAGATTAAAAAGGAACATGAGATATCGTATCATAGGTAACTTTATATTAATTTTGTTACAATCAAATTATTATATAAACGCATTTTTAAAGTTTTATTTTACAGTTGGTTTAGTTACGTTACCAAGATTAGGCCAGGGTTGAATTCAGACCCTCAAAAATATTGTACATGCAAAAGAAAATTATACTATGTTTAAAAAATCGTATCACGTTTGACGTTTTATGTTTCTTTTTTCCCATGTGCCGGGATTTTGGCGTCACGCGTCTTCTATACGTTTCGTTTTTTGATGGTTTTATTTTTATTTCTGTTTTATTTTTGTCTAAAGAATTTAGTGTAAGTTTAATTTTGAATATTGGTACCTAATATATTTTATATTCAATAAGAGTAAAACGAAAAGAGTACAAAAGAAACCACATAAAGATTGAGATTCAAATTAAGCATTTGAATCTCAAATCTGATTCATAAAATATTTTGAAATTTTGTTTTCTAATTAGATTGCTTCTAGAGCCATAGAGTTTTTATCGATTATAGTTGTATAATGTATCGATCGAGCATTGATTGACCAGAAAGACAGTTAATTCTAATTTTGCTTCTGGTACTCATGTATAATACAGAAATTCTCGATATCGTATCGATAATATTAAAAAGTAAAAGGTCTCAATAATAATACAAGTCGACCTTTAGGTAAAATTATGGTATTTTCGCTTAGTATTATTACGATATTTTATACTAGAAACTCCGACCGAAACTACTACGAAATCCGACCCTGGTTACGTCGTGTTATGATATGACGTTTATATTATGACAGATGCGCTATTTTTTCTTGTATGAAAAAGTTAAGAGTAAAATACTTAGATGGGCTTATCCTTCTTTTTGAAATCATTGCACTTTTGTCGCTGCGATGTAGTGTGGTCGTGGTACGTGTGGGCTGACCTTAATTGTCCGATTTTAGCTAAATTGAACAAAACTATGTACACAAAACTTTGATTAAAGAGAGAAGGTCTTTAGTTGAATATTTTGTGTGTCTATCGGCATAGAAATATTTCACCAATTTCTTTTTGTATCAAGTCTGATATAAGTGATTGAAAATTAAATGCGTTGTAAGATTTTTATCAATGATTGATAGAATAGTTCGTGATACCGTTGAGGCAGCCTTTTTTACCTTTAATGAGAGTTTTAAAACAGTTTGTCATAAATTAAGATAGCTTTCATATTTTTAGATATAACTATTAAAATTTTTGTGGCAGTTCTGGTTTTTAATAGCTTATATGAGTAAATTTCTCTTGTGAAAAAGAACCAACCATAAATATCAAAGAAAGCAAATTTTAAACACGGATTTATTTTTATTTAAACTGTGAATAGAACTGCATTGATGGAATCTTAAAAGTCATCTGTAAAGCTGGCAATCAAACCGTTCTAAACGTAAATTTCGTAGTAGGTACGTAAGCAACCCAAATAGATCCGCGCGGACTCCACTCATATTTTAACTGCAATTCGAAGTTTCGATTTACCACGTTTTCGGTGGTGATGAAAAAGATCGCAAGGAAACCTGCATATCTGAGAAGTAAAAATATATATAGAATAAAAATAATAGATCCAAAATCATTTTTAGATATAGTTATGTGAAGTCCCTCGTTAGAGTCAACTTAATCAACTCTTTTTTGACCTAATACTCGCTGTGGCCTGTGCCCATTATTTATACATTTTTTTTTACTTTTAATAGGGCTAATCACTGCTGATCATAGACTTCCCCCATTGTTTGTCAAATAGGCCGGGTATTTGCAGTAGTATTCACGCTTGACAAGCTCGTTGGCAAAGCTCTTTATGACTTTGCGTTGTTATCAAGGAGATGCTACCCATCTCCGTCGCCTCTTAAGACACCCACGGGGCGAAATGGGGTAGTGGTTTCTTTTTCGCCGTCTCTACATGGCTAATATGTTATTTCTACTCATCATTGAATTTCCTCCACAGACTGCCAAATAAGCTAGATATTCGCCATAGTTGCCACGCTTGGCATCCGAGTTGGCAACTGCATATTTTTATTATTTTGAGCTACGATCAGGCAGACGCTGCTGTCTATCTTATGTAGATTTCTACCCCTGTTCATGAATTTAGTTCTTCTCACACGTTCACCGCGAACAGAACGACGAACTAAAATTTTGAAGTTACTCGAACTTAAAAAAATACCGACATGTGGTGCTTATCAATATTCAATGGGACCAATAGTAATAAAGACCATGAAATTAAACCTTATTTGATCAAAACTATATCAACTTTGATAATGAATATTATGTAAATAACGCATTTCCGATTCCAGAACAATTTCCCTTCATAAAGACTCATGAAGATGTGCCCTGTGTAAAAAAAAGTGTTGCTTGACGTTTGATATTTATACAATTCTGATAAACTAACTTATGTGTTTCTGTAGCCTATAATATTGCCAATATAGTTACAGATACCGACGTGTCTCTACAAGTGATCCAGTTTTACTAATTTTAGTACGAAATAGTATTGTCGATGTTTCTAAATTCAAGTCCACGCGAGCGAAGCCGCGTGTAAAAAGCTAGTCCTTAATAAACCTCACGTAAGACAGCAACAACGCTTCATTATTTGGTAAATCTCATCCAACTGAATCGAAAATTGACTAGTCTTCAGATGATTGCACAATGACTCTTCAATGTTTTCAGCCATTTCATCAATTCGTTTTTGTACAGAACTATTGCTCAAAGGAATTTTTCTAATTATATCTGCCGCCGGTTTATGGAGCACAGAAGTTATAACTTCTTTTATTGTCGGCAAAATTAACGTTTCTTCCAAGGTATGTGGTTTACCTGTTTGAGCAATTAACAAAGAGATATTGTATGAAGCTCAAGGTCCGTCATCATCTTGCTTAGCAGCCACCGAAAAAAGTTTTGATACACTTCGCTGAGCATTGTGCTTCTTTTCTGGTCTTGAAAATAGGCTACATTTTTATCCTTTTATCTGGATGCATTTTATTCAGATGATGATGAAGTCTTGAAATCTTCATTGTTTTTGAACAAAGGCACAAAAGCAAAGACGAATTTGCTGAATTTTCTATGAATCCATATTTAATATATTCTGTATATATTAAATATGGATTCATATTTATATTTACAAATATGTAAATAAAGTTTTGAACTTAAATACTTGTTTAAAGATTGCGTGCTAAACCACTAATGAAAATATAAAAAATATTACGAGCTTTTATATAGGATTTAAATTAAAGATGAAACGGATAGCTGTTTGGCCCGATACCGGATATCGGATATTCGGCCAGTCTTATCGCCGGATAGCCGGATATCCGGCCGCCAGATATTCTGCCGAATATTGCCGTTTGGTGCATCGCAGGAAGCGAAAAGTAAAGTCAGCGCGAACTGTTCACGATCGTGACCCTTATATTTGGTGGGCAGGTATTGCTACACAATATCCAAATTAATCAAAGTTTGCCAAAATCTATCTCTCAGCATCAGCACCCTGCAGCAGAGTGTACAGCGAAAGACTTTTTTCCGAAGCTGTTCTTGTTTATGAAGATAGGCGAAACCGCTTGTTCAATGCAGAGAAATTAGCATTTATTCACCATAATTTGCCCTATTTATTCTGTGCCTTAGCGCAGTACGAGTACTAATTTTGCAAGTTTTAAAATGATTGTGATTACTGATTATATTTGTTAAGTGACATAAATAAAGTGCTTAACTAAATTTGATATGTTGTGTTTTCTTTTAATCCGGTATTTGGCCGTATAGTCGTTTGATATCTGGTATCTGGTCGGATAGTAATTTTAGGCCGGATAAGCCGAATACCGGATAGTTACCGGATATATGTTTCATCTCTAATTAAATACTGCAAGCACCGATAGGAATAAGACAAACACGCACAAACTTCTTTTATCACTTTCGACGCTCAATCGTAGTGAGCAAGTTAAGACAAGTATCAATGAACCAGCCGATTGCTACCGGATTGCTCCAATAGTGTTATTTAACAAAAACTTGTAACAACTTGATTGCGTACGGCGTACGGGCTGTCCCACGAAATCAATGTTAAGTATTTCTAGTTTATATACCACCATACAGGGCAGAAATATAAACTAGTTATTCGATATTGAGTAGTAGTAGGTAGGTTTTAATTTTGGTAAATTTTAAAACATAAGTACAGTAAATACAAGTAGGTTAAGTACAAGTAAATAATAAGTAAATAAATGAAACAAATCAACCATCGCCCACCTAAAGCACGCTAACGCCCCTCATATTTTCTGGGCCCTTTAACGCCCCCTAGTTCTCCAAAATGCTCTAGGGGGCGTTATTACCCACTTTGAGAAAGACTGTCTAAACATCTTTTCACTGGCGCTGCGAAGAGATGTTGCATCTCTTTGCGTATTTTATCGCATCTATCACGGGGAGTGCTCTGAGGAATTGTTCGGATTAATCCCAGCCGCCAAATTTCGTGAACGCACTACACGGCAAACGTCCCGATACCATCCACACCATCTGGATGCTTGGCGGTCCACCACTGTACGTTTCAAAAGGAGTTTTCTTCCGCGTACAACCTCTCTGTGGAATAATTTACCACCGGTGATTTTTCCGGACCGATACGACCTGGGGACCTTCAAGAAAAGAGCTTACTCCTTTCTAAAGGGCCGGCAACGCACCTGCAATTCCCCTGGTGTTGCGGTTGATCATGGGCGGCGGTAGTCACTTAACATCAGGTGAGCCACATGCTCGTTTGCCCCCTCTTCTATAAAAAAAAAAACAAAGCAATTCGAAAGTTTTTTAGATTGAGTATATTATTTTGATTTCGGGGATTGTTTTTATATAATGACTGTATCAATTAAAAAAAATTCCATAATTTCTTGCCCTTTTTTCTGATAGCATAATGAATCCTCTTTTAGTCAAACTTGTCTACGCCACCCATGCGTTTAGTGTATTCGATATGATCTTAGGACGTCTGATCGCGTTTTAGAACCATCCTTTTGTGTTCTTGTGCATGTTGTTTTGGCTCTTTGATGAAATGCCGTACTCATAATGCTAACTTGTTTGATGTCATTCCGTACAGGAAAACCTACGTTTTGATTTATCCTCCACTTCCATTTACCTCTGGTAAATTTTTTGACTTTGCTACTTTCTCTTTTAGCAACTTTTGTCATCATGTTATTTGTTTCTCTGTTCGCAGTCATCTTCGGCTTTTTCACCAAAGGAAGAAAATCTAGTCTATCGTTTCTCACTATAGCTGTTGCAAAAATGTAGTAACTCTAACCTGGCCCTGATAATTAATATTCAGCAATGGTTCAGACAAAGTTTTACTACATTAATTTCCAAGCCTGTTTCTCGAATATCAGATTTTCCTGTGTAAATTTTGAACATATATACATAGCCAGTTGCACTGTCCGCCCGGACCCATACTTTATAACCGGGCTTTACTGGTTTCATCGGCACATATTGCTGTAAACTTAAACGACCCTTAAATTTTATCATACGTTCTATAAATTGGGAATTGGTTTACTGTTCAATTTTCAGAGATCAAATAATTCAAACGATCCAACACTGGTCTTAGTTTGTATAGTTTATCAAAATTACTGCTCTCTCTAGCTGACATTTTTGAATTATTGTTAAGATGTAAATACTTCATAATAATCTGGAATCTTTTCAAGGTTCTATCAATGGACCAATAATCTTCAATATTCAGTAGGTAATACATGTATATTCATTTGGATTTGGGCTCCAATAAATGATCTCATTTCATTACTGGTTGATTGAGATGATAGTGTTGATTCATCTATTCTGGGGTTTGAGCAGAAAGTTTGAAAAGATATTGCAACAATCAACGGAGTGAAATCACCCTGCATTGAATTTGAGGATGAAGGTCTCGAAGCAGAAGCCAGTAACACATCATCATCCGTAAGAATCTCTTATTTGAGTGAATTGGAATTTAATAAATCAAATTTATGCAATTTTGTGTATTATATTCTGTGTATTATCTCGGCATGTGAACACTATTTGATTTTGATGTATATCCCAGGGTTTTACACACTTAAACCTTGAGGTGTTATCGTCATCAACTGCGTTAAGTTGTCACCAAAATCTCCCAAAAACTTTGCAGTGTCAGATCAGCCCCATGCACCTAGAAAAAAGGCGGACACTGTCTCTTAAATCAATTACTGACGCACCAATAGTAAGTCAGCTCGCTAATACAAACAAGCCGGAACTTACACATGCACACCATAGTAAGTCTACCGAACTTAAATCATAAACCTACGAGCATAGTATATAGAAAGAAATAGGATTAAACGCAGACATTCTCTGTCTACGGGATTAAATAAATACACACAGTTCACAATTCTGTGCCTGGAGGTTAGAGAACTAACCTCCGTGATTCTGTGAATCACAATTACACAATAAGTAATATTAGTCTATGGTCGAATTATGTTTGATGTAATATAGATTATCTACTATCTAGTTAGTTTGTGAATCTCGTAGACAGAGAAGAATCTCTAGTATATAGTCAGTAATCTATGTTTGTGAATGTAGATGTAATAAATTCATATTAAATTGGCGCTAATTTCTGTTAAATAAATTAGGTAAATACCTCAGTGTGAATTATAAGAGTGCGTTGTGATTGTAATTAACTTCACTAAATTTTTTATGTTTTATAAAATATACAATGGTGCATTTTTTTTAACAAAACGTTGAAATTGATTACAACTTTCACCGCATCTGTTTTAATCGAGCATGAAGTGATCTGCTAATATTCCGTGTGAATATAAAAATAATTTTTTCTCATATTTATTGGGATTCTAACCAATAAATTGGAATTTCTTGGGGATTTAATAATTGTTTATCTTTTAAATAATGTTCAAGTATATATGTTATTCAGTTCTTGCTTTCTTAAAAGTATTTAGTTTTTACAAATCTATTTCAAACATATGTTTTATTTACTAACATTATGTGCACAATTATTTTATTCAATTGGTTTTATTTAAACTAATACATATCTTGTATTAAATTTGAAATATAAACACTAAAAACATTTTATATTTTGTATGGTCCATGTTTAAATTGAAATGAATAGTGATAATTTTTATTAACATGAAGCGTAGATACTTTGGCGGCCTCTCATCTCAAGGTTACCTCTTTTAGAGCTGGAGTAGTATCAGAGGCAGCTGAATTAAGTAAATGGCACAATATAAATCTTTGAGAAATTACTACATATTATGCCATTTGCTATAGAGACTATCGTTCCTTGGGGTCCATGTGCAGTGAAGTTCCTAAAAGAACTGTAACTGCTATTGGTCGTTTCTGCTGGTGATAAAAGGGCTGGTTCTTTTCTCGCTCAAAAGCTAAGTATAGCTATTCAGCAAGCAGCTAGCTTTCTTGGCCCAATACCTTGGGGAGTAGGACTTTATGTTAGTTAAAATTTTCAGTTTTAGATTTTCTTTATAATAGTTTTTTTTAATATTCCTGTAAACAATTTTAAGTTGCTAATGCTAATTTTCCAATGCAGTATTTAATTTAAAGTAAAGAAAATTTAATATTTCAATCGAAACTAAAAATCTAAATCTTTTTGATAGGATATAAAAAATAACAGCAGAGGTTACTAACACATTGTCATACATTTTTGAGCCAAGATTTTAAAATATAACAATAATGTGCTTTTAATGATGAAACAATTTGCAACTGAAAGGAAGTGAAATATAAGAATTCACTACTTGGTTTGCTAAAAAGTGATAACATGGATTGCTTTTACCAAGTGTTCACACTAATACTAATGAGTGCCCTCTAAGCTTGGTTTTTTGTGGTATATATATTCTTCGAGTGCTCACATTATAGTGAGAATATTTTTATAAGTATTTAACAGATCACTCTGTAATCTTTGTTTCTCTAATATCCAAGCTCCCATAAGAATTCTCTGTATTTGCTTTTCTTTGTTATAACCATTTTCAACTTTTCATTGAACTTCCAATCTTTGTTTCTCTAAAATCCAAGCTCCCATAAGAATTCTCTATATTTGGTTTTTCTTTGTTGTAACCATTTTCAGCTTTTCATTGAACTTCCTCCAATAGATTGATGCATTGTTAAAATTAAGCATTCCAAGTTAAGAATCCAAACTCCAATGTAGGTAGAACATATGTTTTATATAAACTCAAGGCAATATTATCATTGTGGAAAAATGCCTTCCTTATTAGATGTTACCATCCCAAGACCTTTTTGTGTTTTAACAGTCTCAAGTTACAAAGAATTAATAATGTAAAGTTCTCTTGAATGGTTTGCTAATGTGAAAAACATTTCACTCATTAACACTTTAAATAATCAACGAGTCTTGTGTCTGTTAAGCAATTTGATGTAAGTTACTTTGCAAGATATTGCTAGAGATAAAAGAGTTAATGAAAGTTTCTGTTCCTGTCTGCAAAAAAAAAACATTTGAAATGTTCATAAATGACTATTCGGACAGTGAAATGGTTATCTTTCTTTAGATTGAAAATTCTTTTAAATTTTTATAAGTTACTCTAGAAAATTAATACAATTTGCAAACTTCAATGTTTTAACAAGCTGTTAATAATCCAATTCTCCTTTGATATTTCATTATTAAAATTATAGAAATTTGATAAAGCTCCCTCTATATCAGTACTAATCTGGTATTACCATTAGTTATATAACATCTTGCACTTCTTCCACATCCTATCTATGTAACTTACCCCATCTTCAATGTATCGACAATTTGGTTAGTAAACTTCCCTCTAGAATGCCTCTTCTGACTCTTTTACGGATTTTATGGCATTTAATGTAAACTTTTTTATTTTCCGACACTTTACAACACCAATGGTCAAGGGGGGACTGAGATGTCTGACATCCTTATATGATGACAAAGAATAACTACCTACTACCTGGTAAAAATTACTTTACTCATATCCGCTCGATGAAATAAAATGATGTGCCTTACCTAGTTTGAAGAGCACCTCCCGCCTTCCCTCAATTGCGTGCGCTATGCCCGTCACCACTAATCCCAGCACAACTACTCTCAACACCACTACACTAAAAAAACACACCAGCGGCGATTACACAACATGTATTCCGCCTCTACACGAGGCATCCTCAGGTGAAGTAGACTCTGTGGTGACTGACTGGTAAGTCAGCGACGAGTTAAAACAGCTGCTGCTCCTGTAGAGCAAAAACAGGTCGTATTATCACCAATGGTGTGTCTTTCCTAGTGTAGTGGTGATGGGGATAGTGCACGCAATTGAGGGAGGGCGGGAGGCGCTCTTCAAACTAGGTAAGACATATCATTTTATTTCATTGAGCGGATATGGGCGAAGTAATTCTTACTGACTTTAATATAATGGATTTCTACAAAGTGATTCCTGATTCTATTAACTATTTTGAAATATAATATTTTTTCCGATCTATTCAAAATGATCGAAGATAAGTAATGCAGTAGTATGCTTAGTTTTGGATTTAATTTTACTAATTAAGAAATTCCCAGCAAATGGTAGCACCTAGCCATCTTCTCTATTGAAATTACAATGTTTTTAAATTTAAATAGCCTTGCAAATCATCCTTGGTAGAAATTGGTGTTCGTTTGCTAGGATTTATGATTTAATAAAAATAATATAATGTTTGCAACAATACTGAACATCTGCAGAAAGGTCAGAATACAAAAGAAACTTAAAATAAAGCGCTTTAAAGTTAGTGAGATTACTTTATTTCCATAACATTAATTGTTCGTAAAACATTAAACCTCTTTACAGAAACACAAATGGGTTCCTTAAGATAAAGCTTGCAATATAGGCTTCGGTGGGAGCGGGTAGTGTGAGTGGGGGGTACGAGGAATTGAATGGCTATGTACTACTACGCAAGCAAGTTGAACGAGGCGTCATGTAGCGGCTGCTCAGTGAAGGTGCCGGCTAGCGATCCCCCGCCGCCCGCCTCTGACCTCGCGCCGCTGCCCGCAGACCCCGCGCTCTTACACGGCTCCGGATTGTCCTACTACGATGTAATTACATACTTATTGTATACCATCTCATCATTACAGCTCGTTACAAGTTCACTGCTGCCGGCATTCACAGATGAAGGGTCTTAATATAATGATTACTATGATGTAATCTCATACTTATTATATACTAGCGTTCATCCCTGGCTTTGCACAGGTGATATCTGGATTCTACAACAGTGCCTATATTTTTAATTTCGAGTATCTCAAAACTTATTGAGTTATATATATATATATATATATATATATGGTAGGGCCATGCTGCAACTATATTAGGGTTGTAACACCTTTTTACTGGAAACGGGGCATTCCATGGACTAACCACAGAGGTGACAACACATCTGCAGTTTGATTCTTAATTGATAAATGAATGTGTTATTAATTATTATCTTTAATGACTATGGGTGGACTGTAGAATCCACTTACCATCAGGTGGGCTGTGTACTCCTTTGTCGCCATTGTTCTATAAGCATAATTATGATAAAGTTACTACTAAAATGAAACACCATTTTGTTGTGTACATACTATTATTTATTGATATGTTTAAACTGTATTTATGGATGGTTAAGTTTATGAATTTATTTTGTTTTAGAACGACGATTACTATTCTATGGTGCGGGGTAACAAGTTCATGTCAGATACGAGTTGCAAGCACATTGTGATGAATGGTGGACTCAGTTTTGTTTCATCACAAAAAGTAGAATCACCACAAGTGAGTTTTTCGATATAAATTCGGTAATAATTAGTTCTGTGTGTATTTATATATCACAATTAATTTTATTATATAAGTTTTAATTGGACTTATTTAATTCAATATAACTTGAATTCAATATGACTGGGCAGCGTTGGGGAAATTACCACACATTTTCTTGTTGGGAATAATCTTCTTGTCAGATATACCTCAAAACTTGCAAACAAGATTGTACAACCAGTACGGATCTAAGACATGAACCTTCACTGCTTGCCATATGAGAATGCTTATGGTCGTTCAACAAGCTGTAGAGAGGGCTATGCACAGAGTTTCTCTGAATAATAGACTTATAAATGAAGATATCCTCAATGGAACCTGAGTAACTACATAGTCCAACAGATCAGTAAGCTGAAATGGCAATGTGCCGGCCATATAGCTCGAAGGACAGACAACCGATGGGGAAGAAAGGTTCTCGAGTGGCAGCATCTTATCAGTAAGTGAAATGTAGTGCGTGCATCTAGAGAGAAGAACTTCTATATACGATCTTTTAATAGTTTTCACAAATCTTTAAGCCTGCGATTTGTTGCAGGATGATAGGGAGTATAAGTTTGATGTATGATTGATTTAGGTCTATTAAAAATCGATATTTTAAATTTGTATGTGAATATTTAAAGACTTAAACGATATTCTATGTACAGGATCAAACCATGATGCGCATCGAAGTCGCAATTTTAATGAGATCTGAGAATAAAGCTAATTGTTGTTGCAAAAGTTTCGTACGAATGTCATCATCACGAAGTTTTGTTAAGAATTGTATGAAATTGACTTTTTACAATTATGACATAGAAAATCGCAATTAGTCATCAGTTTATTTAATTCCGATGCAAATTCAGTCACCGTCTCATTTTAATTTTGATTATATTCTTGTAATAAACTTATGTCGCTGCACCCATATGCTCGGCTTTGGCTCTACAAAATCATCAATTATTAAAGTAAGTTGAAAAATGTCATTGATAAAAGATCTTTGAGTGAACAAAGGTCATATAATTTTTCGTTAGGACTTTTACCTGAGAATCTTCAAATCGTTATTAAGTAACAAATGTAATTCTAATCTCTTAATAGAATTTCTAAACATTTCCTTCTTGTGAAAAGAGAATTGAGAAGAGAAAAGAATTGAGAAATCACAGTGGTAGAGCCACGCGCCACCTTTTGCTGTTGCATGTATGGGTCGGGTCGAACCAGGGTGTTCGTCTGGTGAGTGGAGGTGGCCGGAGGCCTATTTCCCCCTCCCCCCTTAACATAGTAGTAGAGTCAAACAGAATATTACCCCGGGAGGGTAACTTTAAAGATTGTTCTCAAACTTAGCAAAAATAGTAAATTTTTTGTTTTGTAAGGTGTTCAGTGGCATCTATTTTATTGTTTTAGATTTATTTACAGACTTAATTTCATTAATTTAAAGTTAAAAGTTATACTACAAAACAAGCTCTTTAGAAACTTCATATTTGTATAACTGCTGCAGTTATTTCCCATCGGATATGAGAAGTATAAAAAAATGTTCCTCTATTTACATTCAGATGAAATGCATAAAAATATATAGTTTTCTAATTATTATTTTATTGTAAAAACGTTACCACCACACTAGGTTGTTCTACTGTATTGTGAAGGCAGTTTACATACATAAATATCGAAAGGACAAACATCCAAAGTTATAATGCTGTGATGTATTAGGATGGAAGACAGAATGAAACTTATAAATATATTATAGGTTCGTTGAGAATGGCAAAGTATTAAATGTGCGCACTGTGTAGCTGGGTGGTGGTGGTGCGGACAAGGCAGAGGTGGAGTTCCGCGATGGACAGCTGGTGAGCGGCAGCCTGGACGCGTTGGTGGAGATGCTGCGGCCTGGTGCCGCTCCCTCCTTCACCTTTACCCTCCTTCTGTGCTCACGCCTCTTCCTCAAGCCGCACGAGCTCCTCGCCAAGCTCTGCAAGAGATACTTCAACAGCTACGACAAACTCGTAAGTCTGTTTTGTACTATTTTTTGGATTTAATTAAAATGGCGAACAATCTCACATATATGCCCGACAGCAACTTTTGTAGCCAAAGGACATGAGCGACTGAAAAGGCTACAATTGCGTTATCACCCCTGACAACAAGATGAAATGTCTCACAGCATACAATTATATGGACTCCTATACCCTTCAGACCTGAATACTGTAGCCCAGGCCCCAGACGCCGCTGCCCGAAGACAGAAAGAAACAAGTGAGAGCTTACAGTCATAAAAGGGTACCTCTCAGTAATATTAGATTTTCGTTGGAAAACTGTATTATATACTGTTCAATTTTCTTCAAATGCAAACAATGTTTAAATAATCTTACTAAGATACATTTTTATGCAAACGTATATACTATAATATGTAGTCTGCAACATATAACATGTAACAGGTGTACACCTCACTCTTCTCTGCTTTCCAATCATCACAAAAATACAAGTCCTGTGTCCTATAAACTTGTTACATACATAAAATTGCAAATAGCCATTTTATAAGTGACAATGGGTATCAATCCTGTCAATATACAATTAGGCTAATAATATTATTTCAGCACAGAGTTATATATTTATGGTCTGTTCGCTAAGATAGTGTCAGTACACCCGGATGTGCGATCATTTCATTATTTTTTAATGTATTGTTAAATAATTTTTTTCTATTTTAAGAATTAAATAGAATACTATTTTATTCTTATGAGTAAAATAAAATACTATTAAAATATTAATTTATTTACTATTTAAATATTATTTTATTTTTATGGTTATTGTAATAAAATACGAATATAAATTTAAATAGCAAACGCAAGTTAGGTAACAAAGACAATTTAAATAAAAAATATGAGTAGGTAAGTACTAGTTTTAACGAAAGAAAATAATAAACATAAACATAATAAACATAGATGAAAGAAAATAGACACTATTCTTCAGCATTCTAAGTATCGGAGTCATTGCCACTTATATTTATAATAAGGCATTCAACATCATTATATTATCATTATATATTATATTAGAGCCCTGGTAGCTCAGATGGTTAACGCTCGCTGTAAATATAACAGAACCACTAATGAAACAGGCACCAATGAAATTGTTAATTGCAATTTTATTTGTGCTGCTTTACCACGTGCTCGGTGGTGAAGGAAAACATCGTGATGAAACCAGCATGTCCGAGGAATAAGAAAAAAAATATTTCGAAGACATGTGAAGTTCGCCAACACGCATTGGGGCAGCGCAGCGGACACTTCCTTGCCCTAAAAACCTCTCAGAAATGAGGGGAGGCCTGTGCCCAGCTGTGGGACGTATATAGGCTGTAACTTTTTAACTTTACTTTCAACATCATCACATTCTGAATCCATAGTAAAATGGTATTTTTGTTATGTTTTGTTCACTCAAAATTGAAGGGTGAAAAACATTTCCTGTATATGTAGCAGAATCAACCAAAGCAACTTTTCACTACGGCGTTTTGTTTTATGAACAGCGTCATTTTGTTGTGTGTGGTGTATGGTGAGTGTAGAGAACCAGGGACACTTTTTGCTGGAAACGTGGCATTCCACGTTGGTAGTCTTCAGGGATGACAACTCACCCGCATTTGGATTCCTAATCGAGAGTAGATGTAGTTGTCACTTGTACAATTAGTTGTATTGTGTGCTCGTTTGTCACCCTTAATATTTAAAGAAACCTTTATCTTGGAATACCGAAAATTTAGGAGTACACTTAATAAATACAAAATTCATCAATGTACTACTTTTTTACGAATATGGACTCAAACTGGACAAAAAATTAGGGAAATCCTCCACGGTTGTGCCAGAAAGCTCAATACGTTTTTGTGTACTTTAAAAAGCAATTGGTTGAGATGTTAGGTATGTCTCGGTCTACTGCTTCTTTCAGAACATATACAAATAATTCTTTTTTTTTTATATAAACTCGAAGTTACAAACAAACTTCAGTGTACCTTCATGGTAAGTGGTTACTGCAGTTTGCAGCCAAACAAAGAATGTTACAGATGAGTTCTCAACTCTTAACAACAAAGATGGGATGATTCCAGTAGGTATTTATACTGGTTAGACTGGAACACAACGATGCAAGCGCTATTTTTTGTGGCAGATATAGTAATACCTAGCCATACAGATTCCTATGAAAAAAAAAAGGAGTTCAACCAACTAGTAAATTTTGAAATATTAAATTTTTTAAGAATTATGGTCAAACACTCAAACGCTACTTTGACTTAATGTAATAGACAGAACCTTAATATTGGTACAAGCCTATTTTTTTTTTTTATAGGATAGGGTGACAAACGAGCACACAGTCCACCTGATGGTAAGTGGTTGCTGTGGCCCATAGACATCTACATCTATCCTCGATTACAAATCAAAATGCAGATGTTGTCACCCGTGAGGACTAAGATGGAATGCCTCGTTTCCAGTAAAAAGGGTCTCCGGTTCTCTACACTCACGATACGAAACTCAGCAACATTAAGCTACTATTTGAGGCTGGTATTCTGTAAGAGCGTGGTTTTTCCCCGGTCGAGCCGACCCATTCGTGCTACAGCTATACTACTAATATAACTGCAGCATGGCTCTACCACGTATAAATGTTCTATGTCTATGCTATATGCCTATGTTCTATTCTATTCTATTCATGTAACACTGAACAGGGCAAAGGGGACTGCAAGGAGCCGCTGGAGAAGGAGCTGGCAGACATGGTGTCCCTGGTGCGCGTGCTGAAGCAGTGGACCGGCATGTTCCCGTACGACTTCCGCGACGACCGCGTGATGGCGCTAGTGCGGAGCATCACGCAGAGGTGACCTCACACACAATCAACACGACACTTTCATTGAATGTTTTATTCGACAATTTTACATTAATTAACTTACATTTAAAAGAAAGTGTAAAGACTTATTGCTACCTGCCTTGCCAGATTAATGATTCAAAATTATTATTTATTGTAATTATTACTGGATGTCGTACTTTTACTTTGATTGGTTAGTTTAATTCCTTTTTGATTTAGAGTTTATATGTTGTTTAGGTATTTTTTCTCTTATATTGATGTATACGCCTGTAAAGACATATCCTTTATCTAAAAATGTAGTATTTTCATTGTAACAATGTTTACTGATATTGTCGATGGTGTATCCATTTCAATAAATAAATATACGTGGTAGAAACATGCACCAGCTATATTATAGTTGTAGCACGAATGGATCGGCTCGACCGGGGAAGGATCACACTCTCATGGAATAGCAGCTTAATATTGCTGTGTTTTGTATGGTGAGTGTCGAGAACCGGAGACCTTTTTTACTGAACATGAGGCATTGCATCTTAGTCCTCAGGGGTGACAACACATTGCCCTCTGATTCTTAATTGAGGATAGACAGATGTCTATTGACCACATCATCCACTTACCAGATTTGTAAAAAATAAAAAAAATATTATGTGTGCGTGACGTGTGCATGTGCGTATGCGTGCGTGCGTGTGGGTGGGGGGGGCTATGTGCTCGCTTGTCATCCTTATTCTATTTAAAAAAAATACCACCTACCACCCATTGCAAGCGGTAGAGTGGGCTCGTTCTATTAGCTTATGGAATTTCTTAGCATAATAAAAGATTGATGTAGCAATGGGCCGGCTATAAAGCTTGAAGAACCGACTAACGATGTAGAAGAAAATTTCTCACTTGGCAGCCTCGTACAGAGCTAGATGACCTCCTTCCCGCCCCCCTTTCACAGGACACACGCTTACTGATGCTGATATGGTTTTTCATGGAATTGCATTGTCCTTCAAACATCTTTCGTGATGTATGAATAAGAAATCAGTCTGACAAAAATATGAATTAAGCCTTTCGTGGCTTCTATCCATAGTTTTTATGTTTGGATCTTCGGGAAAACTGCAAACATGGTTTATTTAAATAAAAATATATCTTATCTAAAAAAAGTACCAATAGTACAGTATTGGTAAGCCAACACCAGGCAAGAGCGAAATCGGAAGATTTTTACTTTTAACACAAAATGGGTCTACCCAACCCTTTTTGGGTGATTGAGCGTGAGGTGAACAGTACATCGTAATGATATGTAACTAGAAAATTGAATCTAAAAACTTTATTGAAAATTTTCTACGATACCTATCCTATAAAGGGAACAAAAATATAATTTAATAAAAGATACAGATTATTCGAAGGTCATTAAATTTCTATTTTCACCGTATTTGGTTATATCTATCTAGCTTGTCGTTATTCCATATTGTTGCAATAAAGATTTTTCAATTTTTTTTTCAATATCTGGGGGAGCTGATAGTCTCATACATATGAACAATCCTGTATATTATGCTAGACACAAAATACCCTCGATCCTAGTGTGATGCGTGCGTTAAATGTTGCCAGGTCGAGTCGTCGTAGGTGGCAACCGAACCTCCACCGGAGATTCTTAGCACCCCCTGCCCCGCCGTTACCATGGTCGCCACCGTAGCCAGGAATAGCGGGGCCGCCGGGGACTGGGGGCCGTCTATTAGTGTAATTGTTCATGGGGGGGGGTATATTGCCATAGTTGCCACGCTTGGCGAGCGGGTTGGCAACCGCAGTTGTTTATTGTATAATTGCTGTTATCAGGAAGATGCTGCTGCCCATCTCCTGCCTGTTTCCCTCCGTCGTCTTTTACGATACCCACGGGAAGATATAGCGTAGTGGATATTCTTAAAGCAAGGTATAACTCATCTCTGAAAACTAGATTGTACAAACAGTGCGTGTTGCCAGTGATGACTTACGGATCTGAGACGTGGTCCTTCACTGCTGGCCGTATGAGGACGCTCAAGGTCGCTCAGCGAGCTATGGAGAGGGCTATGCTCGGAGTTTCTCTGCGTGATAGACTCAGAAATGAGGATATCCGCAGTAAAACCAGAGTGACCGACATAGCCCAACGGATTAGTAAGCTGAAATGGCAATGGGCCGGCCATATAGCTCGAAGAACCGATAACCGATGGGGAAGAAAGGTTCTCGAATGGCAGCCTCGTACCGGTAGGCGTAGTGTAGGGCGACCCCCCACTAGATGGAGTGACGACCTGGTAAGACATGCAGAAAGTCGATGGATGCAGGTGGCTCAGGACCGTACTTTGTGGCGTTACTTGGGGGAGGCCTATGTTCAGCAGTGGACTTGTGAAGGGCTGTAATGATGATGATAGTAGGATGCAGTGTCAGGTATTAGAATCGTCATTCTTGTCTGCCGAACTTAGCAGTAATGGAATATCTTCCCTACTGTGTCCGGTGATTGACTTTGTAGGCTGGTAAATTGATTCCTAATCTAGGATAGATGTCTATTGTTTATTGGCCACTGCATACACATACCGTTAGGTGGACTGTATGCTCATTTATCACCATTGTTCTATAAAACAAACTGCAGCAGCGCATGATGTGTTGCAGGTGTGCAGCGGAGCACATGGCGTCCGTGAGGGCGGAGGTGTCCAGCATGCTGGAGCGACTACTGGACCGGCTGACGGCGTTGGAGCAGTACGAGGAGACGCTGGTGCAAGTACCGCAGATGTGCTCCGTCGATCAGCTGCCGCAAGTACTTACCCCCAGCCCCTTGACTTATAATCACATTCCAAAAATTTGATTTCAGCAAAATTATATTCAATTCAATTAAAAAAATACTCGTTCAACTTCTTTTGTCCTCAAACACAACACACACACACACACACACACACACACACGCACGCACGCACGCACGCACGCACGCACGCACGCACGCATGCACACGTACATAATAAAAATTTTATTTTTGCCAAATCTACTTCGTTTGTACATTTCTTTTGAAGTAAGACACTGGCTCCTAAAATACAGATTGACCTACATTAGCAGTCAGTGACCACATTTATTTGTAAAACATTATTGATGAAATATAACATTTAGTATTTGATATGTGTAGCCTCTTCTCATCTAGTTGGACTGAATAAATATATAAAAGAAAATATACATTAAATATAGTAATATATATGAATAAAAAATAGATACATAAATAAAAACCCAAGCACATGGAAGCACTCAGCAGGGAAAACCAATCTGCCGAGGATTAGTTGGAAAGGGAAAGAAATTGTTGACGAGCACCACCTTCTGCATTTGAGAAGCATTTATTATCATTATTATAGCTTACCCTTTGAAAAAGAAGAACAGCTTAATCACCTTCACAGTTTTAAGAACCTATGTTTTTATTTTAAATCATCATCATCATCATTACAGCGCTTCACAAGTCCACTGCTGAACATAGGGCTCCCTCGAGGAATGCCACAAAGCACAGTCCTGAGCCACCTGCATCCATCGACTTCCTGCATGTCTTACCAGGTCGTCACTCCATCTAGTGGGGGGTCGCCCTACACTACGCCTACCAGTACGAGGCTGCCACTCGAGAACCTTTTTTCCCCAACGGTTGTCGGTTCTTCGAGCTATATGGCCGGCCCATTGCCACTTCAGCTTACTGATCTGTTGGATTAGTAAGTCAGGATTAGTAAGATTGTTTTAAATAACGAGGTCTATTTATTAATCTACGGCTCCATTACCTTTTAGCCTTAATGTCACTTAATGTTACTTTTCCTTATATAAATTAGTGTAAATGTATCAAAAAATTCATCACTTTGTCAATTCGAATATTACATTCCATGATTTGCTTCATACACTACACAATTTGTGAATACATAACGGTAATAATGTATATGGATCTGAGGAAGATACTAGCAATGTGAAGATAATCCATAATACATAACGACAAGTGGACCAATTTGTCCAAAAATTATTCAACCCACAAATTGGCCAAATAATGAACCAGAGGCTTTTTTCTAATTACTATCAAGTATGAAATACTTCTGAAAAATAACAAGTAATCCCAAGATCTACTTCAATCTTTCAATTTCCTTTAAAATGTATATATGTATAATACATAACATGATAAAATAGGGATTCTGCCAAAAGAAAAACGCAATGCCATCAATAACATAACTTGTAAAAAACCCAAGTCTCGCAACTCAGTTCTTCTACCGTAAAAAGTAGTGAGATCTACGTAATACCAAGTCGGTTAATTTATTTAGTCCCTACTTAAGGGTCCTTCTGTCTTAAGTTACTACGTAATTAGCTAACATAGCAACATCTTATCGTGGCCGTATCAATATTAAAAATCTTTCATGTTTTAAATAAATAGATTGACATGGATCTCACTACTTTTTACGGTAGGAGAACTAAGTTGCGAGACTTGGGTTTTTTTTACAAGTTATGTTTTTAATGGCATCTCATTTCTTTTTTTAGATAATCTTACATTTTTTCTTTTCCGGTACCATCTACTTCTTGAATACTAATAACGTACCTATCCACACCTATTATACATATACAGGTACACTGACACTTCAATTCACTGCAAATGTAACTTTGTAATCCTATATATTCCTATGGGATTACAAAGTTATTAATACAGTTGGTGTATCTAGAAAACTGGACCGAAATTGAAAAATATTTTAGTTTTTCCTTGATTTATACACTAAGCAATAACTGTATTTTAAATTTAAAGCTTCTATGTTTGCTAGAAGTGCCTTAGATTTTTGATGATCGGTCAGTCAGTGAGTGACAGAAACTTAGAATAGATATAATTCTTAAACTACTGGTTCAAATTGAATGAAATTTGAAATATACCACCTGCTTGGTGACTGAAAGGTTTCTAGTTTTATCCAGAATGAAGTTATAGGGGGGGTGCAAAATGGCCTGAACTGCTTTGGGAAAAGTATGTTACGGCCGTGCCGCTTTTTTGCTGGACTTGGCGGGGGCACTGCCGTGACCCCTGATTATTTTTCGAATCTGAATAACTTTATGTTTTTGTGGCTTAAAAACATTTCTTAGAAATGAGGTGAATTATTTGACAGCTTTAATGGCGGGCGATGTTAATTTGTTCAAAAATTTAATGTTTCTGAAATAATAGTTATATTTTATCTTAATTTGATTAGTTTGGTTAATCAAACTACAGTTATAACTAAAAGTAGGAAAGCAAAAAAATAAAATACTTAGAGGATTGTGAATGCCGCGGCGCGAGTAGGTATTTTCAAAAATGCTATCTGTTTCATACCGCTCGCTCTGCCTTGCTTCGGGCGTGATGGAGAGAGTTGCAAGTCTTGGAGGCAAAAAAAACCTTTACAAAACCTCACCTAAACATTTACGAAATGAGACATTTTAATCTCATTAGATTTAGTGCACCTTACCTTAGGTCTGTACGGTTTTCTTTTTTAGTAATTCAGTTCGGATAATTTTTTTTAAAAACGCTCGAGGAAGTTTTTAAGTCAAAAATATAAATATTTAGACGCTAATTACTTATATCGTACGCAATATTTCTTTAAAATAAAAACGTACGGAGCCAGTTTTTCATTGTTTCTACAACAATTTCAAAAACATGAATTTGAGACTATGCTTATGGGGAGAAAACATTATAGCTTTTTGTATGAAAATGTACAGCTTCACAATCCTCTTAATAAGGATGCAAAAATTTATTATTAAACCACTGAGGCATTGTTTTGTGTAAGTTACACACTCTAAAAACCGATAAAGTTTTATTTAAAACGCAATTTTGCAGTTAAAATGACCTTATGTAACAAGTAACTGCAAGCTCACCCTCATCAACTAACGACATCAGGTTAGCGTAAAATTATTGACCGTCATGAGACAATAAGCAAAACACATTGAATTGCAGGGCGACATCCTGACCCTGGGTCTGACACCAGTGGAACTGGCCAGTCAGCTGACGGCGGTGGAGTTGCACCGGCTGTCGTTTGTGGGGCCCGAGGAGTTCGTGCAGGCGTTTGCTCCAGCTGGTACCAGTTCTGGAAGTTCCGCCATCAGCTTGCGCCACGCTGATACGAAAACCACCCGCAACCTGGAAGCCTACGCTGACTGGTTCAACCGTCTCAGCTATTTGGTCGCCACGGATATTATCAAGGTATTTGTGTGTCACCAGGCCCTTCTTTGCATGGACTCCCCTGGTTCCCCCTTGCTGTTCTTTTTTCATCATCATCATTACACTTCTTCACAAGTCGATTGCTGAACATAGGACTTCCGCAAGCAATGCCACAAAGCACGGTCCTGAGCCACCTGCATTTATTGACTTCCTGCATATCTTACTAGTTCGTCACTACATCTAGTGGGGAGCCACCTTACACTTGGCTTACTAGTACGAAGCTGCCATTCCAGAACCAATCTCACCCATCGGTTGCTGGATCTTTGAGCTATATGGCTGGCCCAGTGCCATTTCACTTCAGTTTACTAATCCGTTGGGGTATGTTGGTTACTATGGTTTCACTGCAGATATAATCATTTTTAAGTCCATCATGCAGAGAATATGTTTTTATACAGGGTTATTTTGCAATAACCTGTCAAATTTGCAGAGAAGGTTAATAATAAGTAATATTAGCAATTGGTGTGGAAAAATTAGTTAAAATACATCACAAACAACAAAGATAGTCTGTACATATATACATGTAATGAAAATGTAAGTTGCAGATGTCTTAAATTTTATATGTTTGTAGTAAAATTGATATGGGGGGGGGGGGCTAAAAATAAGTAAATAAATACATTTTTACCATTTTTAGAATTGTCTGTCCGTTTGTTTGTTTCTTAACTTATCACATATAAAGTACTAATTTCTATCAAAATTATCGGAAATTATAAAGAATTTGTGTTAAATTTTGTATTTGTTTTATTAAAATCGGTTCATTCTATCAGAAGTTATGATTCATATTGTGAAGTATGGGTACGAATTCGTTCAATGGCGGCGTTGAGTCATAAAATGCATTTTAGTCTCATATCATAAATCATGATTAAATGATGTAAGATAATATTTTTATAACCATATAATAATATTTGTGACGCAGTAAACAAAAATAAGAAAGAATAACCTAATAAATATAAATAAAAAAATGTAATTAATCTTGGTATCTAAAGTACAATAGTTAACCAATGTCATTGATTGATGGTGGTGTTGAGCAAAGGATATCTATAAAGGCAGGTTGTGTTTTTTTTTTTGTCCTGTAGATGTGTCTTGATATTTTTTGCTGATTTTCATATTATTTGCTGCTCTACTGCGTATCGACAGACGCAGTTTTATGTTAAATTTTGTTTTTCTTTACCGTTGAGTAACCAATGTGGTATAAAATTATTAATTGTACGTGATAGAGCCATGCTGCAGTTATATTAGTAGTATAGTTGTAGCACGAATGGGTCGGCTCGACCGGAGAGGGACCACGCTCTCACAGAATACCAGCGTGAAATAGTAGCTTAATGCTGCTGTGTTTCGTATGGTGAGTGTAGAGAACCGAAGACCCATTTTACTGGAAACGAGGCATTCCATCTTAGTCCTCACGGGTGACAACGCATCTGCATTTTGATTTGCAAGCGAGGTTTGATGTGGATGTCTATGGGCCGCAGCAACCACTTACCATCAGGTGGACTGTGTGCTCGTTTGTCACCCTATCCTATAAAAAAATTACAATTACGTTGGTCTGTGCTGGGTTCCAACTTTCTTCTTCGCTATTTTTTTTGCTTGCACTGATTTAAAAGTTTTGGTATGTTTTATACGGTGTGTGAAATGTCTTGAGTTTTTTCTTCTATTTTTAGAATTGATTTTAATAGCGCCAACTCTCTTTAAATTTATATCTTTAATAAAAATGGTGATTATCTGTGTGTATATACACATTATATTTGTATTATATTTGTGAAAAAAAATCATTAAGGGAACTGAAAATAAGTAAGTACATTTTTATCATTTTAAGAACAGTCTGTTGGTTAGTCTGTTTTTATATGGACTCATTACGTATCAAGTACATTTTTTTTAAAGAAATCGTTAATAACGTGTGTCTTCGCGTTACATTTAATCTTTGTTTTATGAAAATCAGTTAATTCTATCTAAAGATATGATGTTTTCAAGAAATATTTTCAAAATTCAACGGCGTTATAAGATCTTAAAAATAATAATAAAATTCTATCCTGAGTCAGTCAGTTGAACTTTCACTACGGAGTCGAACGTGCAGTAAGGGCTATAAACTGACGTGGCAGCATATTCTTCTAAAATCTAATTTTTTTTAACGTCTCAACTGGGTAATTCGTTTCACAACTAACGTGTCGCCAAGCATCGTTTCTCACGTCTTTATTTGTGTAATTAGTGTTATTAGGTTTCTAATAAGCATTTATACTTATAAAGGGATATTAAACGACAAATTTCCAAACTTTTCGTCAGCACCTTGCGTGCCAAGTGACTGAGGTCCCTTTGAGCGTGATCGCAATCATCATCATCATCATTACAGCTGAACATAGGCCTCCCCCAAGTAATGCCACAAAGCACGGTCCTGAGCCACCTGCATCCATCGACTTCCTGCATGTCTTACCAGGTCGTCACTCCATCTAGTCGCCCTACACTTCGTCTACCGGTACGAGACTGCCACTCGAGAACCTTTTTTACCCAACGGTTATCGTTTCTTCGAGCTATATGGCCGACCCATTGCCACTTCAGCTTACTGATCGATCACTCTGGTTCTACTGTGGATATCCTCATTTCTAAGTTTATCACGCAGAGAAACTCCGAGCATAGCCATCTCCATAGCTCGCTGAGCGACTTTGAGCGTTATCATACGGCCAGCAGTGAAGGACCACGTCTCAGTTCCATATGTCATCACTGGCAACACGCACTGGTTGTACAACTTAGTTTTCAGGTTTTGAGGTATACCTGACGAGATGTGACGTAATTTCCCGAACGCCCAGCCGAGTTGAATCCGTCGATTAACCTCTCGGTCGAAGTTGGACTTACCTAGTCGGACTATTTGTCTCAGGTAAACGTACTCGTCAACAACTTCGAGCATAGTGCTCCCAACAACTACCGGCATAGGTGTGACATGGACATTAAACGTGATCTTTGTTTTGTCCATGTTCATCTTAAGACCTATCCGTTGGAAGGCACTATTGAGGTCATTGAGCATAATGCTTAAGTCCTCCAGTGATTCTGCCATAAGGACTATATCGTCGGCAAATCGAAGATGAGTGATGTACTCGCCATTGATGTTAATACCGTATCCAGTCCAGTAGCTTGAAAACGTCTTGCAGCGGTGAAGAGTTTCGGGGAAATAACGTCACCCTGTCTTACACCTCTCTGCAGTTGGATAGGTTTCGTACTCTGGTTCTGTACTCGAACAGCCATCGTAGCCCTACTGTACAAACACTAAAGCACTTCGATATACCGACAGTCAACTTGGCACCGCTGAAGAGACTGTATCACCGCCCAAATTTCGACAGAATCAAAGGCTTTCTCATAGTCCACATACGCCAGGCAAAGTGGCAGATTGTACTTTTCGGACTTCGGTACAATTTGCCGAAGGGTATGGGGTCTATGGTACTAAAGCCTTTTCGGAAACTGGCTTGTTCGGGAGGCTGGAAGTCGTCGAGTCTGCGTGCGAGACGATTCGTAATGACTCTCGAAAACAGCACGTAGACGCGGCTCAGAAGGGAAATCGGTCTGTAGTTCTTTAAGAGGGCGTTGTCACCTTTCTTGAAGAACAAGACCACCGCACTTCTACTCCACGCCTCCGGAGTAGTGCCACCATGGTGGACGGAATTAAAGAGCCTTTGAAGGACTTCAAGTACCGGTTTTCCACCCGCTTTCAGAAGCTCCGCTGTAATTTCATCCTCGCCTGGGGCCTTGCCGTTTTGAAGGTGCTGGAGAGCCATTCTAATCTCGCTCAGACTGACTTCCGCGACACATCATCGTTGAAGCCACACGCAAGTGTGAGTCACTTGCGTGTGGCTTCAACGATGATGTGTCCAGTGTCAGCTGCCCATAGAACCTCTCAATCTCACTCAGTCTTCAGCTTTGACAGTTGGCTCTTAATGGCAGACAGATCTCTGGCAAAGACTTTGGAGCCCCGGTTCCGCTCGATCGCTTCTTTAATACGAGCAGTATTGAAGTTGCGCAAGTCTCGCCGCATGCATTTGGAGATCTGTCTGTTCATTTTCCTGTATGCTGTCAAATCTGTTGACGATTGCAGCCTCATCTCCCGTCTAACAGCCATGAGATTAAGAGTGTGATCGGAGAGTTTTCACCCTTGCGATCATTCAGACATCACTGAACAGTTGGCGTCTGGTCGTCATAATGAAGTCAATCTCATTTTTTGTCGAACCGTGGGGGCTCGACTAGGTCCGCTTCCTGTGGGGCGGCCGCTTCTAGAAGAAAGAGTTCATCATAAAGAGTCCCTCTTTCTCCATAAAGTCGGCCAGCTGCTGGCCCCTAAGGTTCCGTTATCCTACTCCAAATTTCCTTAACTTCAGCTCACCGCTTTCTCTTGTGCCTAGTTTTGCGTTGAAGTCTCCCGTCAACACCGTGTAGTGTTGTAGGTTTTGGAGGAATGCATGGCTCTAGAAATATCCTCATACATTTCCTCCACCTCCTCATCGGGATGCCGAAGTTGGTGCGTAAACCTGTATGACATTCAGCGAATACCGTTTGGTGATTCTGAGTATCAGGTACGCGACCCTCGTCGACACACTCCTAACCTTGACAACGTTGTTGACGAGAGATTTGTGGACGATAAATCCGACACCTCCTTGGGACGGATGGTCGCCCTTCCGGTGATAGAACAAGTTGCCGGACTCGAGGATTACCGTGTCCTCCCCGTCTCCGCGGACCTCGGATAACTCAATAATATGCCAGCGCAACTTGTCTACCTCTTCTTCCAACTCCAGTATCTTCTCGTCAGTCCTCAGGGTGCGTGCGTTATATATTGCCAGGTCGAGTCGTCGTAGGTGGCAACCGAACCTCCACCGGAGATTTTTAGCACCCCCTGCCCCGCCGTTACCATGGTCACCACCGTAGCCAGGAATAGCGGGGCCGCAGGGGACTGGGGGCCATTTATTTATGTCGTTACTCATGCGGGGATATTTGCCATAGTTGCCACGCTTGGTGAGCGGGTTGGCAACCGCAGTTTTTTTGTTGTACAGTTGCTGTTATCAGAAAAATGCTGCTGCCCATCTCTTGCCTGTCTCCCTCTGTCGCCTCTTACGACACCCACGGGAAGATATGGGGTAGTGGATATTCTCAATCGCCACTACACGGCACGTGATCGCAAAACCGACAAGAAATAGATCGGTTGCGGTAACGAGCGCATGCTCCAAGTTTGCTTGTTGGATCGTGCGCGACACGTCAAGCGTCCACAACCGCGCGCTGCAGGAGCGCGTTGGATCGTTGGGTGTAGACCCGGCTAATGGTTAACTTAAAAATATCTAATTTGATAATATCTTTCCAAGTTCGACAACTTTGTCGCTTTAATTTAATTCCACAGAAGTTAAGCATTAAAAGAATATTATTGTCATCCCTAAAACGTAGTAATATTTGATGCTCTTCTCTTTGGTTTTCTGATAAAGAATTATTTATTATTAAAAAATAATTTTTGTAAATGTGGCTATTGCCTCAGGAGACTATAATGCGAATATTAACACGTTATTTAGCAGCGAATTAATAAAATTTTGTTCAGAAAATTATTTGATTTGTTCAGACCTTAAATTTTTTAAAGATTTTGAAAATATTTTTACATGTTATGCTCATGGCACAAAGAGCTGGCTTGATCATTGCATCGTAACCCGGGTCGCGTGGTCGGCGTTATCAAGAGTATATGTAATAAATGATGTATTTTGGTCGGACCACTGGCCTCTCGCATTCGAATTTAATTTTAACAAAATTGCTGTTGAGAGAATTGTCAACCACGTTAAATCTAGGAACCTTATTTCTTGGGGCAAGAGAAGTGGAGATAAGATCAAAGCGTATGAGTGGTTATCTCTTATCAGAATTAATTGGGACTATCTGCGCTTAATTTCTTCTTGCGATGGCTGTACTTGTTTTCTTGTTAGAATTTATAAGAAATTTACCGAAAGTCTTCATACATCCGCTATTAAAAGCCACGTAAGTCAAGTAGTGTATGGAATGACATCGCGTAAACGTAAAGGCACGCTGGGTTGGAATGATGTAGTGAAATCAGCATATGTGGACGCTAAAGTAAACTTATCAAGGTGGATCGGGCGGGGGCTCCCAGCTCTGGTTCTCTCTATGGTATGATGAAGCAAAGTAGGTCTAAATTTAAAGGTCGCTTAAAGTGTCAAAGTGTCATGGAGCTTCATGCCCGGAAGGAGAGTCGCGTACAGGAGTTCCTGTCGTCGCCCGCGCCACCGCTTGCAGGAGAGTGGTTCATCTCCCTCGCTGAACTGCGGAGGACAGTAACCCGCCTGTAACCGAGCAAGGCGCCGGGGCACGACGGGATTACCAACGCTGCACTCCGACAGCTGTCCAATAGAGTCCTAGTAGACCTTGGTCGACTCTACAATGGGATACTGCGAACATCCCACTTCCCGGAGGACTGGAAGAAAGGCAAAGTCATCGTCTTGCCGAAACCCGGGAAGGACAGGCGTAGAGCTGCCAGCTACAGGCCGATCACGCTGCTACCGCACACAGCTAAACTGCTAGAAAGATTGCTGCTGAGACGTCTCCGTCCGTGCATCCAACTTCGGGCAGAGCAGCACGAATTCAGGAGGGGTCACTCTACAGTCACACAGCTGACTAGAGTGCTGCACCTGCTTACGGCAGAATACAACCGTGGCCGCATATCGTTGGGCGTCTTTCTCGACATAGAGAAGGCGCTCGACAGGGTGTGGCACTTAGGATTACTATATAAACTGCAAGAACAGACCAGTGTCCCTCCTGCTATGTTGTGGCTAGTGGCGCTCGTTGTTAGACAGAAAGTTCTACGTCTGCGTAGAGGACGCTGAATGCGCAACACGTTCCATCAGAGCCGGCGTTCCACAGGGCAGCTGTTTGTCTCCAGTCCTGTACGCGGCTTATACTAATGACATCCCGACACTGGCAGGACAGCTGCGTGAGTGGGAGGAAGACGTGGAGTTGGCGTTATATACGGACGATAGCGCCTACTTCACCTCGTCCAGAAGAGCCCACATCGCCACTGTCAGAATGCGGTGTCTGCTGAACCTGTTGCCACAATGGTTGGACGAGTGGAGAATGGTCGTCAGCGTTGGTAAGACGACCGCTCTGCTCACTCGCCGTCTCAGAAATCTACCACCTCCGCTGCCCCTCAATGGCCAGAAGATCGCGTACGAGAAGGCCGTGACCTACCTTGGGTGCCCGATTGACAGGACGCTGCGCATGACCGCGCACGTCGACTTCGTCGTCCGCAGAGCCAGATGTGCGCGGGCGACGCTCTTGCCAGTCCTGGCATCCAAGCTGCCAATCAAGACCAAGCTGAAAATGTACAAAATGTACATTCGTACTATCATCACCTATGCTGCTCCGGCCTGGTACCCGATTCTGAAAGTCGAGACCATCCGAGACTTCGTGGCCCGGCTGGCGCGCGGCATGTTCGACCGCGCCGACAACGGGCCACACGAACACCTCAACGGCTTCGCGCCGTTACACACACGGCCCCCGGACGGGCGACCTTATCCAAGAGATCTCCTCTCTATATAGATTAGAGATTTGAGTAAAGCCCACAATGCCGCAGATAGGACACCGACATTTATATCAGACAACCTCCTTTTATCTTGGTTTTACTGATTACGGTGAAACAAATTTTTTCTGCGCTACGAAGACCCAAGGAACCCAACAAAGTCTAATTTGAGACCTCTAGACCTGGCCCGTAGTCGTAGGCCATGACGAAAATTCGGACATTGGCCAACATCGACTACCAACCTTAGTAGACTTCAGACAACCTCTCTCAATCACGGGTTAACCGATTTCGATCAAACCTATTTTTTCCACTCCATTAAGGAATAAGAAATCCGTCAATGCCGAATCTAAGGCTCCCAGGACCGGCCCATAGCCGTGGACCATGAGGAAAATCCGGGCAATGGGGGCTTACCCCGAGGCCCGAGACCTGCAAGGCATAAGAAGCCTATGCGGACGACACCACTGAGCTTAAAGTGGTGCCAGAAAAATGAAAATAAAATTTTATTGGATCGGATAAGTAACGCATGTATAGACAAAAACTTTTCAAAATTTTGGCAGCATACATCAAAACTATGCAACATATAAGGGTTGGAGTTCCGGTCTGCGTGGATGGTGTAAGCGATAAAAAACAGATAGCTAATAATTTTAAGCAGGACTTTTTGTTGAATGTCTGCTATTCCAGTGGTGGACCTTCTGCGATAGATACACTTGATATGCCTGTTTTATCATATACTCATATTGATGAGAGTCTGGTCTATAATGCCCTTAAAAAGATGCACCTTGGTAAAGCGTGCGGTCATGACCACATTTCGGTAGAACATTTACGTTGCGGTGGACCATGGGTTGTGGTGTTTCTCTCGGTTTTTATTAACGCGTGTTTAAAACACTCAATTTTGCCTCCTGACCTAGGGTATGTTCGAAAATACAACCCATTACACTGGCAAATGTAAATGACGTCATCAATTGACACTATATTGTACTGGCGTGCCGCCGCCATATTGCGTAGGATATCCGGCCACATTTTTAATTGTGTGTGCGCTGAATGAGGCATGCCAGAATTTGTTTTATTTATTCAAATACAAAAAATTATAGAATAATTGCTGGTATCTCCATTATGAAGATATAATGATTTTTGGAGCACAAAATGACAAAATAATCGCCAACCCTTTTCCAATTAAATGTATGACGTCATATACTGTCCTATGTTTCGGAACGAATCACCAGTATAGCGTCGATTCATGACGTCATTTGCATTGGACAGTACACTGGGTTCTATTTTGGAACATACCCCTAATAAAATGCGTGGTTAGCCCTATTGTCAAAAGTAAAACCGTTAGCGATACGATCAGTTCCAATTATAGGCCTTGCTCAATCGCTAAAACCTGTGTGAAACTATTTGAACCTATTATTCTGGATATTTTATCGAAATTTATTTTTATAAGTGACGCTTAGTTTGGTTTTAAAAAAAGGTAGTTCTACTGAGTTGGCAATTTTTTCCTTAAAACAAATAGTAACGTATTACGTGTCACAGGGAACAAAAGTATACGCTTGTTTTTTGGACTTGAGTCGCGCCTTCGATAGGGTAAACTATAGCATCCTGTGGGATAAGTTAAAGTTGGTGGGTGTTCCTTCCGACATAATTAGAATCCTTATTAATTGGTATAATACGCAGGTTTATGTAGTGAAGTGGGACGGCTCACTTTCGGACGAGTTGTTGAGAGCTGACTTCTCCTCTGCTGTTTAACCTTTACGTTAACGCTCTAATTGAGGAGCTCAATGAAACGCGTATCGGTTGTCATGTAGATGGGAAATGTGTAAACAACCTTAGTTACGCAGAAGATTTGGTTTTATTGAGCCCCTCAATCGTAGCCTTAAGGAAGTCAATTCCTATTTGTGAGAAATACGCAGTAAGCCACTTAACTTAGTTTATAATGCAGACAAGTCTGTGGCAATGGTCTTTGGAGCGCATAGTAAAGATGTTTGTTTACCGTTATACCTGAACGGCAAAAATTTGAAGTTTGTGACGAGCTTTCGATATTTAGGACATATCGTATCGAGTGTTCTGAGGGATGATCAGGACATGGACAGAGAAATGCGGTCTCTTGCTATACGTGCTAATATGATTGACAGGAAATTCAATAAATGCGAGAGAGATGCTAAAATACTACTATTTAAAACTTATTGCCAATCGCTTTACACGCCGCATCTTTGGACTAAATTTAAAAAAAAACTATCGAATTTTTAAGGTTAAGTATAACGATTCGTTCCGAATATTATTTCGTTTTCCGAGGTACCGTAGTGTATCTACAATGTTCGCTGAGGCACGCGTACCGACGCTCGATGCTTTTATAAGACATCGTCTGGCCAGATTTAGAAGTAATGTTCTCAAATCTGGAAACGTGATTATACAAATTTTAACGCAGAATTGTAGTGAAATATTTAAATATTGGTCCAGTGTGTTAAGATTTAGAGGCATTTATTTAAATTATTTTTGTATTTCAGTATTATTTCAATTTATTTCATTTTTTTTATTATTGTTGCTTTTTATTTTTTTTACTATTGTAAGTACTTATGTTTCTTTTTTACGGGCCTTTGTTGTCTGTCAATAAATGATTATTATTATTACATTATTTTCATAACTACTGCCGATTAGGTGGAATAACTCATACAGCAATGTAAACTTTGCTATGGTTTTTTTTTTAAATTTATTAATCGTTAAAACATTTTGATGTATAGCTAGAATATCAATCAAATCGAAATCAAATATTTAAATTGTACAATTTTGAACTGTGCAGTGACGATGTAAGAATATCCACTGTCCCATCACATCACCCCGTGGGTTTCGCATGAGGCGACGGAGGGAAACCTCAGGAGATGGGCAGCAGCATCTTCCTGATAACGACTAAAGTTAAAAACTGCAGCTGCGAACTCGCTTGCCGAGCGTGGCAACAATGGCAAATATCCCCCCTATAACCCAATCTATACAAGAGACATGTTCATCTTCATATTTCTGAAAGGGTTTATTTTTGGAATGAGCACAATTCATCGCACAGTATCACTGCCTTTCGTTTAATGACGAACAATCAATTTTTCTACTACAGTTGGAGTTTTTTTTTTATAAATCGTCCAGTTTCGCACAATTAAAAACTTCCACCTGTGAGGAAATATATGGAGACCTGTTCAGCAGTAGACTTTAATAGGCTGCAATAGAAATTTAGTTCGTTTCGCTGCTTCTTCGCTTCGATCTAAAATCTAAATCTTTACAATAGTAAACTGCTCAAATTAGTTCTCCTTAAAAGAATGTGCTAGACACAAATATTTATATCCGTTATAATGTTGATTAGGAGGTATTTTATCCTTCGTATTCGCTTAATACGTAACACCTGCAATTTTATAATAATAATGTAGTGTATTTCGTAAATAAGACACGGGTAAGCGGATTGACGGTTTATTCGTGACTGTTCCACGAGCCTTTTGCAATCAATCACTTATATATTTAATGTATCATCTCATTACAATCCTCCCCCCTTAATTAAGACTTACAATTAGTTATACATATAAGTATTTTATACTATACTGTTATACAGAAAAGGAAAAAAAATCTTGAAAATATTAAAAAAAGAAGTATATAAAAATAATATAGTGCGATGGTAACTACTCTTTATAGCGGGGGGGGGGGGTTATCCAAACGGCACTTGCGTACCGGCCGGAAGACCTGGGGCGGCGTTGCGGGCGGCACAGGCGACGCATGAGCTGATGGAGCACGAAGTGTTGACGTTTCCCTTGCCGTATCTAAGCAATCGCTCTTATCTATTATTTCGGTTCCCTCCGGTGCTTTTGATTTCCTCCCGGTATCTGTTACGGCAGGGTTTATTCTAGGCGCATTAATTCCCTCTGCACCGGAGCAAGACAAAGACTCGGAACTCGAATTTGGCTGATTATTACTACTACGGGGACAAATCAGTGAACTCCTAATTCTACGTTTTAGCTGGTCGATATGCTTATGTGACTCCTTACCTATAGTGTCTAAAACTTTGTAGTCCGTAACGCTCAAACGTTGCGTCACTTGTCCGGCTGCCCACTTGTCGCTCCCCTGATATTGGCGAAGCCATACATCATCACCCGGCTGCAGGCCACGTTCACCAGTGGGAGCGTTCTCTTTCTGGTTTATTTGAGTTTTAATAATTTTATTCTCAATATCCGGTCTAAGTACGTCTAGTTTAGTACATAATCTTCTTCCTAACATGAGAGAAGCGGGACTTTCGCCCGTAGTACAATGTTCGGTATTTCGATAATGCAATAGGAAAGTGTTTAAAAATAAATTTATATCTTTATTTTCCCTCACTGCCTTTTTAATAACTTTCTTGACCGTGCGTACTGCGTTTTCCGCGGCACCGTTTGAAGCCGGGTGGTACGGTGCGGTGAAAACATGCTGTATACCATTATTTGTTAAAAACTGAGAAAATTCCCTACTGGTAAATGGCGGCCCATTGTCTGATACTAATTGTTTAGGTAGACCCCACCTAGCAAAAACTTCGGAAAGTTTAACTATAGTGTGGCTAGCTGCTGTACTCGGTACATAAAAAAACCTCTAGCCATTTAGTTCTGGCATCAGTTATTACCAAGTAAATTTTATTGAAAATTGGCCTTAAAAATCTATGTGTATACGAGACCAAGGCTTAGCTGGCCTGGCCACGGGCTTGGAGTGTGCCGTTGGGGCGCGTCTGCCTCGGCCGTACACACGACGCACGCCCGGCACATCGTTTCGATTGCCTCATCGATCCCCGGCCACCACACATAGCTTCGAGCTACCGCCTTCGTTTTGACTATTCCCATGTGGCATTCGTGGAGTTCGTTTAACACCCTACCCCTGCAATTCTCCGGTATGACTACTCTATGACCCCACATGATACACCCTAGTTCTTCGTATAGTTCCTTTTTTCGTTTAAAATACCGTTGCAATGATTTGACCTCATTATCGGTGGGCCAATCTTCTCTTAAGTATAGTATAATTTTACCTAAAATCGGATCGCGCTGGGCTTGTTTTTTAATTTCAATTTAATCCAGTAACATTTCACTTTGAGCGCAATGTAAATACGTTTGTTCAGGTAAATCTAAACACTCGTTCTTTGTGGATTGAACCGATACCGGTAGACGAGATAAGCCGTCCGCACAGTTCTGTTTACTACTAACGTACTCTATGTCATAAGAGTAAGCGGATACCGTAATCGCCCAACGCTGCAATCGGCTCGCAGCCATTAAAGGAATGCCATGTTTTGGGCCAAAAATACTGACAAGCGGCTTGTGATCAGTACGTAAGGTGAACCGTCGACCATACAGGTATTGATGCAATTTTTTTAAGCAAAAAACAATTGCTAAAGCCTCGCGATCAATTTGTGAATAATGTTTCTCCGCGTCGCTGAGAGCTCTCGACACATAGACCACCGGCCGCTCGCTTCCCGCTGCGCCGGCGCACGGCTGAGTGAGCACGCCTCCTATACCTCGAGCGCTCGCGGCACACGTCAGTATTAACAGTTTGTTTTGATCGTAATGCAATAATACTTCAGCACTGGTTAAGACTTTTTTAATTTTTTTAAAAGAGTCCTCGCAACTTCTGTCCCAGTCCCAAGTAACACCCTTTTTTAATAAGCCGTAAAGTGGGGCTAAGGTAGTACTTAAATTTTTAATAAACTTAGCGTAAAAATTGACTAATCCAAAAAATGATCTTAAGTCCGAAACGTCCTTGGGGCGCGGAATTTTTACTATAGCAGCTACCTTGTCAGGATCAACTTTAATGCCATCTTTTGAAATAATATATCCTAAATAATTGACCTCGTCCACCATGAATAAACATTTGTCTTTCCTCAGCTTCATTCCGTTTTTATGTAATCTACTAAGCACCTTCTCCAATATTTGTAAATGCTCTCTTTCATTAGAAGAACCTATTATTATATCGTCTAAAAATACTTCTACCTTTTCGATATCGTGAAAAAGATTTGACATTATACGCTGGAAAATTCCTGGACTTGATGACAACCCATATACTAGCCTGTTATACGTAAATAAGCCCCTATGTTTATTTATAACGGTAAGGTTTTTAGAGTTATCTAGTTCGATCTGATTGTAGGCTTGTGACAGATCGATTTTAGAGAATATTCTAGCGCCATTCATTAATCCTAGGCAAAGGAAATCTATCGACCAGTCAGCACAAATTCGGAGCCCACCATCCGCCTTACATACCGGCACCAGAGGTGTAGCCCAGTCAGAGCTCTCCATGGGTTCAATAACCCACTCCCGAAGCATCGCATCCAGCTCAGCATCCACGCGGTCCTTGAGCGCGTAGGGCAAAGGTCGTGCGCGGCAGAACACCAGTGTCGCCCCTTCCCGGACTCGCAGCGTCGCCTTGCCGCCCGCGAACCGCCCCAAGCCGCCGGAAAACAACTAAAATGGTCATCCAGCACCATGCTGTGGAATGTCGGAATTTTAATTTGCAGTTCCGACAGCCACTGTCTACCCAACAATGAAGTCGTGCCCCCATCTATTACAAACAGTTCTAAGTGCTTTGTTATATTTCCATATCTAACTTCGGGCTTGATGATGCCTAAAGGTTTGATTCGACTTCCATCATAAAATTTTAGAACCAGATCGAACTTGTCCATAGGTCTAGTTTAAAAATATTTATTATAAGTCGCTTTACTTATACAAGACACTGCCGACTCGGTATCAATTTCCATATTAAGTTTAAATCCGTCTAATAATAATGTTAGGCTCACCGGTTTATAGCTATTTAAACATAGATGGTGTAGATCCTCCTGTAACTCCGTTTGACTTTCCACGGATGGTGGCTCGTCGTCCGCTGACGGTGTCTCACACTCTGCCGCCTCCACATGGTACATGTGGCGTCGGGAGCCCGCATTTCCCATGTACCCCCCTCGTTTGGGACTTACCCGGCGTAGATGACCGCTCTGTTTGCATTTACCACACACGAATTTCTTATAGCGGCAATCATCACTTCGGTGGTACCTCGACCCGCACGCGCTGCAATATAGCGCATTGCCGCCGCCATGTTCTCGACCTTTAAAAGCCCTCGGTGCGCTGTCCTGCTCCCGCGTTCGAGCGCGGCTTGCCGATGACGTCACCGCATGCAAGGCGCTGTCCGCGCCGCTACCACCGAGCCCGTCGCCGCCGCCCGCCTGCTCCACCGCGGCCGAGTCCCGCTCCGCCGCCTCTAAAGCGCAAGCTATTCTCACGGCTACGGAATATTTCAGATTATCTTCTGCGAATAATCGTTGACGGATGACATCACTTCTTAGCCCACACACCAATTGATCCCTTAAATTGTCCTCTAGAGTTGAATGAAACTCGCAGTATTTCGACAATTTCTTAAATTCGGTTATATACTGCGGAATCGTTTCTCCGCTCAACTGTTTTCTTTGTCGAAAACGATATCGCTCCGCCATGAATGAGGGTTTCGGTTGAAGATGTTCCCGAAGTATTTTTACCACTTCTTGATACGATTTATCTCCCGGTTTAATCGGACTTGTTAAATTACTTAATAATTCGTACGCTTCGTCTCCCATACCGGCGATTAATGTGGGCAACCACATTTCGTTTTTCACTGCATTTACCGTAAAGTACATTTCTAGTCTCTCCACATATAAAGTCCAGTTTCCTGTTTTGACGTTGAATTCACTCACTTTGCCGATCGACATTATTTAATATATGCGTCCACGTAAATTTACCGAAAAATAAAAACAACTTAATCCTCGTCGCTACTGTAGTGTATTTCGTAAATAAGACACGGGTAATCAATCACTTATATATTTAATGTACCCTCATTACAAATAATTAACAAAGTGACTCGCAGGAGTGGATCCGAAATGTAGAAAGTGTCAGAGACAGTCACGTTACTCTAAAGTTTGAAAGGGCTCTGAGTTTTATCGCATCACTTTATAATCCAAAAATTATCAATTCTTCTTCTATTCTTCATCATCAGCCCGTAAAAGTCTACTGCAAGACATGGACCTCTCCCACTTCGGTGATTTGTTACGATTTTCACGGTTTGCAGACAAATTAACGATCACAATACAAGACATCTCGTATCTTTGATTTACTGGCAAGTCTGGGTGCGAATAACCAGTCATTACCAGTCTGGGTATTTTATGCCTGACTCCCACGTAACCGATTTATTTATAGCGCCATCTATCAAAAGTCGTTACATTTTTCTGGCGTTTCCCATAGTAGCCTCTTACTACACCAACAGGTGTAATGGTGCACGTAGAGAAGTAATGGAATAATTTACTCCGCTACTACACAGCAAACGAACTGTCGTTCCTTCCTTACTAAATTAGAATAATTGTTAACCCATTGTTATTTTTTTTTAAATATTATGTTAGTGCATATCTACGTTATTTAGTTTCATTTAAATATAATATTGAACGGATACGACACGCTTCGTGTTGAAATCTTCCATGCATTTAATCGGTTCAATGATGAAATTATTCCGTGTACTAAAATTATCAATACTATTACTGTATGAGTTAAAACAATGATGTAATTTATAAAATGTATGTATAATCAATAGTCTCAAAAAGTAAAACTTCAAAATAAATTAGGAATTCTATGCGAACGAAGTCGCGGGCACAACTAGCTTTAAATAAAAACTGCAATAACGGTATATCATTATTTCTAAATTTGAACTTAAGTTTAAAATGTGGCACCTTTTTGAAAAATGACCCTGTATTATAAGACATTATCCTTTCATTTCTTTTATAAAACCTCATTGAAAAAAATACGAAAACATTTATAGTAAAAAGCATACTCGTAAGTGACATTATGAATAATATAAATTACATTAATCATATTGACATTTAAAATCTGTTTTCTATGTATATAGTACTTCGGAAAAGCTTGCATGCTGTATCCATTGACCTATATATTACTAGCGTAGGGACCGGGCTGACCGAACAACCAAAACGGACCAGTAGGCTGGCCCTAAAATTACAGTTAGGGCCAACGCGAATCGGTCGACAGTGGTGCGCGCGCAGGACAGATTTGTCTGTCATAAATATGTCTAGTTGCGTGGTAAAAGGGTGCAAAAATTACAATACAAAGATTAAATAGGAACATGGGATATCGTATCATCGACAAATAACCTTATATTCATTTGGTTAATATTAAATTACTATATAAACGCATTTTTAAAGTTTTATTTTACAGTTAGTTTAGTTACGTTACCAAGATTAGGCCAGGGTTGGATTCAGACCCTCAAAAATATTGTACATGGAATAGAAAATTAGGTATACTATTTTCAAAAAATATATCACGTTTGACGTTTCATGTTTCTTTCTTCCCATGTGCCGGGATTTTGGCGTCACGCGTCTAGTTTATCTATACGTTTCGTTTTTTGGCGGTTTTATTTTTATTTCTGTTTAATTTTATTTTAAAGAACTTAGTGTAAGTTAAATTTTGAATATTGGTACCTAATATATTTTATATTCAATAAGGGTAAAATGAAAAGAGTACAAAAGAAACTCACAAGCTGAAAATCTGATTCATAAACCGCACGCATTCAATTTAATCTTTACTGTGCGCAATTTTATATGTATCTAAAATTGTTGTGTAAGAGCGGGCTCCCCTAACACAGGTATTGATATACTTAAAATGAGACTCCAGCTCAGTTAATGTATTTAAATTTAAGATACTGAATAAAGAATTTTGAATAAAATATTTTGAAATTCTGTTTTCAAACCGATTGCTTAGAGCTTAGAGTTTTTATCGTGGTAGCCCCTCATTATAGTGGTATCAAGGAGTGCTACATAAATGCATCAATCGAGCAGCGACTGACCAGAAAGGGAGTAAATTCTAATTTTATTAAAAAATACTACTCATGTACAACCCAGAAATTCTCGATATCGTAGGGTTAATATTAAAAAGTAAAAGGACACAATAATAATTTATTAGATAAAATTATCGTATTTTCGCTTAGTATTATTACGATACTACATACTACAAATGGTACAATCAGATATGACGTTTGTATTTTATTAAGCGCTACTTTTTCTTGTATGAAAATGTTTTGAGTAAAATATTTAGATGGGCTTATCCTTCCTTTTGAAATCATTGGCTTTATCTCATGGCTAAAAAGGTCTTTAAGCAATTTGTTTTTACTTTAACAACATAATACTTATTCTACTTAAGATAAATAAAACAACTTGAATTCAAAAATATTATACAGCCCAGTTGATGCTACGAGTATACTCCATACACACTTGTATCTCACACCCCTGAGGACTAAGGAAATTATTAGATATTTTATATAGATAACTGTATGTCATAGAAGATTTTTAATAATTATTCTTCAATAAATTTGAATTCATGACATTAGGTGTACATGTACACTACTAGAGTTTAAATAAATAATATTTTTTTATTAATATTTTATACGTTACAAGTGAGTCTGTCTATATAAGATTTAGGCACAACTTTGTATTCGATACTTCCTTATTTGTTTAAAGAATGAGAAATGGTTTACTGAGTGATGAATGGTAAATAGTGGGACTGTAGCTTGTGTGTGAAGGTGATGATGATGGTGATTGTGGTTCCACAGCCGGTGAAGAGCAAACAGCGAGCGCGTGTGTTGGAGCAATGGGTGACGACGGCGCGTGAGTGCTTCAACCTGGGCAACTTCAACTCGCTGATGGCCATCATCAGCGCGCTCAATATGGCGCCCGTCGCCAGGCTCAAGAAAACGGTAACCATATTTTTTCATTTTTTTGTAGAATAAGGGTGACAAATGAGCAACAAACACAGTCCACCGGATGGTAAGTGGATGCTGTGGGGCATAGTAGTCTACATCTATCCTCAATAAAGAATTAAAATGCAGATGCGTTGTCACCCCTGAGAACTGAGACTTACTCGATCCTATTAAATAAACTATATAATATAGGTTTGAGAGATCTGGCCCACAAATAGTTCGTATCTTACCTTAATCAACGCGTATAATATGTAGATATACACTACAATGACTCACAAACCGGAATTGTTGAAACTGTAAGGTCTGAAAAAATTATTTTAAATCACTCAATAGTAATTTAAGATTATTTGTTCAGGCATAATTATGCTGAGATGTTTGCTTTTTTAATATATGTAAATGTTTTTCCAAATAAATGTAATATCATCCGTGTTATTTTGGCTGATGATATTTCATTAGTTCTTCCCTACAGCACAGAATTACACCACCTTCTAACCTGTAATTTAAATGTAATAAATTGTTAGCTGCAAGATCACAACCTCGATATCAATTTTAAGGAGACCAAACTGCAATTTAGACCATACTAAAACGCCCCTTACATGTCATCTACTAATACCTAAATATTCCCTTAGAATCTGTTAACTTACTGTCTCCTGGGTATAAATATAGATGTACATTTAAATTGTAAGGAGCACATCAATAAAGTGGTCATAAAGTTATCCAGTTTTACATACGCTCTTATAGAACTAAGAAAACAGCAACCTGTGCCTACTACGGACACGCAGACGCCTGGCTACGGTGTAGTACTTTGGTGCTGTTACAGCACAGACGCTGATAAAGTATTTCTCATTCAGAAAAAATGTATTCGCATACTTGCAAATGTTGACTCAATGACAAACTGTAGAAGTTACTTTATCAATTATAATATCCTTACATTAACATCCCTATATATATATATATATATATATATATATATATATATATATATATATATATATCTGAAATATGCTCACCATTCGATGTTATAAATAATATCGAATGGTTCCCCTAATATTTTAGCCCTAAAAACTTAAGACCATAAGTAAAATTTTCCACAGCTACATCAAAATTACGTATCGTAACCACTGGCCCCTACGCAATGTCAATAAAAATATATAATAAAATACCAGAATGTATGTATGTAATGGAAGCACTAAAAGCCCCAAAAAAGTTCAAAAAGGAAGTTAATACATATTTAACGAAAAAGTGTTTTTACTCGTTGCAGAAGTTTTTTTAGTGATTGAGTAGAAAATAGGAATAAATAATATAGAAATAATTGTAAATATTCATTAATTAATAATTTTATAAGTTATGGTTGCCAATATTTGCAGGGTTCTTGTTTTCAACTATTTTTTAATAATTAAAACCACATGTACACAACAAGAATAGCAAATAAATTGAAATGAAATGAAATGCCTCGCTCCAGTAAAAAGAGTCTCCGGTTCTCTACGCTCACCAAACATTACATTACGTGCTTACCCCGGTCGAGCCGACCCATCTGTGCTACAACTATAATACAGCTTCGAGATGACAATCCTAATATTTTCATCATCAACAGATTCAGATGTGGTTCAATCTGTGGTTTGGTTTCCAGTGGAGTCGTACGTCTGCAGTGTGCGGGCAGCAGCTGAGGCAGCTGGAGCTGTGTGTGGAGCCCAGCGGTAACCACGCCAGGTAAGCACGGATATAACCATTACAAGGGATGGCAACCAATAAATAGTAAAGTAAAAGTAAAGTTACAGCCTATATTCGTCCTACTGCTGGGCACAGGCCTCCCCTCATTTCTGAGAGGGTTTTAGGGCAAGGAAGTGTTCACTCCACCGCGCTACCCCACTGCGTGTTGGCGAACTTCACATGTCTTCGAAATATTTTTTTTTCTTATTCTTCAGACATGCAGGTTTCCCGATTCACGATGTCTTCCTTCACCGCCGAGCACGTGGTAAATCAGCACTTAAAATTGCAATTAACAATTTCATTGTTGCCGGCGGGGATCGAACCCGTGTTACTCGCGTTCTGTTATATTTACAGCGAGCGTTAACCATCTGAGCTACCACGGCTCAATAAATAGTAATGTAAACGAATGTATCAAATATTCAAATTTATTTTTAATTTACAAATACAGACATTGAGAAAAAACTAAAAAAATACGTGTGCTGTATAAAGCTAATATACAAATATTATTTGTACAATTAAATCTACTACAGAAACAGAAACTTTTTTATTCAATGTAGATTATAACTTATTGAAAATACTTATTGAGTCACTTTTTCATTTACCACTGGTTCGAAAAAAAACATCTATCCTGGGAAGAACCTGCAAGAAACCCAGTGGGACCCTATTTTTTTGCAATAATAGCTTACAATCATGTTTACAATTAACAACACAAGACAAATTAGAAATAGCTTGGTAGCGATCACCCTTCCCAGGGGTTACTATCATCCATAAATTCCTTAATATTATAATAACCCTTTTTATACAAACTTAGTTCAATAAAATTTTTGAACTTTGCGTATGACAAATTTTGTATATTTTCTGGGATTTTTGTTGTAAAAGCGTATACGCCCCAAGAATGAATTACTGACTCGGTGGAGTCGATGTAATTCACTTGTTAATTAACTTGTTCACTTATATAATTGTTTTGTTAATTTATATTTTGAATATACAATATTTTAAAAACTGTAATAAAAAAAAACTATTAAAAAATTATCATACAGTCCTCACCGTGGTATCAATGTTATATTAGAATGCTTCATATAAATTCCACATCAATAAACTTTATTGGTAGTTAATACGATGAAACAAAATTATACAATAATTGGTTATGATATTTAAAATATTTAGTCAAATCGAATATCAAAAACAAGTGAGTTTTTTAAATTTTACACTCAAAAAATTTAACCCGATTCTCAGTTTTGTTCAAAATTTGAAGTCTCTAGCTCAACGGGAAGTGCTCGAAGTTTGACTTGCAAGACTCCACCCAGTACGATAGGCAAACAAGAAAGTAACTTAATACAAACGTGCTAAAAATTATATATGCAATATCATTATCATCTGCCTACTGATGCGTTGCATAAATATTTATTAATTTAGTAGTAACATTTCTCAATTAGAAATGTATCAAGGCTTAGGACAGGTTTTTTTATATTTGATAATAGAAGTAGTAGAAGAAATGCTTGAGATTTCATAAGGAAGTGGGCCGGTTTTACGGTTTTTTTTATAGAATACGGGTGACAAACGAGCACACAGTCCACTTGATGGTAAGTGGATGCTGTTGTCCATAGACATCTACATTTATCCTTGATTAAGAATCAAAACGCAGATACGCTGTCACCCCTGAGGACTTCGATGGAATGCCTCGTTTTGAGTAAAAAGGGTCTCCGGTTCTCTACACTCACCATACGAAACACAACAGCATTTTACGCTGGTATTCTGTGAGAGCGTGGTCCTTCCCCGGTCGAGCCGGCCCATTCGTGCTGCAACCATAATATAGCTGCTTTATTTAAAGCTTTGGCTCCCTAAAATTAAATTGCAATAAAACCGTTATGCAATATGAAGTGACAACCCTATCAAACACGAGGCAGTTAATGAATACTATATATCTGGATAGCTCTTGCCTGAGGCATTATATGGGGGCGGTCTATTTTCAACAGTGAATTTGTAAGGGGCTGTAATGATGATTATACGTGTTTTTCGTTGTACCTTCCGTTACCCATAACAGCCTAATGATTTCTTATATTTACGCGAGTACTTACACACGGAAATTGCGCATTCTGGCAAGAGCCTTAACTGGACACTGTTATCTTAAAAAGCACATGTCCATCCTGGGACTAAGCAACTCAAGGTTATGTCGGTTCTGTTCCATAACGGAAGAAACGCCTCTGCACATCTAACTGATTGTGGACCCTTAGCGTGTAAACGTAACACTCATCTGGGAAAACTATGTACTACGCCCAGAAGAAATAAAATTGCTCACAGCTAAGCAACTCCTTCTATTCATTGAAGACATAGGGCTTAGCAGTGAACTATAGCCATAGCAGCGATCACAATAGACTTTTAGGTCGCAGTGATACTGGTCTCTTTCCCTAGACCGGCATAGCTGCTCGCACATAATAAAAAAATACATACGGAATAAAAGTAATTTACACGTCACGGGAGTGACCATGGAGGCTATAAAGTACCCGAAGCGTCTAGAATTAAAAAAATTTAAATTAAATGCGATAAAATCCGTAAATGAGTTATATTAAAGTAAAATCCCCTGCTGAACATAGGCCACACCAAAGATTACCACATTTGCCCGCCTGGCAAGCGTGGCAACAAGTAGTAGTTTAGTAGAAATAAATTTGACAAATTGACTCTGGTAAAGTTGCGAGAGTTGGGGACGCTTACGTTCAACAGTGAGTTCTCATGATTAGCTCACTGGTAATGAATCAACCTCACTAATAATAATGTGCTTGGGTAGGACCGTACGAGATGAGGTTTAGTAGAAAAATAATGAGGCTTTTTTTAAGGACGTATATACGCTCGAAGCGTTGTTTGGCTCAAAACAATACTTTTCAAACCTGGTAAAGTCCGTCAACCGATTACCTTCCACACATATTAACTACTTATAACTTTATTAAATTTTGTCGTTTAAATAGTTAGCAGGGATTTTATTTATATTAATACCATAGAATACTATAATACATACATAAATAACGGGGCAGTGGGCGGAGCCCGTGTAGCCACCAACATGTCACTAACATGTCAATTCACACGTATAAATGTCAACACAATCAATCGTTTTCAATTTCCAATTGTCAAGCGTCTCTGCATGCAAATTACTTCAAAAATGGCAAATTGTGCAGTAATTACGTGTCGAAAGAACTGCAGGAAATGGATTTTTTTTTAAAAAGGACACATATCCTGCAACTAGTAAGTCGAAACTATTTATATTTTGTAAATATTAGAAACAAAAATAAAGAAATATTGATCTGTCAAAAACATTAATCAAAAGTGTAAAATGTGTAAATTCGCTCGGTCTATCAAGTGTCAACACAGCAAATTGGGTTTGTAGTAGTGATAATACGACGTAATTGCTTATATGTGTGCTCCCGGCGACGCCTATCCTCGTACAAAATAAGGTTGATGGCCATTCTATTGTGTATTATAGTATTCTATGATTAATAAAGTATATGTGTATTCTATCAAGATAACTAAACGGAGGTTTTCTTAATTTCCCTTTTGGTAGGCATCAATTTCGAAGCTTATATATTTAAAATCAATCACAAAAAGTTACAATCAATACGAAACACCCTAAGAAAAATATATTTCGATTTAGGTTATTTACAGGAGAAATAAAAAATTCAAACCATGTGACATTTTTATGAAAATGCTGTGAATAAAACGAATGTTACAACGTATGTTAGTTAATTTAATATAATAATAGCTTAATATGTTAGAAGAACATCTTTTTTAACATTTGTGTGTTGCTTTATTATATTTCTATGAATATTTTAAAAGTAACTCTAAGGTTGTATGAGGCAAAACAAATTCTAGTTTGCCAATGGCGGGAATAAATGGCAAAGCATTATATGACAGCGCCTGAGAAAGAAAAAGTCGAGCAAGCAAAACTTATCTATATTTATATAATCAATCGTATCAAGGTACGCCAATGATAGCCGCGATTGCGGATGCATATTGAAATAAACGTTCATACGGCACAAACTAAACACACTTTTAAAAAGTTTCTTACTGTGGGGTAAAAAATAAATGCGTCGCTTGTTCCCGATCAGCGAGCAAAGGTTTGGAGCCAACACATCATAGTGTTCAAGAACTTTTGTGTACCTGCTATAATAACTGAAGGTTTCAAAATGCCCTTGATCACAGACTCATATATTCACACTTGATTGCTGTTAGAGATGCTAGTAACAGAGTACCTATGCTTGTATCAGAAATACCCGACCTTACGATAATATTACAGTTGGTAAAATAAAATGCAAGAACCATCTATTGAGGAATTGTTGTAAAACCCTCCTGAGACTTAACAAACATGTTGTGTAAATAAACATATAAAAGCAAAACTCAAAAGAAAAATATTTGCCCTTGCGTTGGAGAATTGATCGTTGAATAAAATACTAGCCTCATAAAATATACCATTCACGACAAAGATCGAAAAATAAAAAAGATATCCAAAATATAAAAAAAGATTTCCATATATTTGATGATCACAGTCGCTATGCTACTTTTTGCCGAAACAGCCCTAACTGACAACTTTGTTCCCGAAATGTTTGCTTTTGGAGTATTTCAAAAATTATCGATTTGGCACATAGGCTGTGTGTACATGCTTACGGTTTTGCATAAAATATTATGAATAACTTGGTCGAAAGTTTTAACGCAAGAGTTTCAAAATGTCTATTTAAAATATAACAACGTCCTTAAGAAAGGGCGGTAAATTAATAATTTTGACATTGAAATTTGTATTTAGATAATATTTTACGTTACAAGTTTATTTAAATAAATGTTTCTTAACATAAATGTTATAAAATTTTCCGAAACAGTTTTTTGGTCTCATAGGTATGTATCTATAATAAATGAAGAAATCAAATATACTTTTGTCTATTAGTACACCGATAAATAAAAGAGATTTTTTTTTAAAAAAGGTACAATTGAAAAAGCCAACTATTTTTGTTGAGCTTGTTACAAAACTATATATAACTATACGTGATAGAGCCATGCTACAGTTATATTAGTAGTATAGTTGTAGCACGAATCGGCTGGACCGGGGAAGGACTACGCTCTCACAGAATACCAGCGTTAAATAGTAGCTTAATGCTGCTATGTTTCGTATGGTGAGTGTAGAGAACCGGAGACCCTTTTTACTGGAAACGAGGCATTCCATCTAAGTCCTCACGGGTGACAACGCATGTGCATCTAGGATAGATGTAATCTAGAATAGATAGGTCACAGCAACCACTTACCATCAGGTGGACTGTGTGCTCTTTTGTCACTCTATCCTATAAAAAAGAACCATAGAAAATTCCAAGAAAAATGGTGTTTTTATTTTTTCCTATCTAAAAAAATTACTGACATAATAAAGACTGTACGCATTCCCGCGTGATTTCCCGCTCACAATTTCAGCAGGTCACTCACCGCTGTGTTTATTATTTTTGATTAAAATTGTCATATAAGTATTGGTGTCGTCCCCGAGTGCTACAATACAACCAAAAACTACCAAATAAATTGTATTTATGATCCTATACTAGCCAAATATCAGATAAAACAGGGAAGGACCACCCTCTCACAGAATACTAGCGTCAAATAGCAGCTTAATGCTGCTGTGTTTCGTATGGTGAGTGTAGAGAACCGGAGACCCTTTTTACTGGAAAAGAGGCATTCCATCTAAGTCCTCACGGGTGACAACACTTCATTTTCATCTCATCACTTCATATCATTTTGATGTTCGAAAATTTTATACTATTGTGGATTTGAAAAATAATTACAATCATGATTCCAATATTAGTACACATTAGGTGCTCGTATCGAGATAAGACTTCACATATAGTAACTAATAGGGCTTACCTATCTTAATTTTGTTTATTTTACTTTAATCGATTTCTGCAGCTAGTGGCCTGCATTATTTCTAAGTTATTCATAAAAATTGCAACACAAAATGTTGTATATAAAGCACACGCAAGTCTATCAAGCTAGCACCGGTGGTTAAATATAGTGTTTGAAACCTTTCTAGCTATGCTTAGAACCTGAATAACTATTTTGAATAAACATGGCTCTAAAACATAAAAATATCATTCATGCGATGTAAGTCTACCCAGAAGTGTTTCCTTCTGAACGAAACCAATCAAACCCCAAGCAGTAGCGTAGCTACATTGGGGCTAGGCGGGGCAGTGCCCCGGGCCCCTAAGCTCGAGGGGCCCCTCGGCCTCCATGAACGACGTTCAAAATTATATTATATAATATCCTAGTTGTACAAATAATTTATATTTTTAACTTTTTGTCCCCTGACCAACAAACCTCAAACTTTTAAACTGAAATCACAAAAATGTCTTCCTCCTACAGGACGTAAACATCATATTTAGAATAAAATATCTATCCTTTTAGTGTCTAAGTACACATTATGTTACTAATTATAATTTACTTCGCTTGGTATGGACCACCATTGAAAATTATCCCATGGGATCCTTTTACCAGGATGAAAGTATCCTAAGTCCTAAGGTCGAGCTCTATCCGTGTCCAAAATTTCATACATCAGTTTTGATGTGAAAGCGTAACAAAGGAACAAACTTTCACTTTTATATACAAATTCAAGACATTTTTTTTTCAAAGTTTAATTATAATTAATTATAATATAATATACTGGATGATTTTTTATCGCCTGGAAAAAAATATTTTGTAACAGGTGAACGGAGTAGAAGTCTATGGCACTGATATTTTACAATTTTTTTTGTCATTGACATATATCATGAAATTTATCGATCAATAAATTTTACTAATTTGAAATAAACTTTTTTAGTTTTATGCGAATGCTGTAAACATTATTTTTAGTTTTATGCAAATGTAGTAGGGTGAATTGTTTTTATATTTTTTTTGGATATTCGGAAATTTTACCTATCAGTTATATTTCACAAAGTTTACGACGATAGCTCCTATTCCAGTTACAGAAAGTACGATATTATTTTCCAGACGGTAAAAAGCTCACCCAGTATATGTGCCTTTTTGTTCGATAACTTGTTGCCATAATTCCGTTGCTGTAGAAATCGTGGGATTTTTGATTAAAAAAATGCCATAAGTAGTTTTGACAGTCCTTTCTTAATGTTACTACCCGAAGAATTCTCAAGAGACCGAAGCGGGCGAAAATCTGAAGTTGCAAGGTCAGGACTATAATGGTGAATGCATTTACACTTCTCAAGCTCTTTAAATTTTTTATGAATGGCCAAAGATGTGTGTGGTCTGGAGTTATCATGATTATATACCACTCTTTTACTGTTGATCAATTTCGGGCGGTTTTTTCTCAATTTCTAGAGTCTCATTAGTTGTTGGCAGTAGAGATCCAAATCGGTGGTTTCGCGCAACGGTAAATGCTCATAATAAACGATGACCTTCCAATCCCACCACACAAAATATTTTTTATTTTTATATATCATAATGTCCTGTATGTATTGACATTAAAACCAGCCAGATACAAACAGTACAACCAAAGAGATTTTTCTTCAATTTTATACAAACAAAATATGAAGAAAATTTTTAATATATTTTACATAAAAACTTTGTACCCCCTTTTTAAGACCAATAAAATAATTTTTTGAAGAAAGAAAAATACGTCAATTTTATTATTTTTAACTGAATTTAATTAAATTTGAACATTATTACATAGATCAACTCTGCATGCATGCAAATTAATACATGTTTTTTTAATTATCAAGTAAAAAAAACATGTATTAATTTTTCTCTGGTCCCCGGGCGGTACTGGATCGTTTTCAAAAAATGCTAAATTCGAATTCATTTGTTTCATATTATACAGAACACAATTAGTAAGTTTTAGTAAGTCAATCGCTCCGTGAAATAAAAGTTTCAGACAAACTGTGCACACTGTTTCACCCTCTTAGATGTTGAATTTTCCTGAATCCTAGGCAGCTAGTGTCCAGTTATCAGATTTCTACATATAGCGTTTGGGCTATGCGTTGGTAGATGAGTCAGTCATCCTCTTTTATATACATATATTACACTCGTAGATAAGGAACTATTAATAAATCTGCTGCGTTACACATACTACTTCCTAGTAGCTTTGCTTTATTATGCCCTATATTGGGTAATAAAGAGTCAATGATGAAGTAGTTTTGTACCTTATGTATTTGGTTTAGTTCAAATAGGGGCCTAATTTAATTTTTGCCCCGGGGCCCTTGTTTACAAACCTACGCCACTGACCCCAAGCCCTTGATAGTTAACTATCTATCACCACACAGGTTGTTATAAAATAAAGTCATTTTTGTTTTCAAGTCGAAAATGACATGGTATGTCTATGTGAAGTTTAAACGAATACAAGGCCAGCTGAAACTTAAGACAGGCGTAGTGCCTTGCTTGTGCAGTGCTTACTTGCCAAAAGTAGTTAAATGAAAACCTGTACGTTGTAGAAAAACTAATGCGATAGATTTAGGCACGACATGACATGTTGTATACAGTGAAACCTCGTTAATTGTGATCTCAAGGGACCAAGGATTTTGTACCATTTAAAGAGGTTTTCATTTATCCAGTTTTCCAATTAGACAGGTTTAAAATTTAGTTTACAGAGGTCCAAAAATTAAGAAATTTAATAAACAATCGTGTCGAAACCTGTCCCAACCTGATAAATTGTGTCACTTATAGAGGTAAACATCTAAAAAGATCCTAGAAATCAAATCTCATTTAAGCAGGGTTGAAAAGTCCCATTAACAGAGGTAATTCGATGAAAAAGTGCCGGAACCTCAGTGTAGTTCTCAATAATAGAGGTTTCTAACTTATTCAGGTCCCACCTAAACCAGGTTTCACTGTATTTCTAACGTACCTTCTACTACTTCATAGATTGCCTTGTTGCCATCGTCACTTTTTAACAAATATTAAGTTACCATAAAACCTTCCACTTCAGATAAATTGTCCTTTTTAAATTAGATAGGACAAAAATTGCGTAGAAACAAGCGTATCCGACTGTTGAGTACGTATGTAGGATAATGGCTCGACAGTGATGACGTCACTCTACGAGCATACTATCAGAGAGAATTCTCGGGAATTTGAAGAACTGTTGCGAACTTCTCCCAGTAATAACTTCAGTATTAGTGCATGCATTAAGGAACAAACTAGTGTGACGTACGTAAAATAAGCTTTTATAATAAATATACGAGGGCTGCACTAAATGTATCGGGAATGGAATATTTCCACTGTTCCTGTCATATTAAAATCTTTTTAATTGAAAACTCCTAGTTTTAAAAATCGAATACCATTTATTTATTTAAAAAAAAGATTCTCGGTCTTGTCACAAGGTTTTGTCAAACTTGTTTAGTCGTTGAGAAAATGGAATTGACTCGAGAAAATTCAAGAGCGATGATTTATTATGACTTTCGAAGTGGTTTAACACAAAAACAGTGTGTTGACCGGATGATTTCTGCATTTGGTGATGCAGCCCCATCCAAAACCACAATTTATCGCTGGTTTGCTGAATTTCAACGTTGACGTGTCAAGCTCAGTGATGATCCCCCATCAAGGTCGTCCATAGACTGCAGTCACCGAAGAAAACGTTGATGCTGTGCGTAAGCTGATTGAGGAAGATCGACATGTGACATACCGCGAAATTCAGGCAACTTTAGACATTGGCATGAGTCAAATACAAATAATCTTGCATGAACAATTAGGTGTAAAAAAGTTGTTTTCCTGACCGCATTGCCTGTGAAGAGCAAAAAGCGGCTCGCGTTACTTGGTGCGTCAGAACTCTCGAAAGATTCCACACAGGATCCTCAAATGCTGTATACAACGTCGTATAAGGTGATGAATCCTGGATATACGCGTAAGAACCCGAAACAAAAAACCAGTCACGAGTTTGGGTGTTCGAAAACGAGTTAAAGCCAACAAAAATTGTTTGTTCACGGAGTGTTGCAAAAAAAATGGTGGCCACGTTTGTCTCCAAAACCGGCCATGTTACGACTATTCCTCTTGAGGGACAAAGAACGGTTAATGCAGAATGGTATGCTAGCATTTGTTTGCCACAGGTCGTTTCTGAACTCCGTAAAGAGAACTGCAACCGCCGCATCATCCTCCATCACGACAATGCGAGTTCTCACACCGCACACAGAACAAAAGAGTTTTTAGTAGATTTTCCATCGTATGGAAAAATGTGTCAAATTTCGCGGAGAATACTTCAAAAAGCAATCAATATATTTTTAAATAGTAATGTTGTGTCACTTCCTTGATTCCCGAAATTTTCAGTGCCGCCCTCGTACTGGCTCATTGGCAGCCTTTTAGCTTACGAGCAATCTCTACCAGGTAACCATATACCTGTGAGAAAGGCTATTATATCCTATATTATAAATCCATATCATTATATTTAGTTAAAATAATTCTATTTGTACTTTTATTTCCTCTCTTCTTACACAAGGCGAGTGGAGGGGAATGGCGAAAATCTTAGGATCTTCGACTCCTTGTTTACGTAGTACTAGATTAGTAGAATCGAGCTTATTGTTATCATATGCGTGTACTGTTAAGATTTTTTATAGAATAAGAGTGACAAACGAGCACACAGTCCACCTGATGGTAAGTGGATGCTGTGGCCTACAGACTTCTGCATTTATCTTCGATTCCGAATCAAAACGTAGATGAGTCGTCACCCCGGAGGACTAAGATGAAAGGCCTCGTTTCCAGTAAAAAAGGGTCTCCGGATTTCTACACTCACCATACGTAACATAGCAGTATTAAGCTGCTATTTTACGCTGGTTTTCTGTGAGAGCATGGTCCTTCTCCGGTCGAGCCGACACATTCATGCTACAACTATACTACTAATATAACTGCAGCCACCACTTTGCACGCATGAAGAATGTTTTAAAATTTTAATATCTTTACGAATACAATGTCTATCACATCTCTCGTATAACAGGGGCAACCCACAACATGTTACAAATTGTAGCCTTTCTGGAGCTTGCCTTTATGTTTGCCCTATATAGAGACCCACCACGTATAACATGATGGCTCGCATTGGGTCCTTTTACACGCTTTTATGAGCTTCGCGTGTGTCTATCTATTTATCTATCTATCTGTGTAACGGAATATTTTTATGTAATTTTCACCAACTTGTAGACGGCCGATTGACTTGAAAATTTGAACCCGCATTAAGGATGACAATACAATAATAATTTAATAACTATCCTAGTGTACTGATCAGGATCACCAGGATAAAATAAAGCAACAATCAGGATCATCACAGCAGCATGATCAGTGCGTGTTATTTAAGTATTTTCAAACTCTTATATTATTATTAAAAAAGACACTTTTTACTGCTGCAAAATTAATTTAGTTATTACACATCGGAATTTTACAAATTTTTAAGAAATTCCTGTACCGAATAAAGTTTAGGGTTTTACTGCATAAATTATATGAAAAGCATCGGTCCACAGCGTGTCGTGTTGATTTAAGAACATCCACTACGCCATGTGGTGCCGTGGGTGTTGTAAGCCGCGACAGAGAGAAATTGGTTCTTTAGCTACGTCTTCTTAATAACAACTCAAAATAAAAAAAACTGCGATTGCCAAACGTGGCAACTGTGGCTAATGTCTTCCTGATGAGGCAATCTATGGGGGAAAGCCAATGTTTAGCAGTGGATTTTAATAATTTCAAATGGTAACGGTAACATCGGTCCATAACGGTGGGTACACAGTTGAGTGGCAGTTGTGCAGTTGGCAGTGACAGTGTGGTGGTTGGTTGCAGGTACCGCGCGGCTCTGGCGGCGGCGCCGAGCTCGACTGCGGTACCGCTGCTGTCGGTCACCTGCCGCGACCTGCACTTCGCCAACCAGGCTGCGCCTACCAGGTATTGACGACCATCACGTTATACACATATTTTTTATAGAATAGGATTGACAAACGAGCGTACAGTCCACCTAATGGTAAATTACATAGAATAGTATAATACATACATAATAGAACGGGAGAGTGGGCGGAGCCCGTGTAGCCACTAACATGTCACTAACACTTCAATCCACACTTATAAATGTCAACACAATCAATCGTTTCCAATTTTCGTGTTAAGCGTCGCTGCATGAAAATTACTTAAAAAATGGCAAATTATGCAATAATTACGTGTCGAAAGAACTGCGGGAAATGGAATTTAAATAAAGGAGACATATTCTACAACCAGTAAGTCGAAACTATTTATATTTTGTGAATATTTGAAACTGTGAATATGTGATTTTTTTTTAAGAAATAATGAAACATGAATGTGTCAGAAACATTAATCAAAAGTCTAAAATGTGTTTGTAGTAGTGATAACTATATACGACGTAATTGCTTGTATGTGTGATCCCGGCGACGCCAATCCTCCTACAAAGTAAGGTTGACAGCCATTCTATTGTGTATTATAGTATTCTATGGTAAATTATCAAAAATTATTGAAGCCAAAATTATTAAACTTAACTTTGAATAAAAATGGTTTGCACTCCTGCTTTTGCGAGTCCCTTATTGTTTCTAATGCTATATAATAAATGTACACTAATCTTTACACTTTTCTAAAACATTTACATTCCCTGTTACGAAATCTGTGAAATATTTCATGTCATGCCTAAATGGCGCCGGCGTGGTGGCTGAAAGAGTTGTGGATATTGTCAATACATATTACAGTTTCTGTCTTAAACAAATGTTTATAAGTTAAAATTGCACAGTAAAACAGACACGCACCGGTGCGGTTCAGCCACGCCTTCTGACACAATCCCACGAGCACGAGCGTTGTGAGAACTGTTACGACCATAGACAACTGCTAATCTATTATAGTTATATCAGATAAAGTATCTGTTTTATTTGATATTTTGTTGTGGCCTATTAATTTTGCAATTAACAGTAGGTACTTTAGATTAACTGAGGTACAATACAAATCAAATCAAATCAAAATCTTTATTTCACAACACAGTGGTTTGTAACTAAACAGAGGTTGGGACCATCCTATTAAGTAATAATAATACTTGTGTCAGGTGGCCACGCTCTTCCTTACTTTACTAAATATCTTTAAATGTGTTTGTGAAGACAATTTGGAAAAACTAAATACTTTGTAACTATTTGTTTACATTTGTATGTGTTCAAGTGATATAAATCCAAATCTTTGTTTAGCCTATTGTAGAGAAGCAAAAAACGCTGAGCAAATTTAGTTTTTATGTATCTAGTTACTGCTACTCTATCTTTTCTTCTTCTCGTCATTATTTCTGAGTTAAAAGGCAAAGATTTGTGTGTCCGTAAAATATATATCTGTCTTATTGAAAGAAGCTCAATCAACTTGTAAAGTTCTTCAGCTGGAAAACGAAATGGTTTAAAATACATTACTTTGAGTAGACAACGCTGACTTCTTTCGATTTCTAATAATTTTGTTTTAGCTGCACCTCCCCAGACTGAGTTACAGTACCCTATTATGGATTGTGCCAATGCAATATATATTTGATTTAGTATTTTTTTAGAGGTGACATGTCTTAGTTTCCTAAATATCCAAATTATTTTCCGTATCCTATTACTCGTATATTCAACTTGAGAGTGCCAGTTCAAGTGTTGGTCCAGAACAACCCCCAAATACTTTATAGATGCAACCTTATCGATAACTGTACAACGTACATTTACAGTTAGTACTATTAGAAATACCACAATAATTTATTTTAAACTATTGTTATTATTTTGTTGCTTTCTATTATTAATCGTAAAGCATACATATTTAGTTTTTGCAATATTTAAGGAAAGAAGGTTACTCTGGAGCCATTTTGAAACTATTAATGGACCAGATTCAGCATTTCTAAATACCGAGTTCCAATTCTTTCCCGTAAAAACTATTGCGGTGTCATCGGCATAAGAAAATACTCGACCGTCGAATAAATTTAGGTTAGTTAATGTATTGATATAAATAAGGAACAATGTAGGACCTAGTACACTTCCCTGTGGAACACCAAAGGTAAGCGGTGATTCTTCACTAATGTAGTCACCTATTTTTACTTGTTGCTTACGTTCCCTCAGGTAATCCTTGAATAAATTCAGCGGGATGCCCCTTACACCGATTGCTTCCAATTTCCGCACAAGGATCGAAGAAGAAACAGTGTCAAAGGCTTTCTTAAGGTCCAAAAATATAGCCAAACATTTACGGCCTTGATCTAGTTGTTCAGTTATATGAGATGTTAGTGCCACAACTACATCTTCTGTCGACTTCCGCGTCTAAACCCAAATTGGTTATCTGAAAGAAGATTAAAGCTTTCAAGGTAATTGATAAGTCGTTTATTTATTAACTTTTCTATTATTTTAGAAACGGCAGGCAAAACTGAAATGGGCTTGTAGTTATTGACATCATCTACTCCTCCACCCTTGTGCAATGGAATCACTAAAGGATTTTTGAGATAAGACGGAAAAATACCCTTTTGGAAGCAGAGATTAGTCAAATGACTTATCACGGGAACTACGAGGGATTTAGAATACTTGAGAAACTGAGTAGAGATATTATCCCAGCCAGGTGCACCATTTGACTTAAGATCTGACAAGATATTTTCAATTTCTAGTGGATCAGTATCTAATAAGGCAAATGATGATGAATGTGATTTAAGCCTATGTAGGCTGTCAGGTCCGGGAGAGGTGTCGTATTTTTTGGATATCCTCAGCAAGCTTTCTGCCGATGTTTGAAAAATATTCGTTAACGTAGTTAACTGAATCATAGGGATTTAATTTAATATTTAGTAAATCAGAATTTATGGTCTTATTAGGTTTTAGATTTGTTATTTCTTTAATTGTTTTCCAAAGTATTTTTGAATTCTTATTTGCTTTATTTAATTGTTCTCTCTCAAATTTTCTTTTAAGTTTTTTTAGTAGGTTGTGACAGAAATTTCTGTATCTTTTATAGGTAGTTACTAAAATTACATTGTGAGGATCCGAACGCAGTTGCATTTGCATTTTATTTCTATTTCTAATGCACCTTAAAACACCAGGTGTAATCCAAGGTTTTATGGTGCGTTGTGATTTTGGCTTTCTTTTTGTAATTTTACTCTCTGTTAAGGATTCAGATAAGCTTTTTATAAGTTTTTCGGCAACTACATTCGGGTCGTCACAAAATAATAATGTAGAGATATTCTTCTGCATTAATATTGAGAGCGCTCTTTCGTAGTCTACAAATTCTACTGTTTTCGATACATTTTGCTTTTGTTTTATTTTACTTAATTTCAAAAAAATTGTTGTATGATCAGTCTCGTAGATTGCATATCGAAGAAAATTTTCTTTTGCCTAATTTTAACATAAAATGGTCTAAACAGCTAGCGCCTCTAGTCGGTAGAGAGTGACCAGGTAGCAATCCGTGAGTTGACAACATATTCAAATAATTATCCCTATTATTAGTTTCCTTCGATCCTTCGTTTTGCTTAGGAATTAGGTTTATATTAATATCACCCGTTATTATTATGTTACGACATGACTTTATTGTGTCCAAGTAAGCACTAATAGAGTCGATAAAGTTTGTCGCATTTGGATTCGACGGAGAACGATAAATACATAAAATTGTATGGTCAAAAAATTTATATGTATACAGGAAGCATGATCCAATGTCACCTCTTTCATAGTTGTCTTAAGATTATTTTTGACATAAACCACTACACCATCATTTTGATTTAGATAAAATTTTGTTGCAAGTGATGTATAGTTAGATAAATGGGGTAGCAGTCTGTCTAAGCTAAGTCTACACTCGGTTAACATAAGAACATCAACTTCAAAATTAAGGTGCGATAGTGTAGATTCAAAGCCATCAATATTTTTGTAAATACTACGAATATTCTGGCATATTAAGGTTAGGTCATTTTTGAAAACATTTATATATTTAGTTAAATCCTGTATATCACATTGAATAGAGTTCTCTATTTTTGAATCGTCCATGTCTTGTATAGTAGAAAATGTACTGTTCATTCTACTTTTATAAAATAATAAAATGCATTAGCAATTTCGTTAAAGAATTAAGAAGTAAGAAGATAAGTAAGTAAGTAAGTAAGTAATTTTGCGAAGTGATTAGCTCGATCTGTATATATAAAAAGATTAAAATAAAAGTTGTTATTTATGTATAATAGCAACGTAATGTGCAGGTGGGTACGGTGACAGAAGAACCTAAGAGAAGTAGAAATAGTTACAGTAGTCTGAGTAATCTCGAACTGTTTGTTAAGATATGACTGTGTTATATTACTGGAAGATGAATGTGTGAAAGTGTGTCTGAGTGATTGCTTTTTTACATTTGTGTGGTGAATTACAACAATTAAAAACAAAAAATAAATATACGAAAACACGATAGAGCTTACTCTAATATCTAATATAAACGAAGAGATTGCATGTATATTGTAGAACGGCTTTTAGTCAGATGTCTTTCTTCAGCTGCTGGATTTGCGATTCATTTTAATTAGTATTATTTTGGAGTTATCGTCTTTTCTAAAATAAACCTTACCGTAAGATGTCCAACAGAATTTATACGAATGTGTCTTGCTAAGGTCGCGTGCAAGAAAATAGGGTCGTGCAGCCTTATCTGTTAACTGCTCTGATACAAAGATAGGATTATTTTCTACAGCTGAAGACTTAAGTCCTAAATGATGAGTACTGAGTTTTGATTTGTTTTTTTTTTTTGTTGAAAACCTTACATTTTTTCAAAAAATCATTTTTTTTTTGTATTGTAGATGATGTCTCCACAATGATAGGAGTGTTCTTAATATCTTCTCTTTTTCCACGGACTCTATACACATCCTTAATATCTGAACTCAACATTTGGCAGCCGATAGTGTTGGATAGACTTAAAACCATTTCAATAAGGTTTGTTTTACTCTCGTCGTTCTTTCTTGGGACGTTCTTGATTTCCAAATTTGTTTTACGTCTATCTTTTTGCATGTCCTCTATTTTGTCTTCCAAAACAGCTATATAGTTCCTGTCCTCCTTAATTTTTCCTTCTAGCTTAGAGATCCTTTCTTGAAATTCCTTATTTTGTTCTGTCAAAAAAGTAATAAAATTTTCGATATTTTGGTTAGTTTTTTCGATTTCTTTGAGAATGCTTGCATTTTTTTGAAATTCAAGATTTTGAGAATTCATAAGCGATACGAACGTGTTTTTCATTTCTTCTTTGAAATTAGCCAATTCCGAAGTGTAATCTTCATCTCTTATTCTCTTTTTCCGGGCAGTTAAAAAGTTAGGTGGGGTTGTTTGATGTGCAATTTCCACTTCTGTATCTGACGATTTATTCATGGTATCCATTTGCTCACGATTAGGAGACTGTAAGTGAATAGGAGTTAGTTATACTCTTCAATACGTAGTCGCAAAATGGTGCAAAAGAACAGTGCGGTAGCAATGTTCTATGGCAAGCAAGCGGTGGAGTCACGTTTGAGTGGGTTGGACTATAACGCCAAAATGGCCGAAAAGTGCGCATGCAGATAGGCTAAGCGCATACGCAGGTAGGTCGATGACGACATAAAGTATGTCCGCAGAAGGGGGATGCGTACTAGGCAATCAGAATATACGGTTTGACTCACAGTTTTGCTCACCACCACCGCTTTCTACACTCCTATTTTTTTTCTCGAATTATCAACACTGATTTAATTATTTAAAATTGAAAATGTAATTGACTTAAGTTTTACAAACGAGTACACCTTGCGGCGGTCCAGGACGAAGAGGAATACAGTTTAACATTACATGGATATTCAGTGAACACGAGCCGTAAAGTGTTACCAGAATTGAAATTAACTCATTTAAGCGTGATTGTGGGTGCAGGTTACCAGGTGGACGCGTGAACTTCGAGAAGTGTTCGGTGTTGGCGCGGCACGTGAGTGCTCAGCTGGCGGCGCGACACCTGGCCGAACCGCACCCCGCCGCCGTCCCCCACCCCACACCAACACCCGGACCCCACCCCGCGCCTACGCACCTGCCCGCCTGGCGCTTCCTCTCTGACCGACCAGCGCTCTCAGAGACAGGTAAGTGTATCACTAACAGCAGAGTTATACAAAATGGCTTCACGATCGTATACACTTTAGTTATTGCCTTCGACATCCACGTTATAAAGCCATACTGCATTATGACTATAGCATAAATGGGTCTGCTCGACCAGGATAGGAATACGGTCTCAAAGAACACCAGCATAAAATAGCAGCTGAATTGCTGCTGTGTTTCTAATGGTTAGTGTAGAGATGCGGAGTTAGTTTTTACTAAAAACAATGCATTCCATGTTAGTCCTCAGGGTTGACAACGTATCTGCATTATGATTTTTAATTCAGGATAAATGTAAATGTCTGCGCTGCTACATCCACTTACCATCACACGTATTCTGTTCTATAAAAAATATAATTTTACATTGTGAAGCTGGAACCTGCACAATACAGTGTATACAATACTAAAATCTCCAACGTCAACATGAAATAATTTCATTATTTTAGTTCTACTAGATCGGCTCTTACTTTTTGATAAAAGTTATTAATTTCCGCTTTCAGGTGGACATAGAAATATCACAATCTCAATGTTGTCTAAATAGTTACATTATAAACTTATCCCTCATTTTCCACTCTAGAAGGTGGAAATTATATAAGACGATCACCTTAAAAGTATAACCTAATTAATTTAAATAAAAATCAGTTCACAACTAATGTCCATATCGCTTAATAGACATACAATTTTTTTTTAAAAAACATGCAGTCGTATTGTACACTTCCGCATTTATTTGAAATCGGCTAAAAATGAACGGTACATCGGAATATTAAATCAGGTAACTAATCGTACTTTTCGTATATTTTCACTTTTCTATAGTGTTACTACCGTAGATAGTCATCGGAACTAACTTTTACGCTAGGTTGCCCCTTTTATTCCATACGGTCGATCTAACAGAGATCTCTAACATTAATATTGTTTCAGCGTTGGAGCTGGTGTCGTTCGAGCGAGAGCCGCCCGTTGATCACTTGGAGAAGGAACGCCTCAAGCGTCTGAAAGGAGCGGCTCCCTAACTCATGCCTCCTGTGTTGCGATACTTTTTACGTCTGTTTCATAACTTATAACTTACTACTGAGGACTGTTACGACACACTGAACTGATCCAATTTCAACTTGACATGTGGACAATACGTCACTAATATGTTCGCATCCGCCATATAACGTTCATAGGTTAATTATATGTGAGCAAGAGCACTAGCAATGCACATTGATAGTGTCCTTGCAGATCACTCCGAGTGAATTTGAATTCTGATGCAACCTGATAGCTCGCGTTCACTAAACACCCGTGTAACTTTAAAACTATAATATCCCAGTTTTTCTAAACTAGTTAGTCCATAGCAGTTAGTTTAAACTGTACGTCCTATTTGGTGTAAACCGGTTAATTTAAATTGTACTGTCCCAGTTAGTCTATAGTGGTGTTAGTTGCAAAATGAATAGGCGAAAATTAAATACTAAATCTTAGAGAGAGTCGTATACTATTTTGAATGTTTGCAGTGGACGGAGCTCATTAAGATGCGATGTAATGAAAATAATAAATTAGCAGTTGTCTGTTGTCGTGACAGTTCTCAAAACTCGTGTGATTTACGTCAGAGGGCGTGGCTGAGCCGCACCGGTACGTGTCTAAATGTTTTGCTGTGCAAATTTAACTTATTTAAAAAAAACTGTAAACAAGGTATGTAATGAGGATATCCGCAAGTCTTTCGGCCACCAGGGCGGCGTCACTTTGGATTTGGAATGCGGTGAACATTTGACAGATTTCGTGGCGGGGGAAGTTAATTTGTTATAAAAGTGTACAGATTGATTGTTCCTTTCTTTTAAATATTCGTTATATTTTATATTAATTTGATTATTAATGAATAATTCAAACTACGAATATATCTCAAAGTTTAAAATGTGCACTGAGACATCGTTTTGCGTGTAGTATACAGAGTATACATACACTAGAAAGGAAAACTTAGAAAACTTTTTATCATGAAGGTTAGAGAACAGGAGAACGATCGCCGTAGAAAATAGTGTCCAGAAATATGGACACCATAAGTACGGCGCTGTGATCGCTAAGTTCGGTCAATAAATTTGAGGATCGGCCAATTTTGAGTCTATTTTTCCGATCAGATGCTAAACCACTTGCACATCCACGCACAATAAAATATTTCTCCATTTTTTAACCTTTCTTTTCGTCAAAAATTACAAAATTACGGAGTACGAAAATGTTCTCATTAAAAAAGAAATGAAAATTTGTACATTATTCAACTAACTTCATCTACTTGTACTCATAAACAGCTAACTTCGCAGTCACTACTCACTGACGTCAGCGCCGCTACACATTCTACAATTTTCAAGGACAGGCGGGCTATGCTTTAGTACGTAGTGATCGTTCTCCTGTTCTCTAACCTTCATGCTTTTTATTTAATATGAAGCCCTGAATGATGACGACATTGTGTGACCAATTGTGTAACAAATATGTTCACCTCAGTCCGAACTGGCGACATCTGGTGACCGTAAGATTATAAGCCCTCATTAGGATGCAGGACCCACAGGTATTTTTCATTCATTGGTTTAATATAATTTCATTAAACCCGTTGTGAAACATCTATGGCGAATCTCCTCGGTCACCGATGTACGGTCTACTGACGAAGTTTCTTAAGGAACAAATTATATTATATGATTATTGTGGACCGAGCGTTTTGATATACTGACAAACGAACGCTAAATGTAATAAATATGTTTATATGCTTAATGTTTTAAAAATAATTCAACCGCTCGGTTTTTGAAGGTGACTTCTGCGTCGGTTGTTAACGACGAGAGTAGGCATGTGTTAATCGTGAAGAATTCGTTCATTTGACCCGGTTCGATATTTATGATTGTAATCACATTGTTTAACGATCCGGGTCAAGCCATCGACACGACCTATATATTTATTGGCTGTTTGCACGAATTCTAAATGTGTTTCGCGATTGGGCTTAGTGAAGAAGAAAACTACTTAAATCGAAACGATCCATTTGAATGATCGACCCGAATGACCCGGAACGAATCAATATTTGAACGATCGGGTCACTAGAATTAAACGATTGTCACATGCCTCGTGAGTTAGCAAGCTTATATTCAGTTGCCTTCTGTAGCCGAGTACTATGCTTAGTGGTATATTTGATAATATTTATTAAGTATGTTGTAATTATTGAGTTGCCTTACGTTTGCTTTGGCAAAGCCTTACTTGATGCAACTCGGACGTTACGGGCTCGCGCGCTGTTCTGGAGCCCGCTATTTCACCTCAGTATTGTTGTTGTGCAGTGACAGACGCCATAAAGATGAATCTCGAACGGAATCTGCGACATTTTGTTGTATCCTAGTAACCATGATCTCATAAAAGGTTGAATAAATTGTGTGTGAGTGTTCGTATGTTTGCGATGTACGAGTATGGTGCAAGCGCTAACTATATTCTGTTTATCAGTGAGTAATGTATGTTTTGATATTTATTAATTTTAATTTTGTGCAGTTTAACTTGAAAATCTCACGTCACAAAATCGAGAATTACGTATGATGCGTTTTTTTTTATTAAGCTTTAAAATGTTTCAGCTAGTCATGCCATACATTTATATAGGGTATGTTCCAAAATAGAACCCAGTGTTCCAATGCAAATGACGTCATAAATTTGCGCCATATTGGAAAAGTGTTGACTATTTTTTTGTCATTTTGTGCTCCAAAAATCATTATATCCTCCTAATGGAGATACCAGCAATTCTATAATTTTTTGTACTTGAATAAATTAAAACAAATTCTGGCATGCTTCATTCAGTGCACACACAATTAAAAAATGTTTTAATATGGCCGGATATCCTACACAATATGGCGGCGGCACGCCAGTACAATATGACCCAAATTTAACTCTTTGGATCATATAAAACTTCTCATGAAATACAAAACTTCATATACTAAAACTATATTGCACAAAACAACTTATAAAATAAATTACTTTCCCAATATTGTCAATTGATGACGTCATTGTATTCGGCTTTCGGCAGTATACTGAAAACGTTTCGGGACATACCCGTAGTTCTTTGCCTACAGATCGAGGTATCAATTTGATGGATCTCTGTTTCTTGAATTTTAAATTTTGTAATACTCAGCAATCATGATGTTAAATATTTTTTATATTTTCGAAAATATAACTAGGCATATAATATATTCCGTGCATTTCATGACCTGAAATGTGTCATAACTCCATTTTAGCTGTGAAATTTGTTTTAAGATTATGTTACAGTTAGTTGAGGGGCTATTTATAGACAATCTCGACTTTAAACTAAAACTTTACAACCAATATTTGTAGTAGGTATTACAAAGACTTTTACGTATACTTACTAGTCGGGCTGTTCGGACTTAATTCTTTGCGCTCAATTCCCCGTAACTTCTGTAGTCGACTACGGGCGACCGAGGAGACTATCATATATTGTATATTGTAGTTCTTTGTTCTGTTAACTGCGAAAGAGTGATTTCAACGATCTAACACTGATTTTGTTTAATGTGTCAACGTGACTTGAGGTTTATTTTAGATAATAATAATGTCCTCCAGACCGAATTTCGGCCGAACCTCAACGGTGACTAGCCATCGCCGCAGGACGGGATTATAGTGCCCAAGTGTATGCGCAAGCACAGGTGCACTCTCTATTCTCTCACACTCATAGTCTAATGGGACGGTAAACCAACACGACCGAAGAGAGATCAGGCGCAGGACCAACGGTTTTACGTGCTTTCCGAGACACGCACGGGGGTGAGACATCGCCAACTTCGTGTCTCCGGCCAGCTACTGAGAATTTCTTGACGGAAAAATTCAATAATTGATTTTTTGTCTTGACCCGGGATTCGAACCCAGGACCTCATGATCGGCAGTCACACTACTACAACCACTAGACCAACGAGGCAGTCAATTTTAGATGAGTATGTATGTGTATATTTCGTATTTGCCTGAACACTGACTGTCGTAAATAAAATAATACAACTGCGTGGCACAGTTACCGTGCCGGCTACGTGCTACGTGCCCAGTATACGTGACACAGTATTGTTCTGAATTTCCGGTCTAGTGTTGTACAGAAAAGTCTTTGTACAGGCCAAAATGTCGACGTTGCAAAGTTTGAGTTTGAACTCGAGATTGTCTCTGTATTTCAAAGTTCTCTCATCTTGCTCGGTTAGGTAATGCTAATTTATGAATTATACACTTTTATATAATTTATTATTGAACAACTGTTTTAAACTTGAGTGATTACAAATCTACTTTTAGTCTAAGATCCGGCTACAAGATTATTATGTAAAGAACTTGGAAATGTAGGCTTGCTATAGCGCACTTGGCCGCAACCTCAACCAGGTGTAATCAGGTAAACTTTGTTACTGTTATACGTTCATGTCTCATATTCATTATTTATATATGAAATTAAAGCAAATTTTTTCTGAGCACGATGGAATACGGCAGCGTAAGTGGCCGCAGATAAGGTTAATTAGCTGTTAAAAATAGATTTAAGTGAAAGAGAATTAAATACTAAAACACTTATACATTAAAATTAGATTTTGATTAAAAACTACACGAACGTAGTAAACTTGCAGCCGGATCCCGTACTATTTGGCGCGTACTTAATTCAACGTGAAAGTATTTATTTAGAACTAAGAATTAATAAAACTTAAGTTAGGTACTTCATGGTCTTTGCCATGTTTATTTTATGGTTATTTAAACATTCGCACAAATGTTTGTGTGTATGTGCGTGTGTGTCCGTGTGTTTTAGTTTAGTAATATTGCCGGGCGAAATATTATGTGTTTAGTTTTATCTCGCGCTGGGTAAAACGTTCCCGCGAGATGCGAGTGACGAATAAGAACATTCCGAGCAGCTCCCACAGCTAAAATTATTTCGTTCCCCGCCCCGCGTATCCCCACCAACCTAGTACTTAGTTTAACCTATTTATTTCTTGTAATTACTATCTTTTTTGCCGTAAACCTACAAGACAACTTCGTCCTATATAAAATCGTATTAGGCGTTCGAGGCAATTCTCATAAACTATTTTAATATTAGGTAAGTTATTTTTAGTGAGGTAACGTGGCGTTTGACTCAGGAAGATGCCATAAATATTTTAAGACAAGTTTTAGTTTTTGTACAAAACATGTAACGTGTAACTTAAACATACATTCCAAGCATCAGACTGAAAGTGTGTGTAACTAGCTCCTCAGTAAAGAACCGAGTCGACTCAGCCTCCGGCCACCGTTGCAGTATATCATTTTGTAAGATTTTTTTATAACACTGTGTAAACACTTTTAAAACAATTGTTTAAACCTGTGCGCGTCTTAAATGCGATTTGATAACTGTGAAATTGTGTCACTTGCATTCCTTTGCTGAGGAAGCTGCTTTAAAAACAGTATTTGGCATATTGCTTTAATAATATATTATTTATTTTACCGTTTATTATACAAATGTTAAGAGGTGCGAATGTAAAAGTGCAAGAATGATTAATTGTGCGTGATAGAATAGGTACTACGTACACACATATATACCTATACAAATGTCGATTGTGCAATGTGTGAACTTTTTAAGTATTAAATCAAGTTTATAGTTCAAATCAAGTTCCATAAATTCATTGTATTGACTGCCTACCGAATGCCTTTCGGCTTGCTACCATTATGTTATAAAAGTACGGTAATCAACTAGATTGCGTATTTGTTATATTATTTTGGGAATATTTTATATTTACTTTACTGTGTTCCATGATTTTATAACGTAAGAAATATTCGGCCAATGTATGTATATCCTCTGCCCCCGGACCGCAGTCAAGTGCAGATGTTCTAACTATTATTGTTTATAATAAATTAAAATCGTATATTACCTATACCCATTCTATCATGAGCATGTCAGTTCTGCGAACTGGCCTCTAAGCCATTCTAAGTATTAATGCGTTGTGTATTTGAGATATATTTAAGTAAAGAGATGCACTTGTCTTGATCTCGGTCATAGATATAAAGTGAAAGTATTTATTGTGAGTATTGGTATTACATGAATGTTCGAGATGCGCGCGTGGACGCTGGACATCTCCTGCTAGTCGCACGAGATGCGCGCGCGCTGTATCCTCTCATTTCATATCTTAGCCATGAATTACAATTGAAGTTTGAAAATATTCATTTTATAGCTAAGAATTAATCTTGTTGTAAAGTAATCGGTTTCATAACTTATAAATGAATTTACTCGTTATAGATTGGTCGATTTAGAGAATGTAATATTAAATGTTTAAATTGATTGGTCAGTGTTCAAAGCATTAAATGACATTATAAGTGTAATTGATACAAATGGAATTATCATTCGATTGGTTCGACTATGTACTTGAAGTATCTAACACTTTCTATATGAATTAGGCAAAATGCGTTTGTGTAAAGAATATTATCCACGTTTCTGTCAGTGTATATCTGTATGTCGAATTATATACCAGTGATTCCAATGAGCACAGGTGGTTCCAGTGCGACACATACCAATTGTGTTAGTATTTATATGCAAATGTTATATACTCCACCTCACCTATTAATGTGATCAATATAATTATTATATTTAAAACGATATATGAATGTACCTAAATTCAAATAAATAAATGGTATCAATTCTCTATTTGTTTTTTAATGATAATTTCACATTTATGTCTGACTTACGTGGTAGAGCCACGCTGCAGCTGTATTGTGATTGTAGCACGAATGAGTGCTCGATCGGGGTAGGTCCACGCTCTCACAGAATACCAAGATTAAATAGCAGCTTAACGCTGAGCTATGTTTCTTATGGTGAGTGTAGAGGAACGAAGACCTTTTTTAACGGAAACGAAGCATTCAATCTCTGTCCTCAAGTGTGACAGCGCATCTGCATTTAGATTCTTAATTAGAGATGGGCCGAATTTGGATTTCACCGAATACGAATATTCGGCCGAATGTTCGGTAAAATTTTTACCGAACGGAATATTCGGCCGAACATTATTCGGCAGCTTCACCTCGGTACCCAACTAATTTATGTCGAAATTTAAATTCGTACCCTTCCTCGCCACACCTGACATGTTATTGCATCATCTAGTACTGAGGAAGTTGCCGGCACATGTCTATGTTTTGACTAATTTCGTAAGAAAAAAAATTTCGATGTATTATTCTTAGCGAAAATTTATAATTATTATATGATAAAAATGAGTGGCAGGAGATCTACTGTTTGGCCTTATTTTAGAGAAATTGACGACCAAAGTAAAGTGAAATGTACTAATGTAATGTAAGTAATGTTTCTTTGTTTGATTTCAAAAATATTTTATCAAGCATTCTATGTGCTATAGATAGAAATAAATCCACAGTGCCTCAAAAACAACGCTATACAAGTAGCGTAAGTATACTACCTACTTGTATACAAGTACAAGCTTGTTTACAAATACGTAAATAAAATATACTTTCAACAATAAAATTATGAAAGACATTCAATATAGTGGATATTCAGTACCACTTTAACGAATGTTCGGTGATTTAGCCAAATATTCGGCCGAATACGAATATTCGGTAAAGCTGCTGAATATCGAATATGAAACGAATATTCGGCCCATCCCTATTCCTAATTGAGGATTAATGTAGATGTCTATGGACCACAGCATCCACTCACCATCAAGTGAATTGTGTGCTCTTTTGTCACCATATTCTATAAAAAGAAACGAAAAATAACTACATAATCATTTACTGTAAAATCATTTTATTAATATTAAGAATGAAACTAAGCTTAACATAGCGAATCTCTAGGCGCACAAACGGTCATATCAGTCCATCCCAACGACGCGGTAAATTTATGAATACAATTACTAAATATCCTACGCTCGGAATCTTCAGGAGTCACTTTTTTTGCTGTGTCTCATAATACGGAGTAATAACTATATCTAATAATCTAATTACATATTACTACTTTTCGTCATAATTATTAATAGGCGACAGTCATGCAGAATACTAATTTAATATATGTGCGTGTATATACTAAAGTAAATCATATAAATACTATTTAAATTTAACATCTTATCGGTGACCCGTCAGGATTTGTAGGTATTTTTGGCCTGCAAACTTTTTTCCTGCCTTCTGCGCCGCTGACCATCGTGCAGGTGAACGTGAAAAAACCGCATGAAGAGGACTTGGTGTAGTATGAGTGCGAGTACTGCTTGCGCACGTTGTTCTCGGCGTCCAGGTCGCGCGTCACCGATTTAGATAAAGTCACGTAAGGACTGTGCGGCTTCGACTGCAGCGACCTCAACTTACCCGGATCCACGTGCCTGCCATAGCTCGATGGATAAGTATACCTTACTTTCCCAGTTCCTGGCGTCAACGTCACAGTCTGCGCTTGGGATGGGGACTCCTTCGAACCAACTACGTAAGTTTTCTCTTTCGAAGCAACCGATTTGACACTGCCGGTGAAGCCAGCAGGTATCGTGTAGCCACCTGTTCCCGGAACTCTTTCTCCCGGTTGATATGTTTTGCTTTCATCGGGTCGCTCGGAGTTCCTTTGTGTAATTTCCGCGTCCTGGTTGTTCAAAGAACCAAGTACGATGTGCTGAGTGTTGCTCCCGGTCGTCTGCCTCACGTCGAGGGTTTTTCGTGGACTTTGGAGAGGCTGATGTGTCAAATTGTCCCGTGTGATCTCATCGTAGTTAGAATATTCACCTTGCTCCACCTCCGAACCGTCGGCGTCATATTCGTCCGGCGGGACGTCCTCTCTATCAGTGGTGTATTCGTACTCAGCTCCACTGTTACCGTACGAAGATTGGAAGGAACGGGTGCCCCCAACCGGTGCGGGTGAGGACGCCGCTTCATCGTTTGTTCTATGGTGATCTAAGTGTGTATGACTGGAATATCGGCTTTCGGATTTTTTTAAAGATTCTTCGCTTTTTTTATTTTCTTCACCTGGCTCTAACTCCGTTACGCTGCTTTCAGTTGGAACATCGTCATCTGACGGCAATGACTCCTCTGACGGGATTGATTCAAGCGATGGTTCCAAAGTAGATGCATCTATGTCTGTTGATTTTTCGACATCAACATTAATATTCTTTTCATTTTCGTCAAATACATCAATTTTATCGAACGACAGTCTGTTTGGGAATACTGCATCTTTGTCTACGCTCGCCCCGGCTTGTGCCGCTCCGTTATAGCTAATGCCGTACTTAAAGGTGCCGTGCAGTTGCGACTGAGACTGACCCGTGCGACCGCTTGACTGAGCTGATGCTACACCTCCTCCAACGAATGGTATCTTTTGCAAATCATGAGCCTTGTCTCCGTCTTTATATGGCGTAAAACCAATTTGAGCTTGCGATGAAGTGCTACCTGGTCCACGAGCTTGGGCGTCTGCCATGCCACCTTTGATACTGCCTTGAACTTGAGAATTAGATGAGTGATACGCGCCGTTTGTTAATGACTGCGTTTGAACCGATCCTGTTTCCGACCCGAGTTGAACATTGGCCTGTGATTTATTATTTCGACCACTTCCTTGTGCTGAACTAGATGCTCCTTTTTTCCCTCCGGTTACTTCACTTTCTGCTTCCTTATTTTCGCCTGTTATGAGGGCTTGTGCAGAAAAAGAACCGCTACCGGTATATGTGCCTTGAACATGAGTTTGTGCACGGCCCTTGTCGTTGCCTCCTCTTGAGGATGCATTAGCCGTTGTTCCGTTAGCAGCTTGGGAAACACTGGCTTCTGCCTCAGAATCGTCTCCGTCTGCCAAGTTGTTAGGATCCGTAAAGTTTTGTGGAACACCTAAAAGTAAATAAGTCGGGTTACTTCTTTATTAATTACAATTTTTTTAATAAATAACATTACACTTACTGTTGTATCCGTTGCTTTGCCCCGGGAACTGTAAAAAATAATAATATTAGAATTGTTAAAAAATTAAAGCGTAATTCACTAAATAATATTCAGATATTTACCCTTTGATCGTATCCGATTCCCACCGGTACATTTCCTCCGTATCTGTTCGTATCTGTTCCGTAGAGGGGTTGTCCATTATTCATCTTACTACCTTCCCCAGGACTAATACCTAGTCCGTAGTTGCCACCATCACCAGGACTGGTACCTTGGTTTGGACCACGATTTCCTGTTACACCTATTCCAGCTTGGTTCGTTCCATAAACTCCATCGCCCGTTAGTCCACTACCTTGGACAGGGCTGTAACCCAAGCCCCCGCCTAGATTACTACCTTGACCTGGACTTAAATTACCTACACCCCCTGAAGATCCAGCATTTTGCCCAGGTGCATACTTTCCGATATTTTCTAATCCACTACCTGGACTTAAACCATAACCTCTATCTCCTATTCCTGTAGCATGGGTGGCTCCAATACCTTGATTTGGTTCATAACGTCCAATGCTACCTGGACCGGCACTCTGTCCTAAATTACTGCCACTACTTGGTCCACCGACTAGACCGCTGCCTGGTACACCAAGCTGTCCGTAATTACTGCCACTCCCTGGTCCACCACCCTGTCCATAACCACTGGCACTGCCTAGTCCTCCGCCTGGACCTTTGCCCATAACTTCCACTACTGCCTGGCCCACCACCAAAACCGCTGACACTGCCTAGTCCTCCACTTGGATTTTGCCCATAACTTCCACTACTGCCTGGTCCACCACCCTGTCTAAAACCATTACCACTGCCTGGCCCATTACCCTGTCCAAAACCACTGCCCCCACTTGGTCCACCACCCTGTCCATAACCACTGGCACTGCCTAGTCCTACGCCTGGATTTTGCCCATGACTTCCACCAGTGGCTGGTCCGCTACCTTGTCCATAACTGCTACCACTGTCCGGTCCACTACTCTGCCCAAAACCACTCCCACTGCCTGGTTCACTAACTTGTCCGTAACTGCTACCACTGCCCGGTCCACTACCCTGCCCAAAACCACTCCCACTGCCTGGTGCACCACTCTGTCCATAACTACTGGCACTACCTAGCCCTCCACCTGGTCTTTGTCCGTAATTTACACTGCTGTCTGGCACACTACCTTGTCCATAACTACTACCACTGCCCGGTCCATTACTCTGTCCAAAACCACTGCCACTGCCTGGTCCTCCACCTGGACCTTGTCCGTAATTTACACTGCTGCCAGGCCCACTACCTTGTCCATAACTGTTGCCACTGCCCGGTCTATTACTCTGTCCAAAACCACTGCCACTGCCTGGTTCTCCACCTGGACTTTGTCCGTAATTTACACTGCTGTCTGATCCACCACCTAGTCCAAAACCGCTTCGGGCTGGTAAATTAATTTGACCAGGATTATAACTTCCTGTATTTGTCCCTGTTCCTGGAGCAAATTCTCCGCCACTTGGTCCAATACCACTACCAGGTCCAATATTTAATGGAGTACCTGATATTACCCCTGGTCCTGGTTGAAAGGTTTCCACACTTCCCACTCTACCTTGGTCAGGCATGTATGTGCGCCCATCGCTTGGACCTCCACTATGGACCGTCCCATAACCTGCATGCCCAGATGGAACATCAACTAAGGCAGGCCGGTAGTTTGCACCTGTATTGGTCCTTCCATCTCGTCCAGGTACGTAACTTCCTCCACTGGCAGTTCCTACTTGACTAGGGCTATAACTTCTACTGTCACCTGATCCAACACCTTGGCCTGGCACCAAACTTCCACCAGCAACTGGTTGATGACCAGCTCCATAAATATTATTGCCGCCAGGTGGAAGTACAGGCCTTGTTTCGTAATTACCTCCACCGTAGTTTCCAGTGCTTGTTGGTCCACCTTGATAATAACTAGTGCCTCTATTGATCCCATTGGCAGGACCACCAGATCCAAATCCTTCTTGTTTTCGAAGAGTATCACCTCTTCCAACATTCTGATCAAGACCAATACTTTGGCTGGGTCCATATACTTGGCCACTTAGTGGACGGTTTTTTTCGGAAACTATGCCTTCTCTCCCGTAATCGTATGGACCATTAATTTGAGGATATTGACCGCTTACACCAGGGCCTCTGTTATACACTGATGCTCCGGTTGGAATCAAATTACCATCGGGGCCAACTACGCAACATAAATAATTAGGGCTTCCAGAGCCAGTATATGTGCCTTGTGGCCAGTTTCTGACTTGACTTGGACCCAACTGCTTACCTCCAGAGGTTATCTGGTCAGGATTATAACGTCCTATTGGGGCAACACCTAAATTTGTCATAGCCCCACCTTGAGGAACACTAATAACACCAGGTCCAGTTACAGCGAGTCCGTTTGGAGTTCCATCAGGGGGAGGAATATATATACCGCCATTAGGCCCTTGCATCCCTGGAATAAAGTTACCGGGACTTCTGTTCAAAGTATTACCAGGGTCTGGAGGGTAGACACCATTCTGACCAGGCCCATAGGTTGCTATTGGTTGCATTTGACTGTATATTCTGCCTGGTGAACCAACTTGATTTGGACTCAAACCATCACCACCAAAAGTTCCTAATTGTTCAGGGCTAGTTCCTGTTAAACCAGGAGGATTCCTAAGATTTCCAGGCATATAGTTTTTGTTTCCTAGACTGCTCCCTTGTCCTGGTGTGTAGCCTCCAGAAACACCACTTTGAGTTGGCCCATAATTATCACCAATTGCATTACCATCCGGTCTTTTATCACCTCCCTGTCCACTTCCATGGCTTGAACCGTATCCTCCATTTCCTTGCTGATCAGGAACATAACTAACAGGACTACCTAGACCACCTGCCTTACCAGTACGATCTGGCTGTAAAGTGTTCCTTGAACCAACTAGACCTGGACCGATCCTTTCTGTACCACCGCTTGGTCCATAACCTCCATTTCTACCGGGTGTAAGATCCACTCCTGATGCCTTACCGGGCTCATAATAATTGCTTGGTCCTGGTTTACCAAAATTTTGTACGCCAGTTTGTGCTGGCCCATATCCACCCAAACCTGGGCCTCCATTTTGATCTTTTCCATATATACCAGCTCCAGGAATTCCTCTGTTTCCGGAAAGTTCAGTCCACCCAGGCCCTGCGTTTTGGACGTGGCCGTATCCTCCATTACCGTTTTCAATGGATCCGTAGGGTCCCTTTTTAAAGTTTGCTGCTGCAGGGTCCGATCTTCCGTAGCAGTCATCACAGGTAGGTTCGTACATCGACTGACTCTGTGCTTGTCCCATTCCACTGTTACCGCCTGCAAATTTTATCATAATATATGTAATAATAATATCTACCAAGAGCATTTCGCTTACAAATTCTTTCAATAACCTATGTGTCGTTATTGGTTTAAAAAAAATTAAGTGTGACTAAATATTTATTATCTCCGCTTATCTTTAAAATGCTTTTGAGAAGGAAGCATATAGAATAAAACTATTATTTACGGATTTTATCGCGTTTAATTACTTTAATTTATTTTTATTATTATCCCGACGTTTCGGGTGCTTTACAGCACCCATGGTCACGGGAGGGACTGAGATGTTTGACGTCCCAATGCTACTGTTAGCCCGGCTACCTTCAGTTTTTGTATATTAATATTTGGTCCGATTTACGCAAAACGAACTTACAGTATCTGGAAGTCTTGCAGTGGTATGCTAGGGTTTGGGTTTGGGTTTAATTAGCATACCACTGCAAGACTTCCAGATACTGTAAGTTCGTTTTGCGTAAATCGGACCAAAAAATTAATATACAAAAACTGGAGGTAGCCGGGCTAACAATGACATTGGGACGTCAAACATCTCAGTCCCCCCCCTCAGACCATGGGTGCTGTAAAGCACCCGAAACGTCGAGATAATAATAAAAATAAATTAAAGTAATTAAACGCGATAAAATCCGTAAATAATAGTTTTATTCAATGTGTAGTGTTCGCGTAAAATTTAAGAAATCATTTGAAAGGAAGCATATAATTTGAGCAACGTTAGGCAACGCAAAATATAATCGTGGGCGCGAATCACTCCACGGTCGTGAAGTTTGCCCGTAAACTGTGATCACCCAGGAAAATGTGGCTACTGTCAGGCGACTGATTTAAGGAAACCGGAAACTTATTTACTTAGTAAATTGAGGCCATTTGGGTATTAATAAATAATAATAATTAAAAACGCTCTAACGAGGGCGACACTGACAGTTTTTAGAACAGGCCGTTCGTAAACCATATAATCAAAAAATAAGTTCAAATTTTGAAAATGGAACTTGCTAATATTATTGTGTATGTATTTTATTAATTTGTCATTTGTTTACTATTTGGCGGCAAATTGAAAAATGTCTGTGTCACGTCACCATGAATTTACCGTGAGAAAATTTTCGTACAATGATTTTTTATGATTTTCGATGACATTTAAGTCAACAAGAAAGTTATGATAGACTTCGATTGGCCTTTCACGATGAAGCCCCATCTCGTGCCACTGTTTGCAACTGGTTTAATGAGTTTAAACGTGGTCGCACTAATCTCACCGATGATCTTCGTGAGGGACGGCCTTCTACGGCGACGACCGAAGATAACATCAGTGTTGTGCGGCGTATAAAAGAGACTGACAAAAGAGTGACTTATCAGCAGATTGGGACAAGCTTAGGCATCGGTATGAGTCAGGTGCACATAATCCTCCATGAAAATTTAGCGGTCAGGAAGCTTTGAGCCCGGCGGACACGAATGAGGAGGAGTTCCGGACAAATTCCGAGGAGTTGCCAACTAAAATAAAGAGAGGTTGAAGCGTGGGAAAGAAGATGGTGGCTTCGTACTTTGGAAGGGCAGGTCATTACACAACAATTGTTTCAGAGTGGTACACTAACAATTGTTTGCCACTTATCTTGGAAAAAGTTCGGTAAGAACATTGAACTATTATGTACTACGTACTAGAGGCGACACTGCATTCAGCTACTCTGTTCCACTCAACTGCGGTGCATACACCGCACTTTAATCTAGTCACTCGCTAGGCGCTTATAGAGTTGACACGTGTTGTTTTGATTTAAAAAAAATCTCTTGATAAAAATATGCCGTCGTGTGAACTTAGATATTGCACAAATAATTCAAGAAATGTTAGTAAAAACCAAGGAATTACTTTTCATCGGTTAATAAGATACTTAATCGATAAAAACGTATTATGTATTAATAATAAAACAAATTATTCCTAAGACGCCATCTCGTGTCATGAAATATAGATTATGAAATTGATAAGTTCAGATGTGACATCTGTTGGTACTTAAGTATAGGACAAATATATTATTATACACATTTTTTTTTGTAGAAACATATATAAGTTATTATAATTTGGCAAAATTTTTCATGTTTAAATCTGCTTATTATTCTTTTATTTTATTTTTAGGTTTCCACATCAAAGTCAAAGTGGTATAAATTCGTCCATTTTGAACTCTCGCGTGCCCAGCATTTATGAACGACTTTTATTCCAATTTCAATAAATATATTTGTAATTTAAATGTTATGTTAATAAGTTTTGTCAAACATACATTTAGTATGTTTTGTATATTTCACTTAGATACCTTTTAAAATATTCAGATAAAAATATCATTAAAATGTGATAGTGATATAATATTATGTAATATTATATTAAATAATCAAATATAATAAACAAAATAAATGACAAAATTTAAATATTTTTCTCGATATAATTTACCTATTTAACAATACAATCTACTATTACCCACGGGTCATTCTACCTATGTTTATTCTATGATAAAAAAACAACCGCGCGAACACAGAGTAGCGCACATTTTTTGTTTGCGATAGCTGTTCTAGTACGTAAGTACATATTACTTCAATGGGTAAGAACGACCTCGTAGTAGGATCCTCCTTCACTACAACAACGCCCCGTCGCACACCGCCAAGCAAACAGTTGACTACTTGGCGACGTCATACGTGGAATTACTGGGTCGCCCGCCCTATAGCTCCGACCTCGCACCTTGTGATTTTTATTTATTTCCTAAAAGAAAAGACAACATTTAATGGACGTCAAGGAAGCAGTGGCTGCGTTTCAAAATGCCGTCGAAAAGACGAGTGGGCAAAGTGCTTTTCTCAGTGGTTCCATCGGATGCGATGTATTGATGTAAAATGGACACTGTTTTGAAATGTTTGTTCAGTTTTTGATTTTCTGGGGACTTTCAACGTCAGTCTCGTATTATTATTAAAAGAAAACTATGATGCCGCTGCATTTCTCATAAACTCACCCCAGAACAAAAACGGCAACGAGTTAATTGGTGTAAAAATATGTTGTTTAACGTACGTTCACGGAAGTTCAAATGCTGTGTCACTAGGTCATAGTGACAGACCATGAAATATGGATATATTGTTATATTCCGGGAAGAAAGCAACAGTCTTATTTATGAGTGTACGAAATCAAAAGCAAACCAACAAAAATGAGGCGTGGAAGCGTGATTATTGATATTTTTTCTCGTAGGTGAATCCTGTCTGCACAATCCCACTTGATGAGTGAAAGACAGTTAATGCTGAGTGCTACACCACAATTTTTGACCAATGTCTGAAATATTTTGGGAAAAATGACAAACATGTTGCATCCTATTGCACCGTGGCAGTGCTTCGGCGCACACCGGGACCAAGACAAATCCATTTTTGGCTTCTGAATAGGCGGAGCTCGTGACCCATCTCGCACACAGTTCAAACCTTGCACTAAATGATTTCTTTATTTTTTTTAAATCAAAGATTTGATGAGATTACATTTACGGATTCAGATGAGGCTGATATATGACCATGATAGCGTTCAAGAAGCACTTGAAAAACATAGTTTGAACGAATGTAAGTGAGAATGTGTTTAAAAGCAGTAAATATATTAGTTTGCGTATAAATTGTTTTATTTATGAGTTACGCAAAACGTTCAATGCACCTACCCCACATAAAAGAGATACAAAAAAAGTCAACTTTTTTTTTGCTATTCTACATAAAAAACTAATAACTAACCCTAACACTTTTTCTTCTATCTCTCAGCTTTGATGCAAGACCTATTTGAACATTTTTGAAATGCATTAAATTTTTTTTTCTTTATGGAATTATCACGAGGAAACCTGCATCTAAGAAATTAAGAACATTTCGAAGCGCTTATCGTTTCTATGGGAGCGGCGAATTTTATTCTGCTTCATGTAGAACTGAGAGGACATATGCTTAGCGGTAGGACCTACGCTTTTTTTATAGAATAAGGGTGACAAACGATCACACAGTACACCTCACGATAAGAGGGCATACTGTAGCCCACATTTATCCTCCATTACAAATTAAACTGCTGATGCTTTGTCGCCCTTGAGGACTAGGATGGAATGCCTCGTATCCAGTTAAAAGTATCCGGTTCTCTACATTCACCATACAACGAAACACAGCAGTGTTGAGCTGATATTTTACGCTGGTATTTTGTGAGAGCGTAGTCCGAGCGTAGTCGGTCGAGCCGATCCGTGCTACTACAATAATAAAACTAAGCTTATTAATTAGCTTTGTGTTTTCATTATATTATCTGATTAGTAAAATCTTATATTCAAATGTAAACAAGCACGTATTTTTTTACATACTTTGGAAACTTCTCAAACTGTCTCGCATAAGAAATATTTATTTAGGAATTAGATACTTACTAACGCTAGCCCTAGATGAGTCTGCAGCTGAATGCGCCTCTGCCTTGCCCTCATCCTTGCCACCACGGTCAATTGCCAGGTACTGCGACTGAGTTTGTCCACGATACCTGCCGCGGGGAGGGATCACAGTTTGCCGTCGCACGCGGTATGATTTGACCGCTCTCGAATCAAAGTCCCCATTGTTTAATATTACAATATTGCAGAACGCTCTGATTGGGTCATCGTTTCCCGAACGTGTAATCTGTTACGTCAGAAATAAACAGAATTAGGGATTGCGTCTCCGTGACATCGTTATGTTTTTACTGTTCCACTTTTTATTAGATTATTATTGTGCAACAATACAGGTCAAGGAAATTAGTATAGCCTTGACGAAAGAAGTTATCGACGAAACGGACGGGAGATAAAAATCTGTCTGCTGCAGCGTATGAATGAACCCGTTTATGAACATAATGTCGCAAACGGGACTACCCATGAAATCAATTTTAATTTATTTATTTAAAATCTAAATTGCACATAAAGTGTATAGTTTGCGGAATTGATGTCTGAAGCTATTCTCTACGATTCAACCACGAACCGAACAGAAGAAAACAGAAACTTAAGCAGGTGCTATAAAAACATAACATTATGTATATAAAACATAAAACATGCATAACATACACATAAATACACTTACATAAATTTACATTACTACAAATAACCTAAATAATGTACTCTATTCCTGATAAATAGCGTACGCAATTTTTAAATAATACATACATTTTAAACATACTGACATACGAATGTATACATTATCAACATATATAATACCCATACATTAAGCAGAACCTGAAGTTAGCCACTGGAAGAAGTGACGCAGAAATAGAAGTCGGTTTCCTAATATTTTGAGGTTAATTAATTATCCCAATATCTAAAGGCTTAAAGGAAACTTTTAAAGTGTAAGGGACAAAGAAAGAACAAGCCACAAGTCAGAGGGAGTTCAACGCACGCACACGATACGAAGACCGACTTAAAACTTCAACCAAATGGGAGCAACTTGATAGATGTTATCATAATTAATTAATATTTGTCATCAATTTGATGATGATTAAAAATGAACTATTGTGCAACAATAACTTTTGGAATGGATAAATTACAAACAATTCGCAGGCATATGTTTTTAGTGAAATATTTCCTAATTCATTGTTCTCTTACCATTGCAGCCCATCAATAGTTCAACTCAACCACATGGGAGGGGGGGGATATTTGCCATAGCTGCCACACTCGGCAGGCGGATTAGTAACCGCAGATTTTTAGTTATTGATAAGTAAACGCTGCATACAATCTGATTCAGTTTGTTCCAGTCAGGTAGTTGATACACCAATATTCGGTTAATTATTTTCTTAATTTAACAATATTTAATGTAAACAATAAATATTTATGAAAGGGTATGTTAAATTCCAGCGATGTAACTATGTATACGTTACAAACAATAAACATCACTGGCGTGTTCATCAAGTAATTTTATTTTATTTGATGAGTGCTTACTAGATTAGGTATGCTTTGTTGTATTGATTTCGTGGTAGTTAATATATTATGTTGCCGACACCCGATAACTGTTCTTACCGATATTTCGTTAATGAGGTTGGTTACAAGAGAGCTTCTCGACTAGACCTCGTATATGTATTTGACATAAATTTGTCTATTATACACGTCTTAAAATGTTGCGCAAGCTTTCTTTCGCAAAGCATAGTAGAATGTACAGTTTTAAATCGATTTTTGTTTAAAAATAATCGCCGCGTCGTTAATATACCCTATATAATATAATATAGAACCAGAAGCATATTTTATTTAAAAGAAAACAAAAGCCTTTATATCAAACTAGGCTTATTAGTTTTGCTATGTCGTGAATAATAAATATTTATATAACAAACCATACACACATCAGTTTTTTTTTAATTCTGTTAGCGCAAATTAGCGCTCTTCTTAGGCGTAATATTGTTTTTATATATATTACATTTCTTATTGAAGTTATATTTATAGGAAGCTTAGTTTAAAGTTAAAATAAAGAAATAAATAAATAAAATTATTACTGTATAGTATTTTTGCAGCGGTACATGGGGCTTCCAATTACTGCGTCCGCATATTCCCGGATTTTTCGAAGTAGCCCAGCTGTGGTCCACATCCTTGAAGTGGGGCGATGCCGGCCAAGCCAAGCATAGTTGAGAGTGCGGTTTCTTGCAAAGAATGTACGTCTGCAAGAATAAAATAAATTAAAAATATATAAAATTACCAATTCAAACTTAACCGTATTTAGATGCAGTTCGCGATTTAACTGCTGATAGAAATAAACCGTGATCAAAAATTATATCGAGGACAAATACAGGTGCAAAAGAAACGGTTATTGGATACAAAATAATGGTACATTTAAAATGATTTCTTATATTCACGCGGATGCTACACATGAAACAAACTTTACGGATTTGTTTCTAGTCTCTCCCGTGACCATGGGAGCTGTAAAAGGCTCGAAACGTCTTTACTTGTAAAGTTAATACTAAACACGACAGAATCCGTACAATTAGTTTCATTTAATAAAAACGTAAAGCTAAAAACTAAATCAGTAAATAATGTGAAGGGTTGTTTTGATCGTTGATACTCGTGATTCAAAAGTGCAGATGTTTGACCTGGTGTGGAGAGTGGTGCGTCGGTTGCGCCGTGGCTAGGGTGGCTAGGGCGGGCAGGGCGAGGGCGAGAAGTGCGCAAAGGGCGGGCGGCGACGCGAGTGACGCGCGCACTGGTCTGGAGGCTGCACGCATGCCGTCGGCGGCGGGCGAGATCGCTGTGGCGCGCTGCGAGCTGCCGCCGCAATCCCGTAGCCTGACCCACGACCCAAGATGAACTCTCCCAGATATAAGTTCACCCACCCAATTTAAGCGATAGTAAATTCCGCTACACTTTGTCGCACACGAGGAAATGCTGATAAACGATCTCAAAATTCATCTTAAGTTGTGCATGTTCCATTTAAATATTAGCGGATGTAAGTATTTTTGGCTTTCCATTGTTAATGCGCAGTGTGCAATATAAGATTAGAATTGAGTAATTTTTATCCCACTGCACCCAGTTCCGGATTAAGGAAGCCCAAATTATATTGAGGGACCCTTGATCTGCTATAGGTTTTAAATATAAAATGGTAAAAAACATTCAGTACTCAATAAGTTTATTTGCGACCTATAGGTTACAATTTTGTTGGTGTTTAATAGTACAGTAGTTTACTATAGGCCTTGTTAGACTGGCAAGTACAAAAAGCCAGACTTGAGATTATCCTGGTAATTTAAAATGATTTTGATAAGAAAAAAAAACAATTTAAAACTGACGATTCTAACAAATAATTGAAAATGATTTTAGTATATACTTCAAAGTTTATATTTATAACAAAGTACATTATTATACTTTCAGGAATACCTTATGTTGTATTTTATTAATGGAGTACTTAAATTATGGATATATTTTATATTTATTTATCTCTCTCTTTTATTACTTTTTAAACAAATTTTTTAGACAAATTTAGAAATAATACTATTCGTATCAATTTCTCTAAGCAATAACAAATAGGGAAATAAATCAGGCATTCTTGACTCTTAAATTAATTTTTTACTCGGTTCAATGTTGAAAATGAACTTTCACTACTGCTGCAGTTATATTAGTAGTATAGTTAAAGCACGAATGGTTCGGCTCGACCAGGGAAGGACCACGCTCTCACAGAATACCAGCGTAAAATAGTAGCTTAATGCTGCTGTGTTTCGTGGTGCTACATGGTGAGTGTAGAGAACTGGAGACCCTTTTTACTGGAAACGAGGCATTCCATCTTAGTCCTCACAGGTGACAACGCATCTGTATTTTGATTCGTAATCGAGGATAGATGTAGACGTCTATGGGCCACTGCAACCACTTACCATCAGGTGGACTGTGTGCTCGTTTGTCACCCTATACTATAAAAAAAAGTTACTGATAATAACAGATAATAAATGCGCTAAGTAGTTTCTAAATTGGGGAAACATAATTGTAATGAATTAATTATCCATTTGGAATTTATATATTGAATTTCTGGAAATTCGGATGTGGCTGGTGTGATTGACAAATCGCACCACCCACATCCGTTTTGAGCGAATGCATAAATCTATGCTATATGTTCAAACATTTCTTCTTTTATGTGAGTGTTGTGCAGTGCAAGGCACTTCTCGACGCGTACTTCGCGCTGGCGATCATTAAGTTCGCAGGGCACCCATTCATCAAGCTTTTTTACCTTGCCTATTTGACGCAAATGGACCAACATTCTTTTGAAAGCTAACGTCGAAAGCTACTGCTAATTGAGCCGTAGATTGAGTATCCACCACACCTTGTTAAAATTTTCCAAAAAACCTATTTGATTATGGTATGCTTTCATGCGTTTGTCTAAAGCAGTTATCAATAATGATAACAGTCACTTCAATTTCAAACTGTTTACCAGGTCTTCCTGTTTAAACAAATCCTTCAAGTGAACCGCTGAAATGGTCGTAAGTACTTGGTGTTTCGCTTACGTCATCTTGAAGTTTGTTGCTGATATTGATCTTTTCTTTTTTTAGAGATCTTTGGCTTTTGCTTCAATATCTGAAAATGTTTATCGCATTGTTTAGACATATCCATACAACGATTCATAAAGTGTATATCCCGTATTAAAGTCTATATTAGACGATTGCAGCGACACGACGCACTGATGTACGTATTAATATACTTATGTCTATTTCTTTGGAACGCTCTGCCGACTAAATGTCTTGATATATTTTAACTGCGCCACAACTGCGTGCCGCAGTGGCTTTGCAATCAGCTGCAGCGCTGAAGGTCGCGGGTTCGAATACCGCACGTAACAAATGTTTTATTGCCTACACATAATTGTTCCGGGTTTGGATGAGCGTAACGGTAGTTAGACACAAAAACTACCGTCTTAATCATGAAATCCATTTACGTTCCAACCCCACATAGCTGCTGCTTTATTTTATCTATCTATCTAACTACCTATTCCAACTTTTCTCACACGGTCTATTTCTACTCCATTCATTTCATATCTAATATCTTGAAATAGAAAGGAAATGGAATTATAAGTTAGATGAACTTTTTCGTTTTGGTTACTCCAGCGGAATCTTTAGCTTGTACACACAATTTTCCATCGATGTATATTGACTTACTACACTTGCCGTAGATAGTTATAGTTCGTGCCAAATCGATTGAGAAAAACGGTCGATGACCTCAGATATGAGCCGAGTGTCAAAAGGCGTAACTTACAAAATCTCAATTTAGATGTGATAACAATATTTAAATATTGATATTATTAACACTTCTAGGTCAGCACATATGTTTTGTTTTTTGTTTCTTAAATATTATTGTCTGTGGTTCCTATAAACATAGTAAAATCTTACGGTACATCGCGAAAAATGCGTTATATTTTATATTTCAATTTATGGTAAGTAACGCAGCAATTCATTTAATAACAGTTTCATATTTAAAAAAAATTTGAAGCAATCTAATCACCATATTGAGCTTTTGCTAATTCATCCCTTTAAAATAAACAAAACGCGCGTTACGTCAGTTCGTTTTAAAAGAAACGTGACAATGGCAGCCAGTGATGCATCACTTTTTTTGGGCCGGTTCGGATGCACCGAATAAAAATGAAGTTCTTATATAATATTGAAAATAAAGTTTTATCTTTTGAATAAGTACGTACTTATGCGGTGTCGTTAACACACGAATCTTTATGAGTGTTATAAATTAATGCTCTTTGTTTTTAAATGAATAAAGTACTATATAACAATAGACGATTTTACTTCTACAGCGATCTTTTACATAACGCTTTAATCATAGTCAATAAATATATATTATATCAATCATTATAAAAAAATAATTAAAAAAATAATTATAAATAAAGAAAGTACTACATATAAAAAGTGCTTATATATTGAAGGTTTGTATTATATATTTTTATAGGGAAATAAACAACAAACAATTTTTTGTACTTCGATAAGTTGATATTCAGAAGGAATATTAAGTGCGAATTCACGTATTATACGCGTAGGTGAACCGTTTGTGAAAGAGCCCTGTATGAGATCACATTCGATTTGTATAATGGAATTATATTGGAATAATTTTCACAGAATCAGTTGATTCATGCCATTTATTTGCTTTTAAAACCGTTCTCGAGAATCTAAGCAATTGACGAATACTATTTTTACCCCAAAATCAATTGGTTTAGTACAAAATAAAGAACATTTAAAAGTATTGTTATTTGGATGAATCATTATGTTACAGTCTTTGATTTTCGATTTATTATGTTCATTTATAGCAGATAAATCATATAAGTGTCATAAGAAATTTTACTATGTTATTATTATTATTTAGGGTTATTAATAGAGTATTCTCATCTAGTTGGGTTGATATATAAAATTACTGACGTCCAGGGAGAGGAGTGCTTTGCGCACCGAGCGCTGTGTAAACCATACATCCGGTATGGAGCACTCACACCTTACAAGGTCGGCAATGTGTTGTCCCCATCATAGAGAGTCAAGTTGGACGCAAAAGATGAGCCTGAAAGATCACCTTTCTTCTTTGTGCCATGGGCTAGTGGAGTCGTCCTCTCTGTGCAGAGATGGCAGAAACAGCTGATAGAAGTTATCTTGGATAACCCAGACAAGAGACCATAACTAAATTACGGGTAGAGACCACAGCTTCAGCAATTTTAATATTTGAATTACAGCCAGCCACTAAGAACAAAGGCACCAAATAATTCAAATCCTTATTTTTCAATATAATTATTTGTTTGTTTTGTACCAAAATAAAGAAAAAGTAACACATAAAGTGCTTGCGGCATTAACTCTATTAAATATTAATCTGTAAGTGGAGCTTGCATAGGCAAGCTCAGCGCTCCTCGGATCTTGCACCTTAGACTTAGCCTATTTAGCCTGTGGGAAAATCAGACCCTAGTTAAAATACAAGAAAATTTTCTTGTATGCACTTATTTCAACTTTAACATGCGAATTAATCCCTACAACAAATTCCTAATTCATTATATGCGGTGGAATCCTTGGTTACATTCGTTTGTTTTCTTTTATTCAGTGTTATTTTGTTAGTGGTAGAGTCAAGTTGCAGCTACGTATATTATGATTGTAGCACTAATGGGTTGGCCCAATCGGGATGGGACCACGCCCTCACAGAATACCAGCCTGAAATAGCAGCTTAATGCGTGTTTCGTATGGTGGGTGTAGACCGAGGACCCTTTTCACTGGAAACGAGGCATTCCATCTTTGTCCCCAAGGTTGACGCATCTGCATTTTGATTGTTAATTGAGGATACATGCAGATGTCTGTTGAGCACAGTATCCACTTACCATCAGGTGGACTGTGTGCTTAAAAAATCTCTACTCGTATTCAGTTATTCGAATGAGTAGTTTGCGAACTCTGGGACCTTGAACGAATTGTAGTTAATTCATTCAAGTCTGGGATAATAGCAATTATATTTAATTCCTTCATAAAGTTCGTTCCGCAATACCGTCGCACCTTGAAAGAAATTTAGGATATTATATGCATGAAAAGTTAAATTACAATCAAAAGTCATACCAAGATCTTTAATGTTTGTCTCACACTTTAGAGTAGTATCGCCTAAAGTGTAAGTGGCTTGTAGAGGCTGTAATTTGCGAATAAAGGTCAACATAACACTTACTCGTGTTGAAAAACATTTTATTGTCAACGCTCCACTGGTAGACTCGATCGATATCACTTTGAAAATTACTGTGATTGACATTTTCATTTATTTAGAGTACCAGTTTTAAATCGTCTGCGTAAAGTAAGCATTTAGCATGCTGAACGACGCTAACAAGAATGTTTAGCATAATAAGAAATAGGAGTGGCCTAATTACCGATCCCTCACTTACTCCGCAGCGAGTATGGTATGACTGGGATAGGTGACAACCATGAGTAACGTTTTGGCGTCGGTTGCGAAGGTGACTTTAAAAATAGGGATAATAGTTTTGGTTAATCCTATAGCGCATAACTTTAATATCTGTATATCATTGTACACTTTATCAAAGCCTTTTTAAAATCAAGGTATAGTACATCTACCTGCCTACCTTTATCTAGACTGTGAAAAATGTTATCCACAAGCGAAAGAAGATTAGTCTCTACTGAGCGACCAGGTCGAAAACCATGTTGTTTTTTATTATATAGGATAGGTTAACAAACGAGCACACAGTCCAACTGATGATATGTGGTTGCTGTGGCCCATAGACATCTACATTTATCCTCGATTACAGATCAAAATGCAGATGCGTTGTCACCCGTGACGACTAAGATGGAATGCCTCGTTTCCAGTAAAAAGGGTCTCCGGTTCTCTACACTCACCATACGAAACACAGCAGCATTAAGCTGCTATTTCACGCTGGTATTCAAAAGTCGTCGCATAAATAAGATTTTAACTGTTTATAACTAACCTTATGTACAATAAGTTCAAAAACTTGACGTTGAAAGAATTGCAATGGGTCGATAATCCTCAACAGATGACCTGTTTCTAGTTTTTGGAAGGGGGGTTACACGAGATAGCTTGCACTGTTCGGGATAAGTGCCACTATGCAGAGCCAGGTTAAATATACAATAAAGGGAGGGCACGACATGACATATTAAAAGAACATAAGGATTCTTTTAATATACAGGCTGTCCCAGAAGGTACAGGTGTCAGACGCTCAAATAAAAATACAAAAAGAATATGTATTCCTAGTGGTGCCAAAAATATGAAGGTTTAAAAAAATGTTTTTATTGACCTTACTGTACTTTCATGTAAACCACTGCCGTAAATTAAAGGAATTCGTTACGTTAATGGTGTTGTCTTCTTCCTCACAGACTATTAGAAATGCAGTAAAGAGTATGAGTATCTATTGTACGTTTTGCCAAAAAAAATCTATTTTTAGCATGAAATTTTATAAAAAAATAATTTTGACAAAATTTTGAGAGCTATTCTTGTAAAAAAGTATGAGTACTTAAGTTGCTAACTATTTAAAAATATGTATACGCAAACATGCACTTCATTTATGGTGAATGTAGAAGAAACGCAAGTGCTTCTGCAGCCCTTTATAGGTAAAAATACCCTACCGCGCATCACCCAGATTATCGCGTATTCATCAGAGTTCACAGGAATTATTCGGAAGGTAGAATACCTGGCAGTGGTATGAGCACTGGAAGACTAGCTCATATGAATACACAAGACATTGTGCTCAACGAAATTGAGCAAGACCAGTCCACCTCTACTAGAGTAATAGCACGACGTTCCGGAATCTCGAAGACGACCGTGCACCGTGTACTGAAAAAAAATTCATCCCTACAACATTAGATGTGTCCAAGCTCTACCACCGCGAGATTACAACGCACGAATGTTTTTTTGTCGACAAATGCTTGCAAAAATAGAACAAGATCCACAATGCTTCGCCATAATTCTGTGGAGCGATGAATCCACTCTTAAAAAAGACAGATACTTTAACATGCATAATCTGTACAGTTGGCAACTCCCAAATCTGCATCTAGTGCGAGAAGAAAGATCACAATACCAGTTCAAAATAAATTTTTGGACTGGTATATTAAACGGAAAAATCATTGGTTCATGTGAACTGCCCGGAAACTTATCTGGACAAAGTTATTTGAATTTTCTACATAATTATCTGTCAAATTTAACGGAGAGTTGCATGAGGAGGTGAGACAATCCCACTGGCAACAAATTGATGGTTGTCTTGCACATTATCCTGCAAACGTCTGTGTGTATAAATACCACGTATCCAAATAAATGGATTGGTCGTTTAGGTTCCAGTTTGTGGCCTCCACATTCCCCGGACTTAAATCGACTAGATTTTTTTTACTGGGGCTATCTAAAAGACTGGTGTACTTCAAGCCTATTTCAAGTTTGGAGGAATTGCGCAGTCGTGTGCAGTCGGCTGTGTAGTGGCGGTTGAGATTATCCACTACCTCATATCTTCCCGTGGGTGTCGTAAGAGGCGACAGAGGGAGACAGGCAGGAGATGGGCAGCAGCATCTTCCTAATAACAACACTAATATAAAAAAACTGCGGTTGCCAACCCGCTCGCCAAGCGTGGCAACTATGGCAAATATCCCCCCATGAGTAACGACGCAAACAAACGATCTCCAGTCACCGGCGGCCCCGCTATTCCTGGCTACGGTGGCAACCATGGTAACGGCGAGGCAGGGGGTGCTAAGAATCTCCGGTGGATGTTCGGTTACCACCTACGACGACTCGACCTGGCAACATATAACGCACGCACTCTGAGGACAGACGATAAGATACTGGAGCTGGAAGAAGAGGTGGACAAGTTGCGCTGGCATATTATTGGATTATCAGAGGTCCGAAGAGAGGGGGAGGACACGATAATCCTCGAGTCCGGCAGCTTGTTCTACCACCGGGAGGGTCGTCTCCAAGTCTCTTGTCAACAACGTTGTAAAAATTGGGGGTGTGTTGTTGAGGGTCACGTACCTGATACTCAGAATCACCAAACGATATTCGCTGAAGGTCATACAGGTTTACGCACCAACGTCGGCACATCCCGATGAGGAGGTGGAGGAAATGTATGAGGATATTTCCAGAGCCATGCATTCCTTCAAAACCCACTACACGGTGTTGATGGGAGACTTCAACGCAAATCTAGGCACAAGAGAAAGCGGTGAGCGGAAGGTAGGGAAATTTGGAGTAGGGCAACGGAACTGTAGGGGCCGGCAGGTGGCCGACTTTATGGAGAAAGAGGGACTCTTTATGATTAACTCTTTCTTCCAGAAGCAGCCCCACAGGAAGTAGACCTGTTCGAGCTCCGACGGTGTGACAAAAATGAGATTGACTTCATTATGACGACCAGACGCCAACTGTTCAGTGATGTCTCAGTGATTGCAAGGGTGAAAACTGGCAGCGATCACCGAATGGTTAGAGGCAAACTGAACCTAAACGTTAAGTTGGAGAGGTCTCGTCTAATGAAGTCAACGCTCCGTCCCACTCGTGCTCTAATCCAGAATCCCGAAACCTTTCAGCTCGAGTTACGTAACCGCTTTCAGTGCCTAGAAGATTGCAATGCAGTGGACGATATGAATGACAAGCTCGTGGAAACTGTCCATGCGGTCGGAGCTAAGTTTTGCAAGACCCGCCGCAGAAGAACACAAAAACTCTCCGATCACACTCTTAATCTCATGGCTGTTAGACGAGAGATGAGGCTGCAATTGTCAACAGATTTGAAAGCATACAGGCAAATGAACAGACAGATCTCCAAATGCATGCGGTGAGACTTGCGTTCAATACTGCTCGTATTAAAGAAGCGATCGAGCAGAACCAGGGCTCCAAAATCTTTGCCAGAGATCTGTCTGCCAGTAAGAGCCAACTGTCAAAACTGAAGATTGAGTGTGGCAGCATCGTTTCCGGGGCACCTGAGATTCTGAGTGAGATTGAGAGGTTCTATGGGCAGCTGACACTGGACACATCATCGTTGGAGCCACACGCAAGTGTAAGTAACGATCCAAGAGCAAGTCTTATCCGACACTATTCCGATGATATCCCGGACGTCAGTCTGAGCGAGATTAGAATGGCTCTCCAGCACCTAAAAAAACGGCAGGGCCCCAGGCGAGGATGGAATTACAGCGGAGCTTCTGAAAGCGGGTGGAAAACCGGTACTTGAAGTCCTTCAGAGGCTCTTTAATTCCGTCCTCCATGGTGGCACTACTCCGGAGGCATGGAGCAGAAGTGTTGTTTCTTGTTCTTCAAGAAAGGTGACAACGCCCTCTTGAAGAACTACAGACCGATATCCCTTCTGAGCCGCGTCTACGTGCTGTTTTCAAGTCATTACGAATCGTCTCGCACGCACGACGACTCGACGACTTCCAGCCTCCCGAACAAGCCGGTTTCCTAAAAGGTTTTAGTACCATAGAGTACAGAACCAGAGTACGAAACCTATCCAACTCCAGAGAGGTGTAAGACAGGGTGACGTTATTTCCCCGAAACTTTTCACCGCTGCATTGGAAGACGTTTTCAAGCTACTGGACTGGAAAGGATACGGCATTAACATCAATGGCGAGTACATCACTCAACTTCGATTTGCCGACGATATAGTCCTTATGTATTTTTAACAGTTCATATATTATAAAATAAGAAAGCAGGCTGTAAATACACTTAAAGAAATTTGTAATGCAATAACAGTTAATAAATTTCAATTGTTATTAATACATTGTAACCGTGTGCGATTGTCAGATATACAGTATTTTATATTAATGAAAATGAGATGATTTGCACATAGTATAGATAATGCTATGACCTTTCGTTAACGGGAACGACACAACTGAGGTATACTATACGGATACTTCAAGAAACGAGCTACCTTAAACTCTCCTGATGTTGCAGTTGTTTATGGGCGGTGGTCGACACCTACCGTCAGGTGAATCGCGTGATTTTTTTTATAGGAGAGGGGGAAACGAGCACACGGCTCATCTGATTGTAAGTGATTATCGTCGCTCATGGACAACCGCAACACCAGGGGGATTGCAGGTGCGTTGCCGGCCTTTTAAAAAGGAATAGGCTCTTTTGTTGAAGGTCCCTAAGTCGTATCGGTCCGGAAAAATCTCTGGTGGTAGTCGATTCCACAAGGAAGTTGTGCGTGGAAGAAAACTTGATGGTCGCCTACTCCCCTATAAAAAAAACTGTTAGCGATTACTGCATCTCGTAACTTTTATTTGTTTACCTGGCGATAATATTATATCAATATGATCTCTATAACTTTGAGTATTCAACCAACAGCTGTATAAGGATATTATATCTCTTCCTTCTGTTATTGTTAAATCTCAAGCCTTAGCAGGTACGGATTAAGGCTAAACAAACAAGGCAGCACATAGTCCACCTGCTGGTAAGTGAATACTGTGATAGACTTCTAAATTTCTCTTTGATAAAAAATCAAAATGCAGATGCGTTATCACTTCTGAGGAATGAGATGGAATGCCTCGTTTCCAATTAAAAGTTCTCAGGTTTTCTACTCTCACCGTATGAAATAGCAGCATTAAGCTGCTATTGCTAGTGTTCTGTGAGACCGTGTTCTTACCCTGAGCAGAGCATAACCCCACCACGAAAAGAATCAGATTTCGTATTTAACAATACCTTTAATTTTTTATTACATTATCCTTTATTGCAAACACCTTAAACTGTAGATTACAAAGGGTGAACTTAATGCCTTAAGGCACTCTCTACCAGTCAACCCTTGGAGAAATGGATAAAAACTAAATTTTGACAGTTGTTAATAAAGGACAAAATACTTAACGAGTCCAGTGTCCTTGGGAACTCTGTACTATGAAAAATGAGGTAATTGAAACAATAATCTATTTTTTATATTTTTTTAATAAAACTATAAATCAACAAGTATAAAGCGATTAATATGAAGATCGACAAAGTTGCGCACACTGAGAACTACGGAGCGGGGTGACTTCCACTCGAGAGGTTTCGCTCGCTTCAATAAACAACTGTACCTATAAATCTATCATAATAGAATAATATGAGAGCATGGTTTGTTATGAAGAAGTACACTTTGCGTTGATTTAACCCAATTGCTACTTCTTTTACCTCGTGATCGTCCGAAATAACCGTCTGATGGTCGTGTACCACGCGGTTTCCTTCTTATAAATTTAATACTTTTAGGAACATTAAAGTTCATAAGCAATCTAACCCAAATGCATACTCGCTGCTAAAGTTTTCGAATTAATCATCACATTTCTATACATTTTGCCCTCTTTCTATATTTTGTAAATGGGGTTATCGTTTAACACTTAGCGTCGTCCACACGTCATCTACCGAACTTCGTCTCTATTGTTATCGCGACCTAGATGTATCAGCGCTACGCTGCACTCAGTGTATGACAGCCTTTATATTCCTTAATTTAATGTAAAATACTAAGTCGTTTCAAAATTACAATTAGGCATTAATTTGAGCAGTGATCGGTTCATTATTGCTTATAATCTAGTTATTTCTGAACTAACGTTGGAGTCTTTTTTCTTGTACGCATGCGTAGAGTAGACGATACGCTGCGAATAGTATCCTGAATGGGTCTCCCCATGGCTCTTCGAAGATCCCACTCTGCGGTAATATTCCACTGACTCCACACACTCGCACGCGAGACGGCTCTCCGAGCCGCTACTTTCCATCTGATACTTAGGCACTACAATAAGGCTCTCGGTTGACTTGGTCGGTTGGCAGTGACTCTGGCTCCTGCTGTATACGGGGTAGTGGTGCGACGTGCTGCTCTGCCTGTGCTGGTGCTTCTCCTGCGAGTGGTGTTGGTACTCGTGGTGGCTCTGTGTGCTGCGACCGCTGTGACTCCGTCCATGACTCTTCGACCTGTTCGCGTGTTTGGCGGTCGTATCTAGATAGCCATATCCAAAACCGTATCCCCCGAATGCTTTTGTTGTCAAATTGTCCCACGACTTGGGTTTCACGTGCTGATGGGAGCTCTGATATTGGATCTTCGGCGAAGATTTGGCCTCGGATCGGTCGTTATCCCAGAACAAAGTGTCACTACTGAGTGAAGTACTGTAACTTGACGCCGAGTTGTCGCAGGGGTTAGTGGCGTTGCTAGTTGTGTAAGACTGAAGACTGCACTGGCTGGTCTGCGTGGACTCCGTGTTCAAATAGCGGTACCGGCCCGAGCACTGGCTTGACGGACACATCTTCTTCGAGTGCGCGTGCGTGCAGCCGTCCGTCTTTTGAGTAGATTTGTCAACTTGCTGGCCCTTTTCTTTCCTCTTGTGCTCCTTTGAACATTCCTTTTTTCTTCGTACCTTTTTCCTGGAGTTAGGAACACAGTGTGGATCACAACAGGGGCTGGCCAGATCGTACGCCTCGAGGCTATTGGCGTCCTGATTGTTGTATGGGGACATGCAAGGGCCACAACCATGGCTGTGGTTCTTGTGAACTTTGCCATGTTTCCCATTACTGGACTTGTAGACTTCAGGAGCCCGGTGAGACTCGCCGGCGGCTTTCATGACGCAGTGGTGACACTCGCGCCTGTTTCTTGGTGAGCCTACCGTGATAACGAAGCTGCCCGTTCTTAAGTTTGGTTGAATGATGCACGTTCCGTACCGCGGATCGAGATACTGGTACATAAATACACTGCCCTGCGGAGGTTTGGCGTTGGTGACGTTCTCACTGGATAGCGTAGGCCTGCGGTACCCGCTGCCCATGTTGTCCTGAGCGTTCTCTTCACTGTCGGAGATGACGTCGGATGGTGACGTCTTCTTTTTCTGAGAAGGCAGACTATGAGTTTTCCAATTGGAGTCGAACACTTGTCGTTCTTTTATGGAGAGTTGATCTAATTCTCGCATTTTATTCTGCAAGGCTCTCTGTATATTGATGTACTTGAGGTGGAGTTCGACTTTCCGCACGCAATCCTCGAAGATGACAACAATGCGCATGCGCGCATCACATGAGTTTATGGCTTCCACGATTGTGGTATGGTCGGCGTGCTCCACGTCGATCCCGTTGATTGACAGGATCACGTCACCTTCCCGCATGCCAGCAGCTGCCGCTGCACCTTCGTCCTCCACGTGGTCCACGTACGTGATCACTTCTATCTCTTGCTCCTAAAAATTACAAACATTAATTAACACCTCTGTTTTCTCTGCCTCGTCAACACCTTAAAACAATCGCAACTAACTTCGAAACCTAATTGTAGATTGTAGACCGAATTGCGATCATGGAGGCTAACCTCGACGGAGGCTAGCCATCGGCGCAGGACAAGATTATAGTGCCCAAGTGTATGCGCAAGCACAGGTGCACTCTCTATTCCCTCACTCTCATAGTCCGATTGAACGGTAAATCAACACAACCAGAGAGAGAGATCAGCCGCAGGATCAACTGCTTTACGTGCTTTCCGAGGAACGAGGGTAAAACACCGCCCAACTTCCTGCCTCCAGGCTGCTACTAAGAACTTCTTGAGAGAAAAACTCAATACATTATTTTTTCTTGTAGACTAACGAGGCAGTCAACGCCTTACTACAATCGCAACTAACTACGGATCCTAATTGAATAAAGTTATGATAAAGGATGAGCAAAATATGTCTATGTAATTATTAAAATTTAAAAACGCTAGCTCCAGTACACCTCCTTGTGAGGCTTTTTGAATACTTAATACACGTGAGAAACATCAGGCCCTGGACAATTATTTATAGACCACGCAAATGACGGGATCGGAGTTCGAACCGGCTGTCCGCCTCCTAAACGCATTGACATTGTGCAACCAAGCCGACATAAACTGATAAAAACAAAACTATAATTCATCTTTTTTTTATAGAAAAGGGGGCAAACGAGCATACGGTTCACGTGATGTTAAGTGACTACCGCCGCCCATGATCAACCGCAACACCAGGGGAATTGCAGGTGCGTTGCCGGCCCTTTAGAAAGGAGTAAGCTCTTTTTTTGAAGATCCCCAGGTCGTATCGGTCCGGAAAAATCGCCGGTGGTAAATTATCTTTCTATAGCTAAGATTTTACAACCCTTTTGAATAACAATATACCTTCAAGTTCATATTAATACTAATTAGGCCATCAGGTATGCCTCTGCTGGATAAGTGGGCTACTTTTAAACTAAAGTAAAGTTGCAGCCTATATAAAGTCCACCGCTGGGAACAATTCTCCTGCCCGCACTGCCCCAATACGTGTTTGTGGATTTGACATGGTTTAAATAACATGGCTAGGTTTCTTTCTGGTTTACAAAGGTATTTTTGTTGTTTTCTCGAAAAAAGTGGTAAATCTATGTGTTAATTTATAATCAAAATACTACTAACTCACTCACTCATCACGAGATCTCCAAAACAATACGCCTGATTGATTTGAAATTCGGCATATATATACTCCTTTCTCGACGTAGACATACTAGTGTATGGGTTTTGGAAAATTCAACATCCATAAGTGACTTTTAGTAAGTATTGTTTATAATCTATATTGAATAAAAGAATTTCTTTTTCTCTTTCTTTGATTTTTGTTTAAATTTGTAGAGTCGGGTTTTGATTCATCACCGAGCACGTGTAAAATGTAGTATTTGCCTTAATTACCACTCTTAGCAAATGAAACGACGTTAGACGTCTTGCACCATTGACGCTTCGTAGCTGGTCTGGGTATTCTGTCTCTGGCATCAACGATATGGTATTACGTTGGTAGAGCGACGCTGCAGCTATATTATGGATGCAGCATGAATGCATCGGCTCGACCGGTGCAGGACCATGGTCTTACAAAATACAGCGTAAAACAAAAAGGAGCTTAATGCTGCTGTGTTTCGTATGGTGATTGTAAAGATCTGAGATCCCTTTTTACTGAGAACGAAACGTTCCATCTTACAACTCAGGGGTGACAAAGCATCTACATTTTGATTTTTAAATGACGATAAATGTAGATGTCTATGGGCCACAGCATCCACTTACGATCTGGTGGATTGTGTGCTCCTTTGTCACCCAAATACTATTAAAAAACACTTTCAATCGTCGGGTCATGCCATTTTCTTGGCAATTCTCATACTCATCTTTTACTAAACTCACATTATCATCATCATCCTCATGACAGCTCTTCACAAGTCCACTGTTGAACATATGAACATAGAAAAGGAAGAAACCTCCCCCAAGGAACAAAATACGATCTTGAACCACCTGCGTCCATCGACTTCCTGCATGTCTTACCAGCTCGTCACTCCATCTAGTGGGGGCCACCCTCTCTCTGTCTACCGATACGAGGCTGCCACTCGAGAACCTTTTTCCCCATTGATTGTCTGCTATACATTGATTGGTTGCTATATTAGTAACTCTACTATGGATATCTTCATTTCTAAGTTTATCACGCAGCGAAACTCCGAGCATAGCCCTCTCCATAACTCGCTGATCGACATTGAGTGCCTTCATACCCAGCTCTGATTGTACAATCTCATTTTCGATTTTTAAGGTAAATCTGACGAGAAGAAGTGTCGTAATTTCTCGAACCTTGCCCAGCCGAGTTCAATCCGTCGATTAACCTCTCGGTCGAAGTTGGACTTACCTAGTCGGATTATTTGTCCAAGGTAAACATAATCGTAAACAACTTCGAGTCTAATGATGCCAACAACTATAGGAAAATTCAAGGTGAGCGATGAACTCGCTATTGATGTAAAAACCGTATCCTTTTCAGTCCAATAGCTTGTAAACGTCTTCCAATACAGCAGTGAAGAGTTTCGGGGATATAACGTCACCCCGTCTTACACCCTTCTATAGTTGGATAGGTTTCACAATCTGCTTCTGTACTCGCACAGCCTTCGTAGCCCTATTGTACAAACACTTCAGCACTTTGATATACCGGCAGTCAACATGGAACCACTGAAAGGACTGCAGCACCGTCCAAATTTCGACTGAATCAAAGGCTTTCTCATAGTCCACATACGGAAGACAAAATGGCAAATTGTACTCTTCGGTCTTCAGTACTATTTGCTGAAGGGTATGTACGCGGTCTATGGTACTAAAACTTTTTCGGAAACCGGCTTGTTCGGAAGGCTGGAAGTCGTCGAGTCTGCGGGCGAGCCGATTCGTAATGACTCTCGAAAACAGCATGTAGATGTGGCTCAGAAAGAAAATCGATCTGTAGTTCTTCAAAACAGCGTTGTAGCCTTTCTTGAAGAACAAAACCACCGCACCTCTGCTCCACGCCTCCAGAATAGTGCTACCATGGAGGACGGAATTAAAGAGCTTCTGAAAGACAACAAGTAGGTACCAGTTTTTCACCAGCTTTCAGAAGCTCTGCTGCAATTCCATCCTCGACTGGGGCCTTGACGTTTTTAATGTGTTGGAGAGCCATTCTAATCTCGCTCAAACTGATGTCCAGGATATCATCTGAATAGTGTCGGATAAGACTTGCTCTTGGATTGTTACTCACACTTGCGTGTGGTTCCAACGATGATGTGTACAGCTGCCAATAGAACCTCTCAATCTCGCTCAAAATCTCAAGTGTCCCGTAAACGAGTTTGCCACACTCAGTATTTAGCTTCGACAGTTGGCTCTTTCTGGCAGACATATCTTTGGCAAAGACTTTGGAGACCTGGTTCCACTCAATCGCTTCTACAATGCGAGCTGTATTGAAGTTGCGTAAGTCCCGCCGCATGCATTTGGAGATCTATGTACTCAGTTGCTTGTAAGCTTAATAATTTCTTATATTTACACGAATAAATAAATATAAAACTAAGAATAAAACTAATTTTATGGACTTAATCGCGTTTTAATTTTAACTTTTTTTATTCCCAACGTTTCGGGCACTTTCCAGCACCCATGATCACTGAAGTGTTTGATGTCCCGATGGCATAGTTAACGAAGGCTACCTTTCACTTTAAAATATTTGTTTTTTGATCTGATCTACGTAGAATGAGCTTACTGTACTTACTGCTTCATCTTGAAGCGAACTTCCAACATACAACAAGCCGTCGAAGTACATTAATCACTTTTTACCATCCATTAATATTCCTCCACAATTTGCAGGAGTATACAAGCTTGATTGTCAATGTGGTCTCTCTTACATAGGACAGATAAAAAGATTCATAAAAAACCCGCGTGAAAGAACTTATCGCTGATGTGAACCACCGACGCTCCGGGAAGTCCGCAGTACGTCAACATATGCAGGATCGTCCCAAGCACGACTTATATTAGATTTGATAGACAACAATCCTTTCCAAAAATCCTGATTCCTACCAAGGAGGAGCTACTTAAATATAAAAAAAACATCCTAATTTCATTAGGGAAGATGGCAGGGTGCTACGATCTACCTCAGATCCCATAGTTAATAAAATTAAATCCAAACCCAAGCATACTACTGGAAAACTTTACGATACTGTAAGCTCGTTCTGCTTTTGTACCCGGTTTTGTACCTCGAGGTGAAAGTTTTCGCGACTCTGCATTATAGCACGAGGAGAACGGAGCGTTGACTTCATTAGACGAGACCTCTCCAACTTAACGTTTAGATTCAGTGTGCCTCTCACCATTCGGTGATCGCTGCCAGTTTTCATCCTCGCGATCATTAAGACATAACTGAACAGTTGCCGTCTAGTCGTCATAATTAAGTCAATCTCATTTTTTGTCGAACCGCTGGGACTCGACCGGGACAACTTTCTGTCGGGCCGCTACTGGAAGAAAGAGTTTATCATAAAGAGTTCCACTTTCTCCATGACGTCGGCCAGCTGTTGGCCCTGTGTATTCAATTTCACTATTCCAAATTTCCCTACCTTCAGTTCACCGTTCTCTCTGTGTCTACTTATGCATTGAAGCCTAAACCTGCGTAAAACTCACAGAACGAAATGAAATGTAGAATTTTTTAACGCATGGTCCAATACTACGCTTTAAACTTTGTTGAACTGACAGATATAAAGATTAAAATCAATTAAAAAAGTGTTTATTATTAACAACAGTTATAGAGGTTCGTTGTGTCTTTTTATAAAAAAGGGTGATAAACGAGCACACAGTTCAAATGATGGTAAGTTGAGCCTGTGGCCGATAGACATCCACGTTTATCCTCGATTAAGAATCAAAATACAAATGCATTGCCACCCCTAAGGACTAAGATGGAATGTCTCGATTCCGGTAATAAGGGTTTCCGGTTTTCTACAATCAGCATAAGAAATACAGCAGTATTCTGTGAGAGCGTGGTCCTTCTCCGGTCGAACCGACACATTTATACTGCCATAAAATAGCTGCAGCGTAGCTTTTCCACGACAAGTTGAAATACCATACTCACCATAAAAATACACTGTAGCTACCACTTCACGCTGATTCTGTGAGAGCGTGGTCCTTCCCCGTTCTAGTTGACACATTTGTGCTACTTTATATATTGTTACGCGCTAAAATCGGCGCACTAGCGCCATCTAGTCTCGAACCAAAGAACTAAACTTCTTGAAGTTTAAAACTCGAACTCTCGGTACCTTGCGCGTGTTTACTTGAACATTCTGGATATTTGGCAATTTTTATTGTCACGAACCGCAAGCTCGTAACAATATGAATAGCTGTAGCATTGTTCTACCACGTCAAATTCCAGTAGAAAACTATTTTATTTAAAACATTGCTTAGTTATATCCACATTCCTGATTACCTTATTTTCACAACGATTAGGCTTATTCTTCCATATAAAACTCTTTATCCAACTGGTAATTTTCTCCGATCGAGCCAACCAATTTGTGCTACAACCGTAATATAGCAGCAGCGTGGTTCTACCATGCATTAAACGTCGTGTTATTCAAATTGCTATATAGAATTTCTAATTCAAATTGCTAGATATATACCTTCTTGTAATGAATCCCGTAGCTCTGCAAGGTGAAGCCGTAGGAGCCGTTCTTCTTCTCCACGATGATGGTGCGCCTTCGCCAGTCCTCTTCTCCCTTGCCGCCCCGTTCTGACTTGATCGACTCCCTTATCTGTTCACGATCACAATTAAAACTGATTTTAGTGCAATTAGTTTGTTATTTTTATGGGAGTACGGCGTTAATCTAATGATTGTAAACACGACTGCTGAACGTGAGATACCGAGTTTGAATACGGGGTCGGACCATAAAAAATATCTACTAATCACTTATTGAGTTTTTCCGCCAAGATACTCTCAGTAGCTGCCCAGAGTCAAGAAGTTGGCGGTGCCTCACCCCCGTGCCTCGGAAAGCACGTTAAGCCGTTGGTCCTGCGCCTGATCTCTCTCCGGACGTGTCGGTTTACGACCCCATCGGACTACGAGAGTGCACTAGTTTTTGCGCATTCACTTGGGCACTATAATCCTGTCCTGCACCGATCGCTAGTCTCCGTTGAGGCTGACCGCCGTGACCAGAATTCGGTCCGGAGGTCCATTTTAATAAGAAGAAACGATTATTGTACCGCAGCATTAGGATTTTTTATGACATCTTTAGTACATACGCATACCTAAGCCCGTCGACACTTATTTATATTCTGCTGTTTTATTCTCAAGTTTGAAATTTTCACAATAAATAAAGGTAAGAGGGGCGAAATTCGAGGTCATTACATTGTTACGTTTCATACGTACATGGTGCTTATTCTTGTCATTTGACCACGTTCTTATTAACTTGCTAGCATGTCGTTCGGGTTGAATTTAATAATTGTTTTTTAAAACTAACTTCGCGATGAGCTGGATGCTTAAAATGCTAAACATAGCTCAGAACCGGAACACAATGTAAGAATGTAAAGAAAAAAAGTGGCATATTAAAAGAAATGTAATTTTTTTAAATTAACTTGTTTCATGGCTATTTGCGTTCACTGGATAGAACATTTTCAGTAATGTATTATTAAATAAAATCTAATGTTTGTCTTGAAACTCAGTCGTCCTTCTTTGTGAAACTTTGGTAAATAGTACGCGCACTTGCAAAGGTTTCTGACAAAAAGCATTGCAACGCACAGCACAGGCACAGCTAGTGTAATAAATAATACTAAATAAAAAAACACGAGGCTTTGATTGCTCGACTACTCTGGTTAGCACACGGATTTCATAAAACAAAGACTAAACTTTATTTCTCCACGTCACCAAACAAATTATTTTTGAAATAAAAATTATAACATAATGCAGGCCTTTCCAAACACAACGAGGCAATTGAAATAAAACTGTAACCAACCCTCAGCGTATAAATTATAATGGGTTGTATAAAAGTTCAATGATCTTCTTACTGTAAAGTAATCCATGTGCTTCACGTGTGCACAAAAACATCTCAGTAAAACAATAAGATTTTCGTAATATGAAATAAGATTTGATATTTCGCAAATTCATTCCTTTAGTTTTAAAGATACAAAGACTTACAGAGTTATCGAGCGAATCCTCTTTGGATTCATTGGATAGCTTCTTGCCGTTGCTCATGCTGCTGGGGCATCTCTCGCTCAGCTTGGGAGAGCTCATACCTCCCGACCGCGAGCCCCTACTCCTGCTGCCACCACAGAACTGTCACCCACATAAAAAGGTAGACTCTGCCGTCACCTCGAGCACTGAACAGTCTGCATAGTCTTTAACTTCTTAATCTGCGTCTTATGACAAACTGAATAAGGCAATTGGTGGATATGGAGTTGGGGCGTGACAAATTAAGGCGAGCATCGCGCGTGCGTCGAACCGGCACATGCGTGCCAAACATATTACTTATTGTGCGATGTATGAAAAGAAATAATTACTGTGTGATAAATACACGTCAATACATCAAACAAGCGTTCTCGATGTAAGGTATAAGCCATTTCTAAATATTTTAAGTACGTTGTACACATGCTCAGTTGGGTGGAGAGTTTAACGCAGTAGTTACATACGTCATGAAATTTTATTTAAATACTAGCGAAATACCCTGGCTTCGCCTGGGTTAAGTCTAATAATGTGTCATTTTTATGTTTATCATTATTAAATACCGGTTGTTTTATCGATTTTTCGTCTTTTCAAATAAAACTTCAAGTTTTTCGTATAAAATATAGCATGGATCCCTACTTTTTCTTTTTTTTTTTATAAGATAGGTGACAAACGAGCACACAATCCACCTGATTTTAAGTGGTTGCTGCGGCCCATAGACATCTACATCTATCCTCGATAACGAATCAAAATGCAGATGCGTTGTCACCCGTGAGGACTAAGATGGAACGCCTCGTTGCCAGTAAAAAGGGTCCTACTGGCATTGCTCTATCTGTTCGTTAAAGTTCATCACAATTGCAGGCATTTCAGTAAAAAGACACAAAAAAAAATTTTTTTTTATTTATATCTTGATAGCATGCAAACAACACCCTGAGCTTAATAGAAGCCAGTTGTTTCATATTATAGACAGTCACTTCAATTTTATAACACGTACAGATCAAGAACATAAACGCAACTTGGAAAACTATCACTAGGGAGAAAAAGGCTCGTTATAAAAGTAGGGTAATTATAAAAGTGCATATAAATAAACAATATTTTATAACAGGCTCAAGTTTTAAATAAAATAGTAGTAATTGAACTTGGCGTGGTAGAACAACGCTACAGCTATATTATGGCAGCACAAATGGATCGGCTTTCACAGAATACCAGCGTAAAGTAGTAACTTAATGCTGCTTGCTGTATTCCTTATGGTGTGTGTAGAAAACCAGCGACTCTTTTACTGATAATGAGGCATTCCATCTTAATCCTCAGGAATCGAGAATCGAGAATAAATGTACACACAGCATTCACTTACCATCAGGTGGACTTTCACACTTATTCTATAAAAATAGAACTATTTAATAGCTTAATGAATGCATTTAATGTACGTATGAATAACCTATATCTGGGGGTAGAAAAATGGGCCCCAAATTTCTCAAATCAATTTTTTTAGTCTAATATCTAACACTTAAGTGATAAAAGATATTAATTATTACATAAAAGTATTTTACTCTGTAATATCAGTACGCATAAGAGAAAGCGAAACTACTTGACCGAGACAAATTCACTATATTGAAGCGTGGCGTTGCGTGAAGAGTTGAACGGCGGCATAAGCAGCGAGCTAGAAGGCCTATCTCACTAAGAAAGCGATGGCGGGGACCTTATACGCTGATCGTGACTATCGTGGGGTTTTTTTTTAAATTAGGGGCGACAAACGAGTTCTCAGTCCACTCGATGTCAAGCCAATGCTGTGGCTAATAAACATTTACATTTATCCTCCATTATGAATCAAAATGCAGACACATTGTCATCTCTGAGGACTAAGATGGAATGCCTCGCCTCCATTAAAAAGGGTCTACGGTTTTCTACATTCGCTATACAAAATACAGCAGAAATCCTACATTTCAATATGAAAGTCAGTTCTATATTTCAGTATGAAAGTCAGTTCTACATTTCAATTTGAAAGCCAGCTCTATAGTTCATTGTACTGGAGGGTATCTGGAGGATATCGTGGTTGTTTTTGTTTTGAAGTTTGACGTTTAGTATCGTTATTGTTTTAATTGTCTGCATCTTTGGTCTCTGTCGTAAATGCGGTTGCTGATTACGAGGTTCCGGATTCGAAGCCTGGGTTAAGCAATAAGTTATTTGGGTTTTCTGTAAAAAAAAATCAGTAGCAGCCTGGTCTAAGAAATTGAAAGTATTTTACCCTGTGTCTCGGTTGTTTAGGCGCGGATCTGTCATCGATTTAGGATCAAAATACTAATGCGATGTCAGTCTTAAGTTCTAAGATAGAACCTCTAATTAAAAATTTCTCTTATTCTCATTACATAATATACAGCAGCATTAATGCTGCTATTTTACTCTGGTACGAGTGTTGTCATTCCCGGGCTGAGCTGGTCCATTCATGATGCAGCCAAATACCGCAGCGTGATTAAGATGAAAAGCTATTCCCCCTTCAATAGCTATTTATTTTATGTTTTGACCGCATTGTGTTAAATTATCCTACTCCATCAGCCTGCAAAAGTCCACCGCCAAGTATCTTCATTTGCAGGCAGGATTTGCCTTAAATGCCACGCTTGCAACCCATTAGCACCGTAGCAACTAAGCACGTCATATTATCTCGTGCGTGTCAGAGGCGACAGAGGAAAGAAACGGAGAAAGAGCATTAGCATTTTTTGATAACAGCTCCTAAATTATTAAAAAAAAAACTGCAGTCACCAACCCGCCTACCAAATGTGGCCACTGTGGCAAATATGAGGGAAATTATGATTATTTCTAATTGGTACTATGTGACTTTTGATATGCCTTAAAGAATGATGAAACAAGTGGTAAAATAAAAAAAATTGTACAACCAACTGCAATATAAATAAAATAAGAACAATTCGAAGTCAATTAAACACGCATTGTTAAGGATGACTTAGAAACTACTGGTCAGAACTTGATCAAATTTATGTGACTTGACATTGATTTGACACTAGAAACATCAGATTGTAAAGAAATAAAGAATCATCAAAATAGAATAGAAATCATAAAAAAAATTCTGAGGTAACTCACATAAAAAGGTACATAGTCGAATTGAGTACCTTCTCCTTTTTAAGTTGGTTAAAAATCCATTTTAGTTTGAATTATACACGTCCTACAAGTGTACCTGATGTAAATGCGTATTGCAAAGCTAAATTTTAGTCCAACAATCATGTTTTTAATAAAAAACTTAGACTAATAGCATAAATCATAATATGCTTGTACTTACTCTGAGATAAAAAGTGAAACTGACTATAAACAATTTAAAATGACATGGTAATTTTTTTAATATAATATTTTCTGAAATCTACTTGTAATATAAAATATGCGAAATGACGTTTGGTTAACCCAGATTAACTTAGTAATTATAATTAATAGAATCAGGCGTTACTTTGCGAAAATCCATCATATTAAAGTTGGTAAAAATTACTTCACCCATATCCGCTCAATGAATAAGATTAGCGGTCAGCCACCGCAGAGTCTACATCGCCTGAGGATGCCTCGTGTAGAGGTGAAAACGTGTCGTTCCAAGTGCAGTGGTGTTGGGAGTAGTTGTGCTGATTTATTTTATTAGTGGTGACGGAATTAGTGCACGCAATTGAGGGAGGGCGGGAGGTACTCTTCAAACTAGGTAAGACATATCATTTTATTTAATTGAGCGGATATGGGCGAAGCAATTCTTACCAACTTTAATTATTAATTATAATTGAATATTTTTATATATTTAAAATGAACAGCGTCGTTAAAACGAACTCGTCGTAAAACGAGCAGGAACAGAAAACACTCTATGGTGAAGAGTCAAAGTGTGTCAAAAAAAGGCCCGTATGGCAATTCACAATGCTGTGTTGGTCCCTACTTTAGCGTATGGTAGTGAAAGTTGGGTGTGGCAGAAGAAGCACGAGAGTAGAATTAACGCAGTAGAAATGCGGTCGTTAAGGAGTATGTTAGGGCTGAATCTGAATGACAGGGTGGGAAATTATGTGATAAGAAAACAGTGTGGTTTGCAAAACGATGTTGTGGCCAGGATTAAGAAAGGAATGATTCGGTGGTTTGGTCATGTGGAAAGTTACAAAGAAAATATATGTTGCAGAAGTGAATGGCAGAGTCGGAAAGGGACGTCCTAGGCGAAAATTTATCGACCAAATTGGCGATTTATTGAAAACGGGCCAAATTAGAAGTACCCTTAACCGACGAGCATATATGCGTAGGTATATGAATATGAAGGAAGCGAGAGAGGTGTGTCAGGATCGTGCCAAATGGAAGTCCGTAGTCTCTGCCTACCCCTCTGGGTGACAGGTGTGAGTGTTTAATTTATGTTTAAAACGAACATAATTGTTCGTTTGGATGTTTTTCTGTATTCATTGTTTATTTGGTGGCTAGAGCGTCGTTCGATCGTCAAGGAAGGAGCAGATTGGCATTTGTAGAAAAAGTTGGCACATGCTCTTTTAGTCCTATAAAGAGATTAAACCTATTAGCGTTTTTGGAGTGTATCGGTTATGTTTACCGAGGCGCAAACTCTTATAAAATCATCCGTAAGTGATGAATAGTTTCCTAGGCAAATAGGTGGGATTCTCGCACGGGACAGGTAGGTATTTGTATGGCACAAATAATTGTTTCAGGTCTGGATGGATTGAATTTTGATTGAAAATCGAAATGATTGATGGATGAAAATCCTAGTGAGGAAATTTTTTTTAAATAAAAAATAAAGAAAAGGTGCCAGATTTCTAATACTGGGTTGTCGATTCCCAAGCGTGACGATCAACATAAATCATTCCTGCAACGCGACATTTCTATATCCAAACAGGTTATTTTAGTAAAGTCGAAGAGTGGATAAATTTGAATTTTATTACGTGGTAAAATAGCAGCTTAATGCTTCTTCGTATGGTGAGTGTAGAAGACCAAAGACCCTATTACTGGATTGTTATTACTGGAAACAAGGCATTCCATCTTAGTCCTCAGGGGTGACAACGCATCTGAATTTTGATTCTTAATCGAGGATAAATGTAGATGTCTGTGGGTCACAGAATCCACTTATTCTGTAAGGAATGTGTGCTCGTTGATCAACTTTATTCCATAAATAAAGCTGAAGTAACTCTTAGAAATTGCGACACATGTGCACATGTATCGTACATGGAGTTAAATTTTAAAGGCCTTGCTCAGCGGCACGCCGCAATCCGCTGACAAGTCGGTTATCGCCAGCCGATTCCCGCGAAACCGTTTCGTGACGAATTATTTTGCGTGCTTAATGAAGTCATAATAAGTGCGACCGAGTTGTAACCTGCAGTCAGAATTAGTTATTTAATTATGAATCTGTCGATTCTGTTAGCTCTAGTTACTACTACGACAGCTCTCTCGCCTCGCTGCTTTGAGTACTGTAGGTGGAAGTAAGTCCATTTTATTTAAATATTTGTATAATATATATTTTTTACGTGGTAGAGCCACACTACAGCTATCATATGGCTGTAGCACGAATGGGTCGACTCGACTGGGGAAGGACCTCTTACAGAATACCAGCGTAACATATCAGTTCAATGTTGCTGTGTTTCGTATGGTATGTGTAGATAATCGGAGACCCTTTTTACTGGATACGAGGCGTTCCATCCTAGTCCTCAGGCATGCAACAATGCAGCTGCACTTTGATTTTTAATCGATGATATACGATAGGTCAATGGACCTAGGCCCTATCATCTAAAGCCTACCATCAGGTGGGCTTTACGCTCGCTGGTCATCCCCATCCCTTAAAAAATATAACTAAGGTAAATTCCCCCTACAATAAATAGATGAGGCTCATTTTCAATGTCAGCAGTAAGCTTATATGGATCGATAAACAAAACGGAAGTGTGAAACCAGTCACGATATGAGAGAATAAACTAAAATATTAAACATATGTGTCCCACCGCTGGGCACAAGCCAAACGTTGCCAAGTCTAGCTTAGTCCAAGTCGCTTAAAATTGAGCGCATGGTAGACTAAAGAAGCCCAATTATTTAAATGATTTCTATTTTTCCAAAAAGATTTATATATTTTTTTAACTCAAAATAATAAAATTCAAGTGGTGTTTCCGCTTAATTTTCCAAAAGGAGTTAAAAAATAGAACCGTAGAAAATATTGCAACGATAAATAAATTACTCAAAAAGCCACACGCAAAATCTAAATTTCGAAATTTGTATTACAAAGTTCATAGAAATGCTTTTTCTTTAGGAGATTTTTGGTCGCCCCAATTCCCATAGAGGTAGCCAAAATAGCGAAAAATCGGCTTGGTAACACTGCACAAGCTTTCTCTAATAGCTGAGAAGATTTTTAGAAAGAAAAATCTGCTCCAATGCACGTAGTCTTCAATACAATACAATGTGTGTTAACACAAACTCGAAATGTTATTTAATTTCTCACATGCAGGTGTTCTCAAGATATTTTCTGTGAACGGTTTTCACTATGTCTTCCCTTAAGACCGACCTCTTAAAATCGCGCTCGTGTTGCTCGCACAATATACTCGTAACATTTATAAAAGTTTACTCCTCAGTTACTACGGCTCTCAATTTTTAGGGTTCCGTAGTTAAACAACAAGGAATCCTTGTAGTTTCGCCATGTCCGTCCGTCCGCGGTTTTACTCAGAGACCTTAGGTGCTACAAAACCGTAGTTTAGCATAGCTATATATATATATCTATATATATATATATATATATATATATATATATATATATATATATATATATATATTAATCACGCCTATAAAACTGTGAACTAAAATAAAAAATAAAAACATTTTTATTTTGTGTAAAGGTTGAATGATTTTTTTCCGTCTATTTCCTCGTGTAAGATAGATAGATCTTTCAAAAATATTTGGGGGGAAAGGAACAATATTTTTCGATTCATAGGTCCGTTTGCGAAATATTTAGCGTTGTAGTGGTTTTTTCAATAGAGTCATGTCATGATGCCCACTCCTTCTCTGTATCAACTAAACCACTGTTTTTTTATAGGATAGGGTGACAAACGAGCACACAGTCCACCCGATGGTAAGTGGTTGCTGTGGCCCATAAACATCTACATCTATCCTCGATTACGAAACAAAATGCAGATGCGTTGTCACCCGTGAGGACTAAGATGGAATGCCCCGTTTCCGGTAAAAATGGTATCCGCTCTCTACACTCACTATACGAAACACAGCAGCATTTTACGCTGGTATTCCTTAAGAGAGTGGTCCTTCCCCGGTCAAGCCGACCCATTCGTGCTACAAGTATAGGTATATAGCATGTATGTCTGTGTTTTGGAAGTGTGAAAAATATACACAATTGTAGTATATATATTGTTAAGTAATAATAGTCGACCAACTTATAAAATGCACTTGGATTAGTAAATTCAAATTCAAATTCTTTATTTGCAACTAAATAGGTACGAAATATTTTGTTCTTGGTGTTATCACTGTTATTGTATTAAGAAAACCTATTTAGCTGTTTTCAACGGCATGCAAATAATCAAAAGTTATCATAATATAATTAATTACTAAATTTAATCTATATAAATAACTAAAATGTCATTTCACAATATTTATAAATAAATAAATTCTTATAAATTAATTAATTAATGCATCGATTTTTAATTACGATAAAACTACTTAATCACTACAATTCAAAGACTCATTTACTGTAGAAAATGTTTTTTCTACCAGCCATTGTCGTAGTGAAATTTTATACTTATTGTTACGAGCTTGAGGTTCGTGACAATAAAAATTGCCGATAGAATTACCTAAATTAACACTTTAATACCCTTTACACTAATTAAAGTTAAAAACACTAATAATTAATCACACTGATTCTCTTAATTCCGCTCCGAAGCTTCGCTTGTCTCGCCAAATCAACACTTCCCCGATCGCATCTTGCAGCGCCTATTTATATAAATTAGCAGCGAAATATCCAGAATATTCAAGTAAACACGCGCAAGGTACCGAGAGTTCGTGTTTCAACTTAAAGAAGTTTAGTTCTTCGGTTCGAGACTAGATGTCGCTAGTGCCGTAGACTTGAGCGCGTAACACTGTCCCCTCCTAAGACATGCTCGTCCCGAGCATTATCGGCCCCATAATAACGCGCCAGGCGATCCACATGGACGATCTTAGGAGCCCCTCTTGCGCTTTTCTATATCCGGTAGGTTACATCGTTGATCTTGGTCACAATCCGGTACGGGCCGTCCCATTTAGCTTGAAGCTTAGGAGATTTCCCTTTGCTGTGGACTGGATTGTGCAACCACACAAGTGAACCTTCGTCGAACCCTTTGTTGTTCATTTTGCGGTCATACCGGGTTTTCATCTTTTCAGGCATTTGCTGGCCCGATTGTCTGACGTGCTCATAAACGTCATTCATTTTGTTCCGCAAGTCATTTGCATAATCTATAATGGTTATACTGCGTGGAGCATCAGGTGGTATCCCGGTGATCAGGTCTGCAGGCAGCCGTAATTCTCTTCCAAAGTTTGCGAAAGCTGGTGTCACTGCTGTACTTTCGTGAACAGCGCTTCGATATGACAAACAAAAACGGTTGTATGTACTTGTCCCAATCTCGTTGCCGATTGTCTACAACTTTTGCTAGGTACCTCTCCAATGTCTGATTAAATCGTTCTACCATTCCATCAGATTGCGGGTGATAAGAAGTCGTTCTAGTTTTATGAGTACCCATAACTCGGCAAGTTTCCTGTAATATTTGAGACTCAAAATTCCTTCCTTGATCGCTGTGAATCTCTAAAGGTACTCCAAAACGACAGAAGACTTCATGAACTAGTTTATCTGCAACTGTTGAAGCTTCTTGATTTGGAATGGCGAAGACTTCTGGCCACTTAGTGAAGTAATCCATCACAACCATGAAATACTTGTTACCGCTTTCACTCTCCGGAAACGGCCCCGCCACGTCAATGGCTATTCTCTCCCATGGTGCACCCACATTGTACAACTTCAATGCACCTCTACTAGGAGTCTGAGGTCCCTTTACAGCCGCACAACTTGTACATTTGCGACACCAGTCCTCGACATCGTTTCGACAGTGGACCCAATAAAACCGTTCTCGGATCTTCAGTAGAGTTCGTTTAACTCCCAGATGGCCTCCTGAATAACCATTATGGTACAGCTGTAGAACATCCGGTACTTTAGCTTTAGGGACAACCACATGAAAATGACAGCTGTCTCCCCGAACATTTTCCCATTTACGGCACAGAACTCCATCCTGAAGCAGCAAGCTGTCCCACTGGGCCCAATAGCTTTTAGTGGTCGAACTCATCGCTGAGACGTCGCTCCACTTGGGCTTGGGAGCACTGGCCCTCATCCATTCCAGGATCGGCTTGATGTCCGGATCTTCCTGCTGTGCACGTTGAAAGCTATCCTTCCACTCGTTGCTAAGGTGGTTGGCCCTGAGCATCCTCACGGCCCTTCCTTACCCCTATACATTGCAATCTCAGACAAGGTCTTCTTACATATCTCCAATTTCCCTCAATTCGATCTCAAAGTCGTATACCTGCAGTAGTTCAATCCACCTCGCAACTTGTCCTTCTGGATATTTAAACTGCAATAGCCATTTTAGTGCAGCATCGTCAGTTCATAAGTGAAATTTTCGCCCCAGTAGATATTTGCTAAAATGCTGCTACTACTTTACCAGTGCTAGCATTTCGCGTCTTGTGACACAATAGTTCCTTTCCGGTTTTGACAACGACTTGCTGAAGTACGCTATCACGACCTCTTGGTCACCATTCCTTTGAGACAATACACCGCCAAGTCCTATATCACTTGCGTCTGTGTCAACTATAAATTCTTTGCTTGCATCAGGGTATCCCAAAATAGGTGTTTTGCACAGACGGTCCTTGAGCTCCTGGAATGCGATATTACAACTTTCATCCCAGCAGAAATGTCGCTTCTCCTCGGTTAGCTTATGCAGAGGTTTGGCTATATCTGCAAAGTTCTTCACAAATCGCCGGTAATAGGAGCACAAACCCAAAAATGCTATAAGCTGCGTCTTGTCTTTTGGAACCGGCCAATCCTTTACAGCTGCGATTTTCTCTGGATCCATGCGGTTACTTTCTTCCAACACTACATACCCCAAAAAGTTGACTTGCAGTTTGAATAGTGAACATTTCTTCTGGCATTCCAAGCTGCTTGAGGTTGGCACTCTGAATCTTCATGAGTACGCGTTCCAGTTTTTGAAGGTGTTCCTCAAACGTACGGCCCACGATGATGATGTCATCCAAGTAGACCAGACAGGCATCGCCAATTAGCCCGGTAAGTACAAGTTCCATCAGCCTTTCAAAGGTTGCTGGAGCATTGCACAACCCAAACGGCATTACTTTAAATTGCCACAGACCCTTTCCCGTCGAGAACGCAGTTTTCTCCTTGTCCTTAGGGTCAATTTCAACTTGCCAGTAGCCACTTTTTAGATCCAGCGTGCTAAACCACTCTACTCCTGTAAGCATGTCCAGCGTGTCGTCAATCCTTGGCAAGGGATAGCTGTCCTTCTTAGTAACGTCGTTCAGACGGCGGTAGTCAACACAAAACCGTATGCTGCCATCCTTCTTCTTTACCAGTACCACGGGTGAACACCATGGACTAGATGAAGGTTCAATAACACCATCCTTCACCATTCCCTCAATCATGGTTTCCACTTCCTTTTCACGTGCTACCGGCAATCTTCTTGGCCGCTGACGGATAGGCAATTCTTCGCCTGTGTTTATTTTGTGTTGAACTAAGCCAGTCTTTCCTATGTCAGCATCGTTTGATGAGAATACATCGGCATACTTGAGTAACAACTTCTTCGCTTTGACCATTTCATTCGGGGAGAGAACGCTGCGACAGTCTTCTAAAAGTGTGCTCACTCTCGTTTGTGCATCCTTACTGGGGGTCCCAGTCGATAGATATTGGCACCGACGTAACCAATCCACTTCTTCACAAGTACCAACCAGTGTGCCTTTTTCTATAATCTGTTCCTGGTCACATAGGGACAGCACACGTACTCCTGAGATGTTAGTGGTTCTGACCAAGGTTCGAGCCACTTTCCATGGAAGGTCATTTTCTAACCTTTCCACGAGTACACAAGATGAGGTTGCCCAGGATTCCGAGGAAGACTAACCGGCACAATCGTTTCCGATCTCAACTGAAGAACAATCTTCTCAAGGCTGTACACGTTCCCTGGTAACGCTCCTTCCACAAAAAGTTCCTCTTATCCACATTTCAAGACCCCTTGCTTAACGTCAATCGCACAACAATTCTTCCTCATGAAGTCTAGGCCCAGGATGCAGTCGTCCATTATATCAGCCACGATGACATTATGCAGGTAGATCATGTTGCCTAGCTTCATCTCCATCTCTTTCTCTCCACGGACGGGTATACGCTGACCGGTGGTTGTTACCAAATTAATGCGTTCTCGGTTGTATGCGGAGTCCTCAAGGAACTGACTTATTATTTGGGAACTAACAACCGTACGAGAGGCTCCAGTGTCTATGGTCAGTTTACACGGCATTCCGTTGACCTCGCCCTTGATGATTAGACTGTTCCCATCGTGGGCTTGTGAGATCGAGATCCTTGTGGCTCTTTTAACATCAGCCAGCACCCACCCCGCAGTTCTGGCTCTTACTCGTTTACCTGCTGCTGCTGGGCGGTGCTGTTGGCCACACTACCCTACTGATATCGTTCACCTTCCCTTTCTGCGGTTCGCTTAGGGCAGCTGGATCGAAGATGGCCCCTTTCCCCACAGCCATAGCACCTAGGGCTTTTCCTTTGTTGCGGTCGCGAACTGTAGCTGCTGCAACCTCCCTGACGCGATGGGAACGATGATCCTGCCGCATGGCTTCCACCTCCAGTGCATGGGCCAAGGCATCCTTAAGCGTCTCGTGGTGCCCGAGCCTCACAGCAGCTCTGACTTCCAGGTCGCGGATGCCGTCGATGAATGTCTGCACCAGGTTCCCTTCAATGAGCGCAGGTACAGACCGGTATGCTTTTCGCACCAGCTTCTCCACCTCTATAGCCCACTGCTGCAGGTTTTCGTTGATGCGCTGCACGCGATCTTTAAGCTGCGCACGAAAGACGTGTACCAGGTGAGCGTCGCCATATCTCGCCTCCAATGCCTCAAGAAGTTGCTCATAAGTCATTTCCTCTCCGAGAGCTTCCAGAACTGTTAAGGCCTGGTCGCGCAGGCCTAGTGTGAGAGCGGTCATGGCCTGACTTTTATTCCAGTCGTTCGCTTTCATAACAGCCTCGAACTGGATTTTGTAGGCTGACCAGGAAGAAGTCCCGTCGAACGGTGGCACCTTGAACCCACGTAGCGAAGGTGTTGTGGCTACTACGAGAGCTGTAATTCCGTCCCCCAGTTTAAGGTCATCCAGCGTTTTCTTCACGTCAGCCATCACGTAATCAACCCGATTGTTCACTTGGTCGATTTGGGTTTTAGCTTCCTTGATTTGGGTTTCGGCTTCCGACAGGCGGTTTTCATGTTGAGCAACCCTATCCTTCACCTCCCTTATCTCTTTCCCGAAGTTAGCGTGAATGTCCTTCACGAGGAGCATCTGCTCTTCCTGTCGGCGGGCCTGTTCCTCCTGCTGCTCTTTCAACCAACGGGCCTGCTCCTCCTGTCGGCGAGCCTGCTCCTGCAGCATCACCATCAGAGCACCTAAGTCAGGTGCTGCAGATGTAGGAGCTACTGACGGGCCTGCAGCCGGCGGCTGGCCCTCCGACGTCTGCGGCGTTGCACCACCAAATCTTCTTTGGTCCGTCCCCTGCTGGCGTTGATTTCGAGTACGGACACCCTCCGTTTCCTCCTTAGGTAAAATCGGCATGATTTTATCCCACTACTGACACCAATTGTTACGAGCTTGAGGTTCGTGACAATAAAAATTGCCGATAGAATTACCTAAATTAACACTTTAATTCCCTTTACACTAATTGAAGTTAAAAACACTAATAATTAATCACACTGATTCACTTAATTCACTACTGAGGCGTGTGACATGCTGATTTATTATAACATAGTCCACTTCGTGGTAAGTGGATGCTGAGGCTCATAGACATCTACAACTATCCTAGATTAAGAATCAAATTTATACAAGCATTGTCACCGCTGAGGGTTAATATGGAATGCCTCGTTTCCAATATAATGTCGCCTCTACACGTTGGCCAACACAGTGGCGAATGTAGTGGCGAATATATTGGCCGAGAGTTGGTGACGGCGTCCACACGTTGGAAGGTCGTTCAGTTTACTTCGGTTCGGGCCAATGTGCGGACGAATTTATAAGCACCCTGGCGCAGTGGCTCAGCAGTGAGTGGCTGCGCAGGGGAGCCGCGGGTTTGATCCCGCACGGAACAAGTATTTGTATGTCCTACAAATAATTGTTCCGGGTTTGGATGTGTGTCCTTGTGCAATTTATGTTTGTAAACTGCCTCCGCGATACAGGAGAAAATCCTAGTGTGGGGTTAACGTTTTTATAAAAGAATTATAAAATAATAGTGGATATTAATGGGGCTGTAAATAGATATACGATATACGATTAGCTTTATTTATTCTTTACATGCATCATAAGCTGAAATAAATGCCATAAATAAGAACTTAACTTATTTTAAAGTTAAAGGAGTTATAATCGATTAGTCTATGTTTTAAAATTGGGTTTTGTTTTTAAAGTTTAGCAAAACATGTACTTGCTTTTCTATCAGACATTTGATGTATATAAAAAACACCTTATAATTTATTTGGTAATTTAATTATTTTTTGAGAGAGACAAAAACAATAGCAATAAATATAATTAACACTGACTTAATAATTATTATATATATTAATATTAATTATAACTTAGAACATAAATGAAAAACTCATGACAAGGAAAGTGGCTCAGGACCATGCTTTGCGGCATTCTTTGGAGGAGGATGTTCAGTAGTGGACTTGTGAAGAGCTGTAATGATGATGATTCGAAAACTTGCACGATTATTTTATAAGAAATCGACGCTTGTTTTATATGGGATAGGGTGACAAACGAGCACACAGTTCACCTGATGGTAAGTGGTTGCTGTGGCCCACAGACATCTACATCTATCCTCGATTACGAATCAAAATGCAGATGCGTTGTCACCCGTGAGGACTAAGATGAAATGCCTCGTTTCCTTTAAAAAATGTCTCTGGTTCTCTACACTCACTATACGAAACACAGCATCATTAAGCTACTATTTTACATTGATATTCTGTGAGAGCGTGGTGCTTCTCCGGTCGAACCGACCCATTCGTGCTACAACTATACTTCTAATATAACTGCATGGTTCTACCACGTATAAACGACGTACTTCATTATTTTTTCATTTTAAAATTGTTCTCGTAATAATCTGATTGTAAATAAATGTTCATTATTTTTTTTTATAAATAACTTACCGATTAAAACAAATGTTTAAAAATAATTAAATCGCACTAATTAAAGTAGTAGGAATGTTTAAAGTTGAAATTGGCACTAAAAGGCTGGTAATTGGGTCATCCACCCTACAAAGCGTGAATATAAAATTTTAATCAGATGCGTGTAATCACTCTGGGAGCTTGTAGCAAACTAAACTCGCGGCCAACGTGTGGATGCGGCGACCAAACTCTGCCAACAATCCTTTGATCTTTTGTAAAAAACCGACACCACACGGATCTCGCGCCAACTTGCGGGCCATCGTTCCAATACATACCAATGAAGCCCAAACACCCCGTCTACACGTTGGCCAATGCTATTGGCCACTACATTCGCCACTGTGTTGGCCAACGTGTAGAGGCGCCGTAAAAGGTCTCTGCTCTGCTCCCTACGCTCACAATACATAACAGAAAGCTGCTGTTTTACGCTCTCGCTAATGCTCTTAAAGTGCTCTCTTTCCTCGCAAGCAATACCTTTTAAATAAATTCTGATTAAAAATGATTTCTTCTTAACTAAAAACTGTTTCTTAGACGCAAATACTTATACGAAATGAAGCAATATGCTGCTCGTTTACGCTGGCATTCTGCGAGGGTGTGATCCTGCCTCGGCCGACTCTTTCGTTGTACGACTGTCGTGGTGACTCTGCCACGTAAAATTTATAGTTAGCCCGTCTACCTTCAACTTTTAGATGTTCATTTTCTGGAACGATCTACATATTACTTATAACTTACAGTGTATTGAAGCCTTACGGCCTGGCCACGAACAGCGAAGCGACAGGCGGGGCGAAAATTCGCGCGGCGCGATTTGAGGGCCACGGGAAGTCACGTTTGCCACCGCGACCAGATAGGCCGAGAGTGAAATGTCTTTATCAAAGTTATCTCGATATTGCTTAGAAAGTAATTGTTTTTTTATTCAAGGCATAATATTAGGAAAAGATTGCGGAGTACATGATTTGAATAGGAATCGGGAGAATTCCACAACTATAGAATGCATCTAGAAAAAAATTTCGAGTAAATACCAGAATGAGTGTTGAAACCTGCGATTATATTCTTGTTAATATTCAACCAGAATTGGCGATAAAAGTGAATGCGGATAGAATTTTAAGTTGTTTTTGTCGGCCCGGCATTTTTCGCGGCGAAAACAACTAAAATATTTTGTTCCCTATATATTCGCCGCGTCTGTCGTCGCGATTGCCGCCCGACCCGTGGCTTGCACCGTACTGATTCATACATTTGTTTCCGTCTCCCACCGCGCCGCCAGTCGCCCGCGCGATTCGCCCGGTAAATTTCGCCGGTCGCGTAGCCACTCGCCGCTACGCGTGGCATGCTTCATACATTTCTATACATTTGTTTTAGTCGCTAGATGCCTCGCCGTTCGCGCCGCGCGATTTTTCGCTACGGCGAATGTCCCGTGGCCAGGCTGTTAGAGTGCTATACTTACGCTTGGATTTAATTTAATGAATTATATAACGCGCTAGGTAGTGGCTATAGTAAATAACAAAATAACTCACACATTATCCTCCTTAAAAAAACATGGCTTATTTAATACAAATAACATAATATACGTATTACCTATCTAATAATCAGCATTATATTATATCAATTTGATATCTGGGGACACGGCTATGCCCGGCAAGTCGAAACAATTCAGGCCATTTTCGACCCTCTATAACTTCGTAGTGAATAAAACTGGAAGCCTGAATTTTCAGTAACCAAGTAGACATTGTATAAACGTGGTATATTTTAAATTTCTTTTAATTTGAACCAGTAGTTTAAGAAGTATAACTAGTCAAAGTTTCTTAATTTTGTCACTCACTGACTGACCAATCATCAAAACTCTAAGGCACTTCTAGCGGACATAGAAGCTTCAAATTTAGAATAAAATTAGTGTTTAGTATATAAATCAAGGAAAAACTAAAATATTTTTTAATTTCGGTCTAGTTTTCTAGATACACTAACTGCATAAATAACTTTGTAATCCCATATAAATATATAGAATTACAAAGTTACATTTGCAGTGAATGAATCAGTGTACTTGTACATGTATAATAGGTGTAGATAGGTACGTTGTTGGTATTCAAGAAGTAGAAGATATCGGAAAGGAAAAAAAATTAGGACTATCTTATCTACAAAAAGAAATGAGATGCCATCAAAGACATACATAACTTGTAAAAAAACCAAGTCTCGCAACTCAGTTCTTCTATAGTAAAAAGTTGTGAGATCCATGTAATAATACCAAGTAAGTTAATTTATTCAGTCCCTCTTAAGGGTCCTTCTGTTTTAAGTTATTATGTAATTAGTTAACCTAACAACATGTTATAGTGGCCATAAACATGTTAAAAATCTTATATGTTTTAAATATATAGATTGACTTGGCAATCGCACTAAGCAATCTAATTGAATATAATATTGTTACGCGCTAAAATCGGCGCACTAGCGCCATCTAGTCTCGAACCAAAGGACTAAACTTCTTGAAGTTTAAAACTCGAACTCTCGGTACCTTGCGCGTGTTTACTTGAATATTCTGGATATTTTGCTAATTTATATAAGTAGGCGCTGCAAGATGCGATCGGGTAGAGTTGAACTCGGCGACACAAGCGAAGCTTCGGAGCGGAATTAAGTGAATTAGTGTGTTTAATTATTAGTGTTTTAGTTTTAATTTGTGTAAAGTAAATTAAAGTGTTAATTTAGGTAATTTTATCGGCAATTTTTATTGTCACGAACCTCAAGCTCGTAACAATTGGTGTCAGAAGTGGGATAAAATAATGCCGATTTTACCTAAGAAGAAGGAACGGAGGGTGTCCGTACCCGCAGTCAACGCCAGCATGAGACGGACCAGAGGAGATTTGGTGGTGCAACGCCGCAGACGTCGGAGGGCCAACTGCCAGCCACGGAGGCTGCGGACCCGTCAGTAGCTCCTACACCTGCAGCACCTGACTTAGGTGCTCTGATGGCGATGCTACTGACGCGCCTGCAGCCGGCGGCTGGCCCTCCGACGTCTGCGGCGTTGCACCACCAAATCTTCTTTGGTCCGTCCCCTGCTGGCGTTGATTTCGAGTACGGACACCCTCCGTTTCCTCCTTAGGTAAAATCGGCATGATTTTATCCCACTACTGACACCAATTGTTACGAGCTTGAGGTTCGTGACAATAAAAATTGCCGATAGAATTACCTAAATTAACACTTTAATTCCCTTTACACTAATTGAAGTTAAAAACACTAATAATTAATCAACTTCACAATTCGCTTCGAAGCTTCGCTTGTCTCGCCAAATCAACACTTCCCCGATCGCATCTTGCAGCGCCTATTTATATAAATTAGCAGCGAAATATCCAGAATATTCAAGTAAACACGCGCAAGGTACCGAGAGTTCGTGTTTCAACTTAAAGAAGTTTAGTTCTTCGGTTCGAGCCTAGATGGCGCTAGTGCCGTCGACTTGAGCGCGTAACATTATTATATGGTAATTGCTTAATATGTGAGAGTATTTTGTTATTATTAGTGCACATTGTATAGCTATTTTTTGGAAGCGCTTACTTTTTGGAACTGTGTTGTTTGTGATGTTATTAGTTTATGTGAGTTATAGGATTACCGTTACCGTTACCGTTACCGTTAGAGTACTTACTGTCCTACTGTGTGAGTTACTTAAAGCCCCACTGCTAGTTGGCAACCGCAGTATTTTTATTTTAGTCGTTGTCAGGAAAACGCTACTGCCCGTCAACTGATTTGTTTCCCTCTGCCGCTTCTTACGACACCCTCGGGATGACATGGGGTAGTGGATATACTTACACCGCCACTATACGAATCCGCTCAGCACGTTCCCATCACACACTCATAATACTGTACCGTATATTATAGGATTAAAAACGAATTATCAAAATCATCAAATCATTGCCGATTTTTAGTTTTTTTATTCAGCTCAAAATAGTAAAATTTACTACTGAGGCGTGTGACATGCTGATTTATTATAACATAGTCCACTTCGTGGTAAGTGGATGCTGAGGCTCATAGACATCTACAACTATCCTAGATTAAGAATCAAATTTATACAAGCATTGTCACCGCTGAGGGTTAATATGGAATGCCTCGTTTCCAATATAATGTCGCCTCTACACGTTGGCCAACACAGTGGCGAATGTAGTGGCGAATATATTGGCCGAGAGTTGGTGACGGCGTCCACACGTTGGAAGGTCGTTCAGTTTACTTCGGTTCGGGCCAATGTGCGGACGAATTTATAAGCACCCTGGCGCAGTGGCTCAGCAGTGAGTGGCTGCGCAGGGAGCCGCGGGTTTGATCCCGCACGGAACAAGTATTTGTATGTCCTACAAACAATTGTTTCGGGCCTGGATGTGTGTCCTTGTGCAATTTATGTTTGTAAACTGCCTCCGCGATACAGGAGAAAATCCTAGTGTGGGGTTAACGTTTTTATAAAAGAATTATAAAATAATAGTGGATATTAATGGGGCTGTAAATAGATATACGATATACGATTAGCTTTATTTATTCTTTACATGCATCATAAGCTGAAATAAATGCCATAAATAAGAACTTAACTTATTTTAAAGTTAAAGGAGTTATAATCGATTAGTCTATGTTTTAAAATTGGGTTTTGTTTTTAAAGTTTAGCAAAACATGTACTTGCTTTTCTATCAGACATTTGATGTATATAAAAAACACCTTATAATTTATTTGGTAATTTAATTATTTTTTGAGAGAGACAAAAACAATAGCAATAAATATAATTAACACTGACTTAATAATTATTATATATATTAATATTAATTATAACTTAGAACATAAATGAAAAACTCATGACAAGGAAAGTGGCTCAGGACCATGCTTTGCGGCATTCTTTGGAGGAGGATGTTCAGTAGTGGACTTGTGAAGAGCTGTAATGATGATTCGAAAACTTGCACGATTATTTTATAAGAAATCGACGCTTTTTTTATATGGGATAGGGTGACAAACGAGCACACAGTTCACCTGATGGTAAGTGGTTGCTGTGGCCCATGGACATCTACATCTATCCTCGATTACGAATCAAAATGCAGATTAGTTGTCACGCTTGAGGACTAAGATGAAATGCCTCGTTTCCTTTAAAAAATGTCTCTGGTTCTCTACACTCACTATACGAAACACAGCATCATTAAGCTACTATTTTACATTGATATTCTGTGAGAGCGTGGTGCTTCTCCGGTCGAACCGACCCATTCGTGCTACAACTATACTTCTAATATAACTGCATGGTTCTACCACGTATAAACGACGTACTTCATTATTTTTTCATTTTAAAATTGTTCTCGTAATAATCTGATTGTAAATAAATGTTCATTATTTTTTTTTATAAATAGCTTACCGATTAAAACAAATGTTTAAAAATAATTAAATCGCACTAATTAAAGTAGTAGGAATGTTTAAAGTTGAAATTGGCACTAAAAGGCTGGTAATTGGGTCATCCACCCTACAAAGCGTGAATATAAAATTTTAATCAGATGCGTGTAATCACTCTGGGAGCTTGTAGCAAACTAAACTCGCGGCCAACGTGTGGACGCGGCGACCAAACTCTGCCAACAATCCTTTGATCTTTTGTAAAAAACCGACACCACACGGATCTCGCGCCAACTTGCGGGCCATCGTTCCAATACATACCAATGAAGCCCAAACACCCCGTCTACACGTTGGCCAATGCTATTGGCCACTACATTCGCCACTGTGTTGGCCAACGTGTAGAGGCGCCGTAAAAAAGGTCTCTGCTCTGCTCCCTACGCTCACAATACATAACAGAAAGCTGCTGTTTTACGCTCTCGCTAATGCTCTTAAAGTGCTCTCTTTCCTCGCAAGCAATACCTTTTAAATAAATTCTGATTAAAAATGATTTCTTCTTAACTAAAAACTGTTTCTTAGACGCAAATACTTATACGAAATGAAGCAATATGCTGCTCGTTTACGCTGGCATTCTGCGAGGGTGTGATCCTGCCTCGGCCGACTCTTTCGTTGTACGACTCTCGTGGTGACTCTGCCACGTAAAATTTATAGTTAGCCCGTCTACCTTCAACTTTTAGATGTTCATTTTCTGTCACGATCTACATATTACTTATAACTTAGTGTATTGAAGCCTTACGGCCTGGCCACGAACAGCGAAGCGACAGGCGGGGCGAAAATTCGCGCGGCGCGATTTGAGGGCCACGGGAAGTCACGTTTGCCACCGCGACCAGATAGGCCGAGAGTGAAATGTCTTTATCAAAGTTATCTCGATATTGCTTAGAAAGTAATTGTTTTTTTATTCAAGGCATAATATTAGGAAAAGATTGCGGAGTACATGATTTGAATAGGAATCGGGGGAGAATTCCACAACTATAGAATGCATCTAGAAAAAAATTTCGAGTAAATACCAGAATGAGTATTGAAACCTGCGATTATATTCTTGTTAATATTCAACCAAAATTGGAGATAAAAGTGAATGCGGATAGAATTTTAAGTTGTTTTTGTCGGACCGGCATTTTTCGCGGCGAAAACAACTAAAATATTTTGTTCCCTATATATTCGCCGCGTCTGTCGTCGCGATTGCCGCCCGACCCGTGGCTTGCACCGTACTGATTCATACATTTGTTTCAGTCTCCCGCCGCGCCGCCAGTCGCCCGCGCGATTCGCCCGGTAAATTTCGCGGTCCTATGGCATGCTTCATACATTTCTATACATTTGTTTTAGTCGCTAGATGCCTCGCCGTTGGCGCCGCGCGATTTTTCGCTACGGCGAATGTCCCGTGGCCAGGCTGTTAGAGTGCTATACTTACGCTTGGATTTAATTTAATGAATTATATAACGCGCTAGGTAGTGGCTATAGTAAATAACAAAATAACTCACACATTATCCTCCTTAAAAAAACAAGGCTTATTTAATACAAATAACATAATATACGTATTACCTATCTAATAATCAGCATTATATTATATCAATTTGATATCTGGGGACACGGCTATGCCCGGCAAGTCGAAACAATTCAGGCCATTTTCGACCCTCTATAACTTCGTAGTGAATAAAACTGGAAGCCTGAATTTTCAGTAACCAAGTAGACATTGTATAAACGTGGTATATTTTAAATTTCTTTTAATTTGAACCAGTAGTTTAAGAAGTATAACTAGTCAAAGTTTCTTAATTTTGTCACTCACTGACTGACCAATCATCAAAACTCTAAGGCACTTCTAGCGGACATAGAAGCTTCAAATTTAGAATAAAATTAGTGTTTAGTATATAAATCAAGGAAAAACTAAAATATTTTTCAATTTCGGTCTAGTTTTCTAGATACACTAACTGCATAAATAACTTTGTAATCCCATATAAATATATAGAATTACAAAGTTACATTTGCAGTGATTGAATCAGTGTACCTGTACATGTATAATAGGTGTAGATAGGTACGTTGTTGGTATTAAAGAAGTAGAAGATATCGGAAAGGAAAAAAAAATTAGGAATATCTTATCTACAAAAAGAAATGAGATGCCATCAAAGACATACATAACTTGTAAAAAAAACCAAGTCTCGCAACTCAGTTCTTCTATAGTAAAAAGTGGTGAGATCCATGTAATAATACCAAGTAAGTTAATTTATTCAGTCCCTACTTAAGGGTCCTTCTGTTTTAAGTTATTATGTAATTAGTTAACCTAACAACATGTTATAGTGGCCATAAACATGTTAAAAATCTTATATGTTTTAAATATATAGATTGACTTGGCAATCGCACTAAGCAATCTAATTGAATATAATATTTTTACGCGCTAAAATCGGCGCACTAGCGCCATCTAGTCTCGAACCAAAGGACTAAACTTCTTGAAGTTCAAAACTCGAACGCTCGGTACCTTGCGCGTGTTTACTTGAACATTCTGGATATTTTGCTAATTTATATAAGTAGGCGCTGCAAGATGCGATCGGGTAGAGTTGAACTCGGCGACACAAGCGAAGCTTCGGAGCGGAATTAAGTGAATTAGTGTGTTTAATTATTAGTGTTTTTAGTTTTAATTTGTGTAAAGTAAATTAAAGCGTTAATTTAGGTAATTTTATCGGCAATTTTTATTGTCACGAACCTCAAGCTCGTAACAATTGGTGTCAGAAGTGGGATAAAATAATGCCGATTTTACCTAAGGAGGAAACGGAGGGTGTCCGTACCCGCAGTCAACGCCAGCATGAGACGGACCAGAGGAGATTTGGTGGTGCAACGCCGCAGACGTCGGAGGGCCAACTGCCAGCCACGGAGGCTGCGCACCCGTCAGTAGCTCCTACACCTGCAGCACCTGACTTAGGTGCTCTGATGGCGATGCTACAGGAGCAGCTGCAGCGCGGACGAGAGGAACAGACCCGTCTGTTGAAAGAGCAGCAGGAGAAACAGGCTCGCCGACAGGAGGAACAGGCTCGTCGACAGGAGGAACAGGCTCGCCGACAGGAGGAACAGGTCCGTCGGTTGGAAGAGCAGCTGCGGGGCGGCCAGGAAGAACAGATGCTTCTCATGAAGGACCTTCACGCTACCTTCGGGAAAGAGATAAGGGAGGTGAAGGATAAGGTTGCTCAACATGATAACCGCCTGTCGGAAGCTGAGACCCAAATCAACCAAGTTAAGAAAACGCTGGATGAACTCAAACTTGGGGATGGAACCACAGCTCCCGTAGTAGCTTCAGCACCTTCGCCACGTGGGTTCAAGGTGCCACCGTTTGACGGGACTTCTTCCTGGTCAGCCTACAAAATCCAGTTCGAGGCTGTTATGAAGGCGAACGGCTGGAATAAAAGTCAGGCCATGACTGCTCTCACACTAGGCCTGCGCGACCAGGCCTTAACAGTTCTGGAAGCTCTCGGTGAGGAAGTGACTTATGAGCAACTCCTTGAGGCATTGGAGGTGAGATATGGCGACGCTCACCTGGAACACGTCTTTCGTGCGCAGCTTAAAGATCGCGTGCAGCGCATCAACGAAAACCTGCAGCAGTGGGCTCTAGAGGTGGAGAAGCTGGTGCGAAAAGCATACCGGTCTGTACCTGCGCTCATTGAAGGGAACCTGGTGCAGACATTCATCGACGGCATCCGTGACCTGGAAGTCAGAGCCGCTGTGAGGCTCGGGCACCACGAGACGCTTAAGAACGCCTTGGCCCATGCACTGGAGATGGAAGCCGTGCGGCAGGATCATCGTTTCCCATCGCGTCAGGGAGGTTGCAGCAGCTACAGTCCGTGACCGCAGCAAAGGATACAGCCCCAGGTGCTATGGCTGTGGGGAAAAGGGCCATCTTCGATCCAGCTGCCCTAAACTAACCGTGGAAAGGAGAGTTGATCGATCTCGAGAGGGTAGTACAGCTAACGGCACTGCCTGGCGGCGACAGGATCATCGTTCACCTCACGCTAGGGAGGTTACAGCAGTTACGGTTCGCGACCACAATAAAAGATACAGCCCTAGGTGCTATGGCTGTGGGGAAAGGGGCCATCTTCGGTCCAGCTGCCCTAAGCACACCCTAGGAAGGGAAGGTGAACGGTCTCAGAAAAGAAGTGCGGCTAACAGCACCGCCCAGCAGCAGCAGGAATACGACTTTACTATCAGACACTGCAGCGGGAAATCTCACGGCAACGCAGATGCATTGACAAGAAGACCTTGTCCTGAAGATTGCAACCATTGTAGTAGGCAAGAGAGTAAGGAAGTGGTATCCGTGAGGATGCTCAGGACAGACCACCTCAGCAACGGGTGGAAGGACAGCCTACGACATGCACAGCAGGAAGATCCGGACATCAAGCCGATTCTGGGATGGATGAAGGCCCGTGCTACCAAGCCTAAGTGGAGGGACGTCTCAGCGATGAGTTCAACCACGAAAAGCTATTGGGCCCAATGGGACAGCTTGCTGATTCAGGATGGAGTCCTGTGCCGTAAATGGGACAATGGTCGAAGGGACAGCTGTCGTTTGCAAATGGTTGTCCCTAAAGCTAAAGTGCCGAATGTTCTACAGCTGTGCCATAATGGTCGTTCAAGAGTCCATCTGGGAGTTAAACGAACTCTACTGAAGGTCCGAGAACAGTTTTACTGGGTCCATTATCGTGACGATGTCGAGGATTGGTGTCGTACATGTACAAGTTATGCGGCCGTGCGGGGACCTCAGACACGTAGTAGAGGAGCACCGAAATTGTACAATGTTGGTGCATCACGGGATAGAACAGCCCTTGACATTGCGGAGCCGTTACAGAAAGGCGCAAGAGGGACTCCTAAGATCGTCCATGTGGATCGCCTAGCGCGTTATTATGGGACCGATAATGCTCGGGACGAGCATGTCTTAGAAGGGGGCAGTGTTACGCGCTAAAATCTTAATATTTTTAACATTGATATGGTCATTATAAGATGTTGTTAGGTTAGCTTATTACGTAATAACTTAAGACAGAAGGACACTTAAGTAGCGATTGAATAAATTAACTTACTTGGTATTACATGGATCTCACAACTTTTTACGGTAGAAGAACTGAGTTGCGAGACTTGGTTTTTTTAAAAGTTATGTATGTCTTTGATGGCATACTCTTTACAAGTATAAGAAGAAATTCAAAATTTTCATTTTGGCCTCCCTTGCTCTTTCTGGTCTAGACTGCACATTTCTAGCAATATCATTTGCATTTCCTGGACTTTAGTCCGATTGAAAGACTTGTCAGTTGCAAGTCTTCATTGTAATTATATGTATCTTGATTCGCTGAGGAGGAAAACCATTAGTCAGATTCGAGCTTTATCACTCTACTTACATATCTTCATTACAGTTGTTTTATTCTTTAAAATACTTTTAGAAACAATGCTGTAGCATTGTTTTTATGTGGCGGCCTAAGAGAATTTACTATATACCCGCATCATCGCTTGAGCATCATAAGATGTAACAAAGAGAAACTGAAACAGAAAATCGGCAGCAGTGTTTTTCTGATAACAAGATGATAATTCAAAATAATAAAAAACTGCAGATGCAATCGCTGTTCGCCCGTCAAGCGTGGCAACTATGGCAAATATTCCACCTATCAGGCAATCTATGAAAGCATTAGCTAGGCCGTAACGAATGAACTAATTATTAAACTTTAGAATTCTAAACAAGATATAAGCACCCAGCTATTTACGCAACTGAAATTAGATTTTTTTTAATAGGATATGATGACAAACGAGCACACAGTCCACGTGATGGTAAGTAGCTGCTGTGGACCATAGACATCTACATATTATATCCTCGATTACGAATCAAAATGCAGATGCGTTGTCATCCATGAGGACTAAAATGGAATGCCTCGTTTTCAGTAAAAAGGGTCTCCGGTTCTCTACACTTACCATACGAAACACAACAGCATTAAGCGTATACATATATATATATATATATATATATATATATATATATATATATATATATATATATATATATATATATATATATATATATATATATTACGCTGGTATTCTGTGAGAGCGTGGTCCTTCCCCGGTCGAGCCGACCCACACGTGCTACAACTATACTACTAATATAACTGCAGCATGGCTCGACCACGTAACAAAACGCGTGAAGAATGTTTTATATTTCAATATCTTTACGAATACTCTTTGGTATCTGGGCTTTCTGCAGTATTTGTGGTCTATCACATCTGTCGTATAACAGGGACAACCCTCAACATGGTACAAATTATAGCCTTTCTGGAGCCTGCCTTTTTGTTTGCCCTATATAGAGAATATAAAAACTAGTAAATGAAACACGATAATATCTGTAAAAAAAAAACGTTTTATACAAATTATTTAATTTATTGCATAGAGTAAAAAGTAACTGTAACACTTAGTCTACTTTTCAGGTTTTCCAGACAATTATCCCTGCCCTGGGACCCGCAATGTAATTATTGCGCAGAAGAATATGAAATTGCACCTATGTTTAAGGCGACGTCTGTATTAACGCTTCGAGAAAATCGTATTTATTATGAGCCATCTGAGTTATATCCCATTAAAAGTATAACATATTTCGAACAGCCCTTTTATTTTATAAATCCGACTGTGAAAGTGAAAGCAAAGTTTACAAGAGAAAAAAAGACCATAAAACATGTGAGGAATGACGAAATACTGTTGGAGGAATTAAATACAGGGAAACATGAGTATTTAGACGTTATTGTAGGTGAAAAATCGATCGACGGAAAATCTAGCGGCCAAACTAGCCATAGCTCTGAATACTTGCATCAAATGGAAAAAACCTTATCTCATTGCGTAGATCTCCATATTCTTTCATTGTCTAGAAAACACAATAACGTAAGTACATTATTAAAGTTGTGGAGAGCAAACAAATTTCAAATGCTTAATGATTTGTCAAATAGTGACTTAATAAAGGCTATAGAAAATAAATGCAGAGAACCTGAAAAATATATTACAAGCAGTTTAGGTGAAATCATAAATAAGTGGCCCAAAAGACCAAAAAGACCTGTCACTAGTACAAGTAATTATGGTAATGGTGATTTATATTTATTAAAAAGTACTAAATCACAAACAATGTCTGAAAATGTATATAGTGATTTTAATACAGTTGAAACTATTGCAGCGAGTACCAAAAACAAAACTAGGAATCACCCAAATATCAAGGTAATGCACCGCCGAGTACCTGCAGAGACTGTTGAAGCCCGCAAATTAGAAAATGTTGAAGATCATGTTTCAAATAGTTATTTGGGAAAGGCTTTATCTGCCAGATCTGCTGATGAAACACATAACACACCAGTTAAATCTGATTTCTTACTTCCTCTACCTTTTTCTACGGTTACGGATGGTTTCAATATAACGCAAATTAATGAAATTGTCATTAATAAAAGTGAAGATAAGGATTTAATAAACAGTACGAACGTCAGTTCAACTGAGAAACAAATATTTGATATTGCTAAGAAAGCTTCAGTTAACTTAGGATCTTGGGAGGAGAGCAAAGGTTACACTTCCCATTCTAATAAAAACGATAAATTTACTAGAGAACAAAATTCTTTAGAAACTTTTAGGGATGATTTAAAACACCAAGGCTTCCGTAATACTTCACTAAACATCGTAGCCTCGTATTTACTTAGTAAAAAACACTCCACTTCTAACCAAAATGATCTAAGTACCGTGTCTCATAACAATAATTCTGAAAACATAATTAATAACACAATTTTAGGAAATGTGAAAAATCCTACGTTTCTATCGAAATCTCATTATGAAGATAAGGATAAAAATATTATAATTACATATGCAAAGATTTACAAAAAAATATTCAATGAAAGTGAGATCCCACTCCAAAAAATAATAACACGTGAATTTGCAAATAACACAGTTGTAAGTGTTACCAACGGCAATGAAGATGTACGAAATAATGATTTTCTATACAGCAGTAACGAGGATATCACTCCCCCATCAATTTCAAGCTTAGAAACTGAAGGAGAGTCAAATCATACCAATGATAACCTCACTGAAGCATTGGTAAAAAATATCAAAAAATCGCAAAATGAGTCGAAAGCAAACACCGAACTAGTAATAAGGGGACGTTTATATTTTATTTTAGGGCAAGAACACATTCCCGCTAGATTTGTGCAAAAATCAGATGGTGAATTACATGTAGGTATTGATGGCCAAACGATATGCATGAAATTAAACAAGGAAGAGGATAAAAAATTTAAAATATTGGCAGCACTTTGTAACCCAAGCTCATGAACATACACACTTCACTTATTGTTCAGTAATAATACAAAATAGAACGTAATATATTTTTTCTAAAAACAATAACTGAGCGTTATGAGTTTATTGTGTAATAAAAAATATGGCAATATAAACAAATGGGCTTATTTTTTTTTCTAATTTCTATGATTTAACAAAAGAAAACAACTGATTAATATTCAATTTGAGCTTTTATTTTTCCAGAAAATATGACAATCACAGACAAAATTTTTCACAAATTTGGTTATGCGTATAATTTAGTATTTGGTCTCTAAAATATCGAAAAAATACATTAAGACAGGTTTTTGTCAATAAATAATTATGATGTGAGAGCGGATGATCAACTTTCTCTTTTGCGTACGCTATTTATAGCTATAAATAAAATTGAAGTGTCTATGTGTAATATTGAAGTAACTAGTTTCTATTAACCTCAGGCACATTACATTACATGACACCTTTACATTTTAAACTTTTTGTGTCTTACTGTCCGGGCTAATCTTGGGACTGAGCCGATTGAGATGAAACTTTACGAACACATTAAAAGCAATGTTAGGATCAAATCAAGGTTTAGGGATCTAAGCTAATCAACAACGACGCTGGTCGGCTTTAGTGCAGGAAACTCTTCCCTGCTTCTTCTAGTGGGATACCACCAAGGCAGAATCACGACAAACAAGATAACCAATGGAATAAAGACAAAATTACCCAACACGGCGCCTACGTCGACGTTATTTTTTTATAGGATAGGGTGACAAACGAGCACACAGTCCACCTGATGGTAAGCGATTGCTGTGGCCCATAGATATCTACATCTATCCTCGATTACGTGATATACGTGCGTTTAAGTAGTTATATTCGATTTCAAGTCCTAACCTCACTTCTGTTTATCTCTTTTTATCTTTTACACCCTATATCTAACAATATATATTATGTAATGAAAATTAAACAACAACTATAGCAATAAAAAAATTAAAAGGATCGTACAGCTCTGCTCCCTGCGGTATAGTGCCCAGAATTTAATATTTAGCTATCTCTTAGATACTCATATTTTCGTATTTATATAGTTCACCAGCCTTTCACTTCCATGCAGCTACAGCCCTAAAAGTGTTACCCCGGTGTGGCTTTACTTTTCTCTCAAGGAAGCAAAGTCTTATCGTCAGCTGTCTTGTCATTATATCCAAATATTTTATTAGGTGCTCCTCAGCCCCCGAATCCCGAGCGAGCGGTAAAGAAAAGTAGTCTCTAAATATAAGTTTTAAGGTTTAAAGTGTTGTGGGTGGGTGCTGTGCTTGGGGGCTGAGGGAATGACCGAGGGAACAAAAATTTATTAATAGCTAACCTCCCACCCCGGCGTCACGTTGGTATGATTTGTGGGTATGGTGAACATATCCCTGACCATTCAGCGGTGTGAGTGCTCAATACCGGATGTGCAGTTTACACAGCGCTCTGTGCGTAAAGCGTTCCTGTCCCTAGACGTCAACAAGTCGAGTGGGCCTGAAGGAATACCCACAATTGGGCTTAAGACATGTGCCCCAGAGTTGGCACCAGTTCTGACGGTGCTAATATTTCTCTGGAACACGTCGTCGAGTGCCGAAACTGTGTCTGTCGAGTTTTTGTTGAACAAAGTCTCGAATTGGGGGCGACTAAATCTAGTCCAGTTTAACCCCCAAAAGACTCAAGCCTTCGCGTTTACCGCAAAAAAGAAATCCTTGGTCGTATCTCCTCGATTTTAGTACACCATTGATAAAATATAACATTCGCTATTCTTAAAAATATTAAAACTTTGTTATCAATATGAACTTTGAAATATGTACACATACTTAAAAAAGATTTAAAAGTGTCTGTAGTATCGTGAGTTTTAAATTTTTTTTAGACAATAAAAGGCAAAACAATGCTATAAAACATTACTAATATTCCCGTTATCCACTCGTGGTAAGCTTAAATTGCTTGTGTTACGAGTGGTTCACGCCACTAGTCGAATGGCAGATTCAAACCCTCGACCTTTTTGATTGGACGAGATTTAGAATTATTAGTTTCTTATCAAAATCCATTCTAAATGAAAGGACAATCTCATTTGTGACTTTGTGTACTTGACAGAGTCTAACAGGACCCATAGTAAACTACTGTATTACTAAATACCAACAAAATCGTAACATAAGTATAGATGGTAAATAAACGTATTGAGTATTTATTTTTACCTGTTCTTGCTGTCAAATAACAGTGCATGCAGGTATGTTCCTGTCTGAAAGGTACAGAGCTTGGTATGGTAGGAGCCAGTATAACTAGATGTTGTGAGTTATAACAAAAACTAGAATGGTAACTCGTAATTTAATGTCAATTCAATTCATACTTTAAATCGAACATAATAAAGTTGAATTTAGGTAACTCATAAAAGTAAGGATTCACGGCCTAGACAAAAACTCACTTGTGAGTCGCGCTGTTTCGTTCCTACAGTTTTTTTTTATCGAATAAGGGTAACAAACGAGCACTCTGTCCACCTGATGGTAAGTGGATGCTGTGGTCCATAGACATCTACATTTATCTACAATTAAGAATTAAAATGCAGATGCGTTGCCAGCCCTGAGGGCTGAGGTGGGATGCCTCATTTCCAGTTAAAAGGGTCTCCAGTTGCCATTAAACAAAAATAAGTTTATAGTGTGGTAATTACAAAGCATTCGAACATAAATACCGACATCAAAAGTGCAATGTCCGTTACACAGGCTTTTTGACGAACATTGTAGATAAATATTAATATTGTGATTTTTTGCGGCTTATAATCTAAAACAGATCAAAAGAATTGGCGTATCCGTAAAACACAATTACTCTCTACCGAAAGGGGGTATCAGTTTCATAAAATAGTCACTTATTCTCTTAATTGTGGTTTATTTGAGGGTTTTTGGTTTAAAATGGTTCAAAATTTTAATGTGAATGCCTGTAAAAGTGAATAATACCCAGATTGTGGCAAATCTTTCCACAGATAAGAGAATTCTGTTTTTGAGGAATTATGGTGCCTCTGTTACTGGTAACTTTGTGAACGTTTCATGTGGTTCAATACATAGTAAAAAAATCATCATTTATGCTTTACAACACCCATGGTCACGGGGGGACTGAGATGTTTGACGTCCCAATGTTATAGTTAGTTCGGCTACCTTCAGTTTTTTAATATTTCGGTGCGATCTATGTAGAACGAGCTTACAGTATCTCGAAGTCCTGCAGTGGTATGCTTGGGTTTGGATTTAATTTTGTTAATTATAGGATCCCAAGCAGATGGCAGCACCCATCCATCGTCTCTATTGAAATTAGGATGTTTTTTTAATTTCAATAGCTCGCGTATCATTCCTGCTAGAAATCGGTGTTCTTTTGCGAGGATTTGTGGTTTATCAAATCTGATGTAATGGTGGGGACGATCTTGAACATGTTCACAGACTGCAGACTTCCCGGAGCGTCGGTGCTTCACTTCAGCTATATGTTCTTTCACGCGGGTTTTTGTGGATCTTTTTGTTTGACCTATGTAAAAAAGACCACATTCACAATCTAACTTGTACACTCCTGCATCTTGTAGAGGGATAATACACTTGACGGATGGTAAAAATTGACTAATCTTCTTCGGCGGCCACTTCAGTATAACGACGTCCTTTTATATACCTCGGTGCGATGGCTTAGTAGAGAAAAAAGTTTGGAAAGGTTTTTTCTTTACGCCATGAAATAATATTGTTTTAGAGCAAAATAATAAAGTGTACTCTGAATTACAAAATGATGAATGGTGGTGTATTTTAACCTTTCTATCTATTAATCGGAGTTTACAAGGTGAAAATAATATGGTCTCCAATAAAAAGTTTGCATTTGAGGTAAAGCTAAGCATTGATCATGAAGAAATACATAACAAACAGCTGCAAAATTTTCAAACTATGATAAAAACTACAGAGAAAGGTACTAACATTTCGGAAGAAAACTGCTCCATAATTTCAAATTATATAACTGCACTTTTATACGAATTTAGAAAAAGATTCCAAGATCTAAAGAAAAAATAAAGAAAAGTTTGTTACTCATAGAAAATCTATGGCATTTAGAAACACCGACTATCTCAGAGTTGGCTTCAGTTTTAAATTGTAATTACTCAGAGTTGTTTGATGTGTTAGTGGACGTACCTAAAATTTTAGATTTTGAGGAAACATTGCGATCTTTTCCTATCGAGCCAAAATGTGTCAATCGTGTTTTGGCTACCATAACTCACTAAGAAAAATCTTTAACATTCATAATGAATTAAAAAAAACTGTGAATTCAGAGTTTTTAATGACAAAAAATTGATTTTCTGCGTACCTATAAAGTGTGAAAAATCTGCTTTTGGCGCCCACTTCACCTTGAAGAAAAAAGCGCAAACAGGGAATATGTGGCATTTTGCAGTATTGTTCCCCAAAAATATATAAGCGTCCAAAGATGTGACCAAATACTACTAACATTCTGTGGGTCTAAATATGTGTGCGAATCGTCTTTTTCAAAAATGAAATACTCAAAGAACGTGTACAGGAACAAACTTACGGATTATCACCTGGACGATATAATAAGGATAGCATGCAGCGAGAAGCCAGATCATGAAAAAGTTTTAGAAAAGTGTTCACAGTATCAAAAATCGCATTAAAACATATAAACATCCTTATTTTTTTTTAATTCTTTTTTTTAATTTAGGGGCTTACGTTATTTTTAACATGTCAGTCCCATTGTACCTTATAACTAAATAACACACTACAATTTCTTAAATTATTTACACAAAACATTAACTACTTTATATACCATTTGAGCAGCATTAGACAATGGTTCAGACAGAATGCTTTAGGGGAATATCAAACATCCTTTTTAAAACTTCTTTTTTCACTAATAAAGTAAATAAATCGTTAACTTGGAATTTAGTTTTTATACCTAAAGACCTAAATAATTTTAATTTTTGCTTGCGGCCCTCGGCACCATCACTGAAACGTGTTTGTGGCCCTCATAAAAAAAAGGTTGAGTATGGCTTGTCAGGATCGTACAAAATGAAAATCCATTGTCTCTACCCTCTACCTACCCCTCTGAGTGACAGGCGTGAAAGTTTATATGTTTAAGTTAATATATTTAAAGCTTATCGGTAAATTTTCAACTTGTGATGCTTGTTGGAGAACTTCAAATTTCACCTATTAATGAAATACTCTCTCTGATACGGACATACCTGGGTTTCCACACATTCCACACAGAGCACGTGTTAAAACGCCGCTCAGACCAATACATTTGATAACTCATCGTCATTATCATACAACCCATCGCAATTTAACTGCTGAATTAAAACCTTCCTCAAGAAATGCGGCATTCCACACGATTCTAACCCACCTGCATTCACCGACTTCTTTGGTCTTCCAAAGTCGTCAATCCATCGAGTGAGGAGGCATCCCTATAATTCTATTGCCGGTACAAGGCTGCCGCGCGAGAACCTTTCTTCCGCGTCAGTTGTCAGTTTTTCGAGTTTATGTGACTAGCTCATTGCCACTTTTGCTTACTAATGCCTTGGGCTATATCGGTTACTCTGGTTCTACGGTGGACATTCTCATTACGAAGTCTATCACAGAGAGGAACTCCGTAGACTCCGAAAATAACCCTCTTCATAGCTGGTTGTGCTACGTTGACCCCCCCCCCCCATTACGGGGGAGACCTATGTTCAGCGGTAGACTTGTAGACAATAATAAATAAAGGACCAGGAATAAAAAACAAAAATTAAAATCGAAACATTTATTGTATATAAAACATTAAAATTATGTATAAATTGTAAAAAATTTATAAATTTTCGACAATCTGAATAATATTGCTATAATAATTAACTAATAATCCTATAAAATTATATCATCAGCATATAATTTAAAAATATTGAATTATTTTATTTTATTTTTTTATTTATTATTATTAAGGAAATAATCTATTAAACTTAACATAAAGAAGAATATCTTTTAATATCTAATACATTGATATATGAAGTAAAAAGTAGGACCTTGAAGGGTCCATCCTTGGGGCATATTTTACATCTGTATGAAATATTAAAATTATGGAATTTTCGATAATCAGTATAATATTGCTATAAAATTAATTAACAATCCTATAAAATTATTAATCAGCATATCATTTAAAAATATTGAATTCCTTTATTATTATTTTTTTGTTTATTATTATTAACGAAATAATCTATTAAACTTAACATATAGAATAATATCTTTTAATATATAATACATTGATATATGAAGTTTAAAGTGGGACGTTGAAGGGTCCATCCTTGGGGGATATTTTACATCAGCCTGTATAAAATATTAAAATTATGGAATTTTCGATAATCAGAATAATATTGCTATAAAATTAATTAATAATCCTATAAAATTATATCACAGCATATAATTTAAAAATATTGAATTCCTTTATTATTATTTTTTGTTTATTATTATTAACGAAATAATCTATTAAACTTAACATAAAGAAGAATATCTTTTAATATATAATACAGTTATATATGAAGTAAAAAGTAGGAAGTTTAATGGTCCATCCTTGGGGAATATTTCACATCAGTCCCTCTTTACAACAATGTAACGCACTCCTAGAAAACAAAATCTGTTAACCCACTAACATGCCAAATCGAAAATGCACCCTCTTCACGTTTCTAATTTTTTTGTTTTATCTTTATGTACAAAGTCTAATACGGCTTGCACATCTTCACGCAGCAAGGTCACCATGGCTCGTTTCTGCCTACAATCATCTAGGATAACCTTGCGAGCGCGTTCTTTCAGATCTTCCTTATACTGCTCGTCCATTTCTTGCGACCTGGTTTAAAAAAGAAATGTAAATAAAAACAAATGACTCGAGAACTTTCTAACACCCATTAGCGTAGCTTAAGAAGTAGATAAAATTGGACAAAATTAAATTTCACTGGTTGCACTTTGCAAGTTGCCCATTCCCCCCCCCCCCCCCGCATCGGAATTCGGAATGCATCTAAAGCCGTTGATCTTGCGCCTGATCACTCACGCAAGTGCAAGGGGTTATGTTATACGGGTTATATGGGTTAGGAGGTATATGGCCAACAAATAATCATTCAGAGTCTGGATATGTGTCCATGTCCATGTATATATTTATGTAAAATGACTTGATAGAGAAGATAAATATATATAGTGCGGGGGTAACTTTTAAAGTTTAGCTTAGAGTTACAGTAGCTTTATGGTTGAGGATGTTAGCAATTATTTGTAAATATTTATTTTAATGCAACAAAACGGATTTCTGCTAAGGTGGCATAGAATTTCCGATAAGATTCCCACTGAAATAGTCTCGGATTTCACTTGTAAAAGGAAGTGTTAAGAGACTTAATATTAACTAAACTTATGGTCGCCACACACGGTCAGCTCAACTGATCATTCCAACTGATCAGTTCAAACTAAAACTGTAATTATAAATATATCAACATCGAAATTTTGTATATAAGTTTACTTATCGATATATCGAAAATTCAATATTTTAAAAAATATCAACAGTTTTATTTTGAACTGATTAGTTGGAATGATCAGTTGAACTGACCGTGTGTGGCGACCATAATATTAAGGCTTATTATTTACACCAATATGGTAGGTAAGAACCAATGTTACCAGTCTCGAGCATGAAAAAACAGGTGCATGCCAATAATTACACTCCTTTGCTTTGCTTATTACACGCATTTTTTATAGTATACGGGTGATAAACGACCACATAGTCCACCTGATGGTCAGTGGATGCTATGGCTCTTAAACACATACGTATCTCCTCAATTAAGAATCAAAATGCAGTTGCGTTGTCACCCGTGAGGACTGAGATAGAATGCCTCGTTTTATTTTGAACTCATCAGTTGGAATGATCAGTTGAACTGACCGTGTGTGGCGACCATAATATTAAGGCTTATTATTTACACCAATATGGTAGGTAAGAACCAATGTTACCAGTCTCGAGCATGAAAAAACAGGTGCATGCCAATAATTACACTCCTTTGCTTTGCTTATTACACGCATTTTTTATAGTATACGGGTGATAAACGACCACATAGTCCACCTGATGGTAAGTGGATGCTATGGCTCTTAAACACATACGTATCTCCTCAATTAAGAATCAAAATGCAGTTGCGTTGTCACCCGTGAGGACTGAGATAGAATGCCTCGTTTCCAGTAAAAATGGTATCCGGTTCTCGACACTCACCATACGAAATACAACAGTATTAAGCGGCTATTTTACGCTGGTATTCTGTGAGAGCGTGGCCCTACCCCGGTAGGACCGACCGACTCGTGCTGCCACCATAATACAGCTGCAGCGAGGCTCTACCATGTCAATTAAATTCTTTGAAGTCGGCTTCTACTTTTTATTAAACGTTTAATTATTTGATCCGTTTGAATCGACTGAGGAATATCATAATATCGAATATCATCTAAGGGTCAGTTTACACAGAGACGAGACGTTTCGCACCGCGCCGCGTGACTCGTCGCTGGGTAACGGAACGCCACGCGGAATTATGTATCCATATACTCCTATGGGATGTTTCCTTTTTAATTTTATTTTCATATTCTTATTCCTCCCTCCTTCTCCGCAAGATTACGGAGGAAGCGCAGCTGCGTTGTGTTGCGTCACGCTACGCCGTGGGGCATTTTCGAATTATCGCAATAAAATGTGTATCTTTTTGAGTAGCAAATAAAGCTATATTTTGTATCACTACTTAGGACACTCAATAAGTTTTCAGATATATAAGAAGTATTCTAGATACTATTAATATTTATAAAAATATTCTCCATCATGCTCTATACAGAGTTCCATTCGGATCGTATTGATAGATCCATGTCTCGTCACCAGTAACGATTTCTAAAACGCGCCTAAATGCCCCATTTTCAAAACGTAGACGCATTTCATGGCACCAATCCACACGAGTCTGTTTTACGCTTTCGGAGAGCAAACGAGGGATCCATCGACAACAAAGCTTCCTCACTTCAAGATGTTGATGTAGGATGGTATAAATGCTTCCCAAGCTAATGCCCACAATCTGTTCGATGTCCGTATATGTGATTCGTGGGTCTTCTCGCACCAACATTTATTTATTTACACTTTATTACACGTTAATAAGAAGGATTACAAGGGACGGATTTAATGTCTTTAAGCATTCTCTCCCAGTCAACCCGGGACGTGTGGAAATTATGTGACAGGTGACAAAATAAAATTAACAATAGAGTAAATCAGGAAAAAAATAATGATAAACTTAAAAATAAACTAATATTATATACATATAATAAATTTATATACTATAAAATTTAATACAGACTCAATATATTATATTTACATACAACTACATAAGTGCATTAAAAAGTGCACGCCGCGTAGCGTCTCGGTGTGAATTGACCCTAAATAGTTTAACTATGCGAATGAAGCTTTACCCCCATTTTTCCCCACACTTAAGGGTGGAGGTTTTCCTCAAAATTTATATGAGACCACGCCTATGGTTACCTAAGCATCATTAAAATCGGGCCACAGTTGACGACGATATCAAGTAACATAGAACATACACTCGAATAGATATCATTCTCCTTTTTTTAATCGCTTAAAAAATGGACTGCAAGCTCGAAAAAGTGAGGATTCGAATCCGCACTTCGACTACTTTGTAAACAACTCTTGGCACAAGCATTTTCAGTTTACTTGGAAACGGTTAAATATTATTGCTGACAGCGTTACTAGTATTTCCTTTAAAAAAACGTAAAACCGTGCACAAAAATTAGTATAATAATTAAAATAGTGATGTAAATACTAGTCAGTAATTCCGCTGCTATTTTATGTTGATGATGTATTTATTATTTTATATTTATTATTGCGCTTTTACAATAGTCCCAGAAAATATGCAGACTTTGGGTATGTTCCGAAATACAACGCAGTGTACTGTCCAATGCAAATGACGTCATAATTTGACACTTTATTGTACTAGCGTGCCGCCGCCATATTGTGTCGGATATCCGGCTATAATAAAACAATTTTTAATTGTGTGTTTGCCGAATGAAGCATGGCAGAATTTGTTTCTATTTATTCAAATACAAAAAATTATACAATAATTGATGTTATATCCATTAGGAGGATATAACGATTTTTGGAGCACAAAATGACAAAATAATCGCCAACACTTTTCCAAATGGCGCAAAAGTATGACGTCATATACTGTTCAATGTTTTGGAACGAATCACCAGTATAGCGTCGATTCATGACGTCATTTGCATTGGACAGTACACTGCGTTGTATTTCGGAACATACCCTTTATCTATCAAAAGGTTCAAACTATTTTTATAGTTATTAAAGTACTAAAAAGTACCACACGGTACAACACGGTTGATAATAACCCCTGGGAATTAAGTGGTCGCTACCATGCTGTTCCTAGATGTTTTCATAACAATTGTATAAACATTATATTGTAAGTTATGCTTTAAAAAAAGTCTTGGTTAGTTGGCTTTCTCGCTGGTTATTCTTAGAGCAGAGGTTTTTTTTTCCAAAACAGTGGTAAATGTAAAAAATGACTTTCAATAAGAATTACATGTGATCTATATTGAATAAAAGTGATTCTATTCTATTCTATTCATGCGGTTATTTAGATTACACGTAGTATGACAGTCAAATAATTCACCTCCTATCCAGTTCGGAGAATCTGACTTCGATCAGCTTCACTATGTCGCTGAGCAAACTATTAGCGACTTCCTCGTATTGAGTACGGCGTTGGTCCTTCATCTGATTAAGCTCCTTCTGCGCTTCCAAGAACAAGTTTATAAATCTAAAATAATAAACATTTCAATTATTGGCGTAGATAGAGATATAAAATGGGGAAAGGATGTTTGTCCTTGTAAAATTTATGTATGTAAACTGCCTCGACGATACAGGAGAAAATCCTATTGTGAAGGTAACATTTAGAACAAGTAGAAAATATTTAATTAAACAAAATAATAAATAAAAACACTCCAGAATCAGTGTTAAAAATTACCAAGGACACAATAACTTAAATGGCAGTACAATGGGTGGTCTTATCGCTTATGAAGATGTCCGGGCTGCAAGAAATTTGAAATAGATTTTTAACGGTCTATTGCAGTCGCGCTGTCCCGTGGTTATCTTAGGAGGAGAATATAGAAAGTGTATATAAAATTATGGCCTCAGATAGCGTTAAACAAGTAGCTATCTCATATATATCAGATATGACATAGACACTTAGTCCGTTGAAAGGAAGCAGCGTATGGTTTCTTTGTACAAAAACTATGATAATCCCTATCAGAAAATAAAATGAGAAGATAAAATACGCCTTATGTCTGGTTTCTATATTTACAAATCGTTACGTTACCCTTTTTGTATAGTGTGAAAAACAAGCTAACAGTCCACCTGATGGTAAGTGGTTGCTGTGGCCCGTAGACATCTACATCTATCCTCGATTAAGAATCAAAATGCAAATGCGTTGTCATTCGTGAGGACTTAGATGAAATGCCTCGTTTCCAGTAAAAAGGGTATCCAGTTCTCAACACTCGCCATACGAAACACAGCAGCATTAAGCTACTATTTTACGTTAGTATCCTGTGAGAGCGTAGTATTTCCCCTCGGCTCAACCGACCCATTCGTGCTACAACTATAATACAGTGGCTCTACCACGTAAAAACTCTTTACGATTAGTAGTGTGAATTTGTAAATGTGAAGGGAATTCGTCTACCGTGATTTGTAATATAAATATTTAATTTTTTAATTTAACACTGGATTGGCACATAACTTATAAACAAATAAAATTTAAACATAAGTAAATTCTTCTAATTAAAACATTAGAAACTTAATATCGAATAAAAAACAAACACTAATTGAAAAAAAAATATCTTACTTCTTATCTGTATTGTAATTTATTTCAGTAAGTGTTGTGTCTAATTTTTCTAATACGCTGAGCATGTTCTCTCTAAAACCGAACTCAAGTGATTCAGCTGAAAAATAATTCTATATTAATTTAAAAAAAAAACAATACGATTAGAATAAATCAACAAAATAGTACCTCTACTAGTTGTAGGAACAGGTCTTTTAAGCAAATCGTTCACACTGGAATTACTTGAATAGCTGTCACATATTTTCTGAGTATCTTCAACTTTCTGTTTATTACAATCTTGAGATGTCGCAGATTTTGGTATTTGATTTAACTCTTCAGTAATATTAAACATGTGTGAACAGCTGTTCCGCTCATTGTAATCATCATCTTTATTCACATTATGAGTTGTATTTAATTCACCTCCTTTTGTATCAAATAATTTTTCGAACATTTTTTGAAATCTTTCTATCATATCAGATGTGAGTGGATCATTATCTTTACGGGCTGGTACCTTTTCTATGATTAAATCGGGTAGTGGACTTACAGTTCCATCGCTCGTGTCGCTTAATAAAGTTGTTTTTTTAACTTGCTTTGAACGTTTTTTTTTATTCAGTGAAAGTGCCTTTCCGTTTCTTTTTTGTCTTTTTTTCACGCTGTTGCCTTTAAAATTTTCTGTTATTTTCACTTCATCATCCGTAATTCCTTCCATTTTATGTTTCATTGCCAATTTGGGAGCAGGTTCCATATTAATTTTACTTTGTAGAGGTTTTTGAATTTCTAGTGACGTATTTAATACGTCTACAGCAGTTTTTCTCATACGTTCATCAATAAGTGGCTCCGCAGACTTTTCAAATTTAATAATCAATTTCGGGCGGTGGCTTCGTTTTCGCTTAACATTAACCTTTTCTTTTATTTTATCCTTAATCGACGGAGCTTTAACGCTACTACCTGAAGTTATATTATTGCGTTTTACTTTACTTAATCGAAAGTCATCATCTGTGCTATCGCTAGCAAAATTATAAATTGAAACATCATTTGCTTTATCAACCAAAATAAATTTTTCATTGCTATTGTTATTATTTTTTAATTTATCCAACATATCATTCATTTTATTTGATTCTGGTGACAGAAATATTTTTTTCAATTTCCTGGTTCGCAATTTACGTTCATATTCCCTGCGCTCCTTCTCTATTCCTTTATAGAATGTTATTTTAGATTTTTTATTAGAGACAGCTTCGCTTACATTTTCGCAGTCACTGTGCCAGCTTTCATTACATTTTTCGTCTTTTGAGGAATATAATTTACGTTTTCTTCGTATTAGAGGCGTATTCGCTTTATTATCTGTAAGCTCTTTACCGTTTATATTCGTTTTGATATTCGGGCCAGAGAAATTTTCGTTATATTCAGTTACTGCATTTTTTGCTTTGAATTTTAACCTAATACCCTTTACTGGCTTAGTGTTATTTTCTTTAGAAGTTGAATATCCAATACCATATTTATATGAATTTGAAGCGTGAGGATAGTTAAGCCTGTTTTCTTCATAAGTTATTTCAAAATTTGTGTTTAAATTTTCAGTACGCTTATCAAGTTCATTACAGATTTTGTCTGTCATAGTCATTAGTTGCCGCTTTGTAACCATATCCTTCTCTTCATCAACACAATCTTCACCACTTTCAGAACTAGTCTCGTTTATTTTCCTTGCCAACGTTGGACTTATAACTAATCCACTAGTAGGATTTTCAGCAAAATGTTGAGAGAAAAATTCTTCAACGGTCTTTTCATCAACAGTTTTCATCGCTGATATTTCTTTGTCAGTCTTTATGTTAGACAATTGAGGTTTTTTTCTACTGAATTATCCGATTCGCTCACTTCAGTAACGCTGGGCAATTAGGGTCTAGCGCATAAAGTGACGGATTTTTTATCGTAATTGTACCGCGGCAAAGCGGCAAATTTTTTGTGGTGCTGTAAAGTAATTTTCAAAATACAAATTTTTGAATGCTTAATACTGTGTTGTGATATAAGAGATAAGTGGTAAGAGCAACATCTGTTAAACTAGCATTGTAGAGTCATCAAAATCTCAATTTTTTCTATGAATTGAGTGCAAATTTATTTAATTACGAGTATTTATTTTTATTGCATTCGTTGAACCAAAAGAATACACAGGGCGGACTTAAAAAGCCTTGAGGCATTTTCTACCACTTAACCCATCGAATGGTTAGAATTTGACGCAGGTGTAGCAATATAGAATAAAAAAATATATTAACTACGTATAACAAATTTAGTGCCACATAAAAAATGGACACTCTAATAGATGGACAGAAAATCGATACAATAACGGCTCAACTTTAAGCGATTATTGTTTTCGTAAAAATTAAGAATTTATAATGGAAAGCCCAAATTTAACAGCTCTTATTATCAATTATAATCGCTTTAACTGTTATCATTACTATTGTTACGAGCTTATGCTTCGTGACAATTAAAACTGCTGATTGAATTAACACTTTAATTACCGAACACCAATTAAAACTTACGGCTTTAAATAGGGCTCTTCCACCGAAACATCTAGAATATTCCAGCAAATACGGGCCCGACCGACCAGGTGCAGAAAGTTCGAGTGTGGGGCTTTCTAGAAAGCTTAGTTCCTCTGTTCGATAATAGATGGGGCTAGTGCCATCAACTGTGGCGCGCAACATTAGTATGTTATTACCATCTTATACTATTTAGATACTTTTATACGTTTAAAATATAAATTGCTACACAAATTATGATTTTTATTATTATTTATCATAAGAATGTAAAAATTGAGATGATTTTTGTTTAATTACTATACTTTAGTACTTACTTTTTATACTTACATATGTGAAAAATTTACAGACGGTTTTCCCTTAGGTAAATAAATCCCATGCGAGCAAAGCCGCGGGGCAAAGGTTGTACTAAGAAATGTGTGATATACTACAACGCTAGCATAATTTCTTACATGTGCTAATGAAGACGTGGAAGCTGTGACCGGAGATACCCACGGTCCAGGTCTTCCGGCATTAGTATAACCTGAAGTACAGAAAAAGATAGTAAGAAAAACAATTAACTTTTAAATGTAATAAAAATGTACGGTTTTAAATATTTGACGAGAATTTCGCGTAGAAACAAAACATAAAAAAACGGATTCAGGGCTAATACACGTCCGCCGCGCTGCCCCAACGCGTTTTGATGGATTCTAATTCTCGATTTTTTTTATTTTTCAAGTAGTATGTATATCTAGAGAATTGAGCTTTTGAAGTATTTCGAGTGAAATGAGTATCAAATATCGTTATAGTGCTAGATTAATGCATAAAACCTCACTCACCTCACCCAACAAAAACACTCACTAACCTCACCCGATATAACCCTTACGTAATAATGCTTTTGGTTAAATGTAGTACAGACTTAGGACACAGGATACAGTATATGGGACATGCTGCAGGTTAGAGAACCGGATACCTGTTTACCCGGTTACGTGGCATTCTATGTTAGACTTAAGGGGTAACAACGCATCTGCATTTTGATTCTTAATTGAAGATATTCTACTTCCCATTGTGTTCTAATTTGGCCACTAGGCTGTAACCCACTCGGCTGGTAATTGCAGAGTCAATGTGTGTATCCTGCAGACCCAATTTCGGTCACGGCGGCCAATCTTAACCGACGCTAGCCATCTGCGCAGGACAGCATTACGAAGCAAAAGAGTATGCGTGAGCACAGAAGCACCCTCATTCTCACATCCCCTGGGACGACAACCCAATATAATCGCAGAGGGATTAGGCGCAGGACACATAATACCGTCGGTATTATTAGTTCTGATAATACCTGATCTACTGGACCTGATAAACTGTGGTAATACCGCTACTGATCACCATTCTGGGTTTGGGTTCATCATCTTTGTATGGCTTTTCGGCCATAATTACGTCCTTCCTTGTTCGTATATCAAAAGCGTATGTAGGGAAATTTGGCATTTGGAAAAAAAGGTGGTATGATCCTTCTCATTCCTCAAAATTATACCACAGTAGCAGCGCCCGACATGATTTACAACGTTTTATTTTGTGTTGGAAACCTTAGCGGCCTCATCAAGTTTTTATAGTACCTAATATGTTACATGATATAGGAACCCATTGAAAACGTACACAGAAACATTATTTTATTTGTTTGAAGCCTCACCTTGGCAAGTAAACACTGTTTGATAACACTACTCAGTTGTAAAAGTAAGCACTGTTAAAATTTGCAAAGTAAATACCGTTTAGTTAACGTACCGTGGGCGTCGTAAGAAGCGACAGAGGGAAACAAAGCGGGAGATGTGCAGCAGCATCTTCGTTAAAGTTACAGCCTATATGTGTCCCACAGCTGGGCATAGGCCTCCTCTCACTCCTGAGAGATTTTCAGGACAATGAAGAGTCCGCCGCGCGGCCCCAATGCGTGTGGGCGGACTGCACATGTCTTCGAAATTATTTATTTCTCAGACATGCAGGTTTCTTCGCGACGTTTCCCTCACCACCGGAGCACGTGGCAAATCAGCACTTAAAATTACAATTAACAATTTCATTTATGCCGGGCAGCGATAGAACCCGGGTGGCACGCGTACTGTCAAATTCACAGCGACAGCTAAGCACCTGAGCTACTACAGCTCTCCTAATAACAGCGTATTACTAATAACAACTAAAAAATAAAAATCTACAGTTGCTAACCGTAGTGGCAACTATAGTAGGCCTCTGTCACTCTTGCTACCTGCGTGAAATAATTACCTAAAATCGGCGCGTCGCGATTAAACGGCGGGCGAAATAACGCAGTCAGGGCTAGCGCGTTGGAGGCGATCGAATGTTAAAGTTTTTAACGCTGTTTACGTAAATAGTTTTAATTATTGAAATAGTTTTTTTTTGTGTTTAGAATATTTAATTGTAGGTAAAAATAGTTGTAAAAGTTTTAATATATTTAAAAAAAAAAATTATATATTATGTATATTACCTATTTAATAAATTATAATAGCAAAACGTCGTTACTACTATAACTGATATACGATGATGATAAAAAAAAAAAAAAATTTTCACACACAGAAAATATATATATATATATAAAAAAAAAAAAAAAAAAATATCTAATCTCGGAAACGGCTCCAACGATTTTCATAAAATTTAGTGTCCAGGGAGTTTCGGGGCAATAAATCGATCTAGCCAGGATTTATTTTTAGAAAATGTCCTTTTATCCGTGTTTTCAGGCAATAAAAAAACTGCTACATTATAAGAAGGTAAATTTTGATAGATCACTAACGATCGTAATAGCTCAAGTGGGATGTCGGTCGGGCGTGATATCGGAGTTCCGTGGTTTGAGTCCAGTCTTTGGTCCAGCTTTTTTCCTTTTTTTTTTCAAGTTCCCTTCTTTTGTGAGAAAATCTATTATTTCAAGCCCTTTTTTTAGTATTTCTTAAAAATACGAAAATTTTGATAAAACTAATTGCACTCATGATTTTTTATTCAAATAATCAGTTCAGTTTTAAGCTATTGCAAAGCTTCTATCGCGGGCCTTGAGCGTGGGGACCGAATCCAGAAATTCATTCCGTAACGAAAAAATCTCACGCTCCCCACTCCGACGGGCACGGAGGTGTGGCTTGAAGGCCGTGCATTGTCTAACGTCGTTTATGTGCGGACGAATTTATTTTATTTTAGACGACGGCTCCGTGGCGCAGTGGCTTGGCAATGAGTGACTGTGCCAGGAGTCGCGGGTTTGAATCCCGCACGGAACAAGTATTTGTATATCCTATTTGGACACTCGTATTTGCTATAGTCATAGAATAAATAATAGTATTACGTACAGAAGTTGCACTCCTTTGATGTCAACTGCTTGCCGACGTTTAATAGCCTACATAATTATTATTAATCAGATAAATCGCGCACGTAATGTCGCCTCTACACGTTGACCAACACAGTGGCGAATGTAGTGGCGAATATATTGGCCGAGGGTTGGTGACGGCGTCCACACGTTGGAAGGTCGTTCAGTTTACTTCGGTTCGGGCCAATGTGCGGACGAATTTATTTTATTTTAGACGACGGCTCCGTGGCGCAGTGGCTTAGCAATGAGTCGCTGTGCCGGGGGCCGCGGGTTTGAATCCCGCACGGAAAAAGTATTTGTATATCCTACAAATAATTGTTTCGGGTCTGGATGTGTGTCCTTGTGCAATTTATGTTTGTAAGCTGCCTTCGCGATACAGGAGAAATTCCAAGTGTGGGGGTAATGTTTTTATAAAATAATTATAAAAGAATAGTGGATATTAATGGGACTGTAAATAGATATACGAGATACGATTAGCTTTATTTATTCTTTACATGAATCAGAAACTGGAATAAATACAATTAATTAGAACTTAACTTATTTTAAAGTTAAAGGAGTTATAATCGATTAGTCTATGTTTTAAAATTGGGTTTTGATTTTAAAGTTTAACAAAACATGTACTTGCTTTTCTATCAGACATTTGATGTATATAAAAAACACCTTATAATTTATTTGGTAATTTAATTATTTTTTGAGAAAGACAAAAACAATAGCTATAAATATAATTAACACTGACTTAATAATAGGTACTAATTATAACTTAGAACATAAATGAAAAACTCATGACGAGCAAAGTGGCTCAGGACCATGCTTTGCGGCAGTCTGTGGAGGAGGATGTTCAGTAATGGACTTGTGAACAGCTGTAATGATGATGATGATTCGAAATCTTGCACGATTAAATTATAAGAAATCGACGTTTTTTTATAGGATAGGGTGACAAACGAGCACACAGTTCACCTGATGGTAAGTGGTTGCTGTGGCCCATAGACATCTACATCTATCCTCGATTACGAATCAAAATGCAGATGCGTTGTCACCCGTGAGGACTAAGATGAAATGCCTCGTTTCCTTTAAAAAGGGTCTCTGGTTCTCTACACTCACTATACGAAACACAGCATCAGTAAGCTACTATTTTACATTGATATTCTGTGAGAGCGTGGTCCTTCCCCGGTCGAACCGACCCATTCGTGCTACAACTATACTTCTAATATAATTGCATGGTTCTACCACGTATAAACGACGTGCTTCATTTTTTTTAATTTTAAAATTGTTCTCGTAATAATCTGATTGTAAAAAAAAGTTAATTTTATTTGATAAATAGATTATTGATTAAAACAAATGTTCAAAAATAATTGAATCGTGCTAATTAAAGTAGTAGGAATGTTTAAAGTTGAAATTGGCACTAAAAGGCTGGTAATTGGGCCATCCACCCTTCAAAGCGTGAATATAAAATTTTAATCAGATGCGTGTAATCACTCTGGGAGTCTCTGGGAGCTTGTAGCAAACTAAACTCGCGGCCAACGTGTGGACGCGGCGACCAAACTCTGCCAACAATCCTTTGATCTTTTGTAAAAAACCGACACCACACGGATCTCGCGCCAACTTGTGGGCCATCGTTCCAATACATACCAATGAAGCCCAAACACCCCGTCTACACGTTGGCCAATGCTATTGGCCACTACATTCTTTATTAGTGATCGATGGTCTTCCCAAATATCTTTAGGCTATCTGTAGGAAGTCTTACACTCAGCAGTGAATTGTCGATAGATGTAATAGTAAATGCAGTTTAATAAAGCTTAGTCGTAAAAGTAGCACTGCTAATTATTTGTTTTTTTTTATCTTTTTAAAAAAAACGTTACCTCTACACTAGGATTTTCTCCTGTATCTTGGGAGCAGTTTACAAACATAAATTTCACAAGGACAAACATCCAGACCCGGAACAATTACTTGTAGGCCACAAAAATACTCGTTCCGTGCGGGATTCGAACCCGCGACCCCCAGCGCTGTAACTCCTTGCTAAGCCACTGCGCCACGGAGCCGTTTAATTTGTGAATTAAACCTTGAATATTGTGTTTTATAAATTTTATTAATAATTATTAATCGGCCACATACCTAGCAGAATTATATTACAATTTTATAATAAAGCGTGATTTAATAAGGCGTTATGTATTTAATAAAACTTGTTATGAAAATTTGAAAATTATATAAGTAAAGTTTAAACCTTTATTGATTAAAATATACATAATTGTATCTACAAATCTAGAATTTTTAATAGACAATATTAAATTGTATTCTTAATATCATTGGCAAGGGTATTTCAAAGACGTATAGCCTATAGCCTATACCTACCATAAAAGAAGAACTGAAGTATTACCCGTATTTCTACGTCTTGGAGCCTTCTTGGGATACGAGAACCTTGTATCGTATTCTTAAACAATTATGTTTGTTACACACATTGTGTTTTGTATTGACAAACAATATATATGTACAACTGGAATTATTTTTTACAATATTTAGGACCACTGTCCACTTTTTTTATAATTAACTACCCACATTTGCTATTTGAATGCTGCCGTATATTTTAACAGAGAAAAGCACAGATAAAAATTACTATATTTCTTATTTAATTTTTATTTTCTTATTAAAATTCTTAAAGAATTTAATAAGTCGTTGACAATAATATTGGAAACAGATTGTGTGATAGACTTTTCTATTGCTTTAGTTATAGGTGGTAGACTTACCAAGATGAACGATGCACGAGACTAGACGGAATAATTCAACCACTCAAACGCCAATACTTCCGCTCGGAGCTTCGGAGAATCAAATGTCCTACTCTATGCAAATATCCTTCAAATGCCCTGCCAAAGAGTATAGTAATATTTAGAAGGGATTCCTTAGAACCAAAGAGTATATAATCACTACGTTTACTCAGAACAATAAATAAGAGTGCTCAAAACGATTCCTTTTCAAATGTTATTTATAAAACTTATACAACTAAAATATTATGAAAATTCGTTTCCTTACTAAATTACGCTTCTAAAACCGAAGTATCCAACGAACTCACAGTCCTCCTGAACATGATAAGTGGCTATTGCAGCCCATGGAAACGTGCAGCTAAGTCGTAAGTTGGCACCTCTAAGAACTAAGATGAAATGCCTTACAGCCTTTATTTATACCGGTACTAGATAAGAGGGTGATTACCCAGATAATCTCGCTGACAGAAATAGTTTTTACCACAGTTATATATATTACCATTTTTTTTTAAACTTAAATAAATTAAATGTTAATAACTAAAATCAAACTGTAATGGGAAACGTGCACTAAAAAGTTATTAAACACGCCTACAATGTCAATTTTTTAGAATCCTTCAAAAAGAATTAATTTATTAAAAAAATATTGTGAGCTCTCCTTAAAGATATTTGTAATTTTCTGACATACTTTATTCTTATAAAAAAATAAGTTTCAATATGTAATATTATATATTATAATTATACAACTAAATTTTTTTGAGAATTCGTTTCGTTACAAGTTACGTTTATCTAAATTAAGAGGATTTACTTCAAATGACGAGCTTCCGCCTTTACATACCTTTTTTTTGCGCCCGAAGCAAATAAGGGCAACGGTAACGGTACGGTAACGGTAAGGGTCCTCCGGTAACGGGGAAGGAAGGTGGTGAATGCTCATAGCATACCACACAGCCGGCTGTGTTGTTATGTGGAGACTTTTACTCACTAAACACCACCTTTTGGGATTGGCTTAACGATCTGACGAGAGATCTTTAAGTCGTAAACGGACGCGACCCTCCTTGGCAGAAAGGAGGGCGCAAGCGGCGAAAAGCCGCTTAGAAGTGTGCCTAACTAAGGCAGATTACGAGGTGTGTTAAGTAGGCTCAACCGCCAGGAGGCAGTTCAGGTCAGCCGAAAGCTTGTTGGGGGGGGGGTCCGAGAGAGAGTATATTGGCCTGCGCACACTATAGCGAGTGTGAAGAGGAGCTACATAGGCAGCTGCCTCGCGAATGAGGTGATTTGAGTGGGACTCTGAGCCTTTGAAGAATCTCTCAGAGAGTGATTTGAGGAACTGCTGAATTGTCAGGAGTTTACCTACCCATCACGTTTATTTTATATACATCAGTCTTATTCCTTCACCGCGTGAGTGCAAAAGACCACTAGATTAATAAAAAAATGGTAGGTACAAAAGTAAGTTTGTTGTTCGTTTTTATATAAAAAGTAAAAAAAAGTCTGTTTATAAAATATATTTGCTTAACTTAACAATTTATAAAATATGCATTTCAAATACTGTGTCGTTCATGTGAGAGATAAAGCAGTCAGAAGTAACTAAAATGAAATGTAAAGTGTTAGTTTTTACTACAAACTAATAACAAGTGCTAGCGCAGTTTTCACTATAAATAATGTAGAAAAACTCAAATTTTTATATTCTACAAAGTCTAATATGTGAAAATTAAGTTTTTTGTTATAATTTCGTTATATCGTGAACATTATGACAAAGTAGTTTTCAATAAAAATAGCATTGGTATCTTTGACCAATTAAGATTAGAGATTAAGATATATACTTATATGTATATATATATATATATATATATATATATATATATATATTAGTACATGAATTAAATTTGATAGATTAATGCTTTTGTAAACTTAATAAAATATTTTCAAGTAGTGCAGTGTCAGCTAACCTTCTTTTATTGTAAGCTTGGGGTATGAAATATGATTTTTCAAAATGTTCGAAGCAAATGGTGCTAGTCCGTTTAGGTATCCAAGATTCATGGTTTCTACAAGCTACAATCCAAGTTTGCCGCCTAAAAGGATCTTTTAGAAATCTGTAAAAACAAACCAATAATAGAAATATTTACTATTTTTGTAATGCTTTATTGTAAAAGCTAAATAAAAACTACAAACCGGTTCGGCAGACAAACCCGCATGGTTAATTAACTTATCGATAGCTAAAGTTGTGGCGTTCATCACTATAGTGCAATATTTTCGGTTGCAGTGATACCAGTTTATTTTTATAAAAATTGCACACTTTTGCTGCGAAGTAGCAAGTTTCGATTTCACTTATTTGGCCTTTATTTTGGTAAAAAATTTGTTTATAATACTTTATTTTGTACAATATATATGACGGCACCGTATGCCTTACGATGCTGTCTCCTTTGGTTTAATACTCAAAGGTAATTTCTCACATTTTATTTACGACAACGTCTTGCAATCGTCGTTTCTCTAGCGCTCACGTGACGTTCATACAAATAGTTCGATATTTTAATTGTTGATAATGTTTATTTTTAGATAAGAACATGATAATGACTCTAAGTTATATTTATCTTCGTTTCAAAAATATATTGTCATTTGCCTAACCTACTACACTCTCGGCATGACCATAGGTCTGACCCAGTATATTCTAAGTCTGACTACTCCACTAGATCTATGATTTGGCCCAATACACCGCCAGGACGTGAATGGACGTAAGTTCTTGAACTCCCGCTTTGCAATCTTCAGGAGCTCAGGTTCTAAGCGATGCGGACGATAGATTAGAGGTGGGCCCGAAGTAGTGCGGATGTAGTGTACCGTTGAATGTTTGATTAACTTTTGCTTACCCGCAGGATGAGTTAGGTCTTCCTGATCTCACCCTCTCAGCAGACGATGGTAAACGCAGTCATCGATAGTTGTCCGACCAGATGAGATTACCTCTGTTAAAGTCTGACGCGGTACAGCAACTAACAACGAAGTTACGCCATCGATAAGAGGCTGGTTGCGGCAATTGACTAAAAGGTTACAGTAACCTAGAAACGACGGTAAATAAAATGTTGTGAGAAATTACGTTTGAGTATTAAACCAAAGAAGACGGCATCGCAAGGCATACCCCTCTGTAAAAGGTACGAGAGTTCGACTCATACCCGTTATATAAAAATAAGTTGCGTCCGCATCGTGCGTCATTCCGAAGTGATCGTTGCCAGTAAATCGAGCTCCGACAAAATGCAGTATTAAAGTGTATTTACATAAAAAAACAATAAAAAACGCCAATTATACAAAAGAACAATGCGACTTTTCATCTGTGAGTTTTTTAACATAATATTAAAGTAATATTATCATTAAAACTCGTACTTTCTGTGGTCAAATACCAAGTGTTACCATCATAGTTCATAAAGTGAAAAATAATCTATTTTTTAATAAATATTTTTATAAAAAAAGATTTATTAAAAAAAGAGTAAATATAATTTACTACACATTATTAACGAAAATGTATTTCCAAATAACTAAATCAGTTTGCGATGAATAATAATCATTACATATAGATGTCTAGTGGTTTTAGTTAAATTATTTTTATATTCAGCTCAATTTCAACACAATTCTGAATATTATATAATTAATTATAATCGATAACTAGTATTTATCAAAATATTATACAAAATAAAGGCCAAATAAATCAAATCGAAACTTGCCACCTCGCAGCAAATGTGTGCAATTTTTATAAAAAATAAACTGGTATCATTGCAACCGAAAGTATTGCACTATAGTGAAATACGCCACAACTTTAGCTATCGATAAGTTAATTAACTATGCGGGTTTGTCTGCCGAACCGGTATGTAGATTTGATTAAGATTTCATAATAAAGTATTAAAAAGGTAGTGAATTTTTATATCATTGGTTTGTTTTTACAGATTTCCAAAAAATCCTTTTAGGCAGCAAACTTGGATTGTAGCAACCATGAATCTTGGATACCTAAACGGACTAGCACCATTTGCTCCGAACATTTGAAAAAATCATATTTCATACCCCAAGCTTACAATTAAAGAAGGTTAGCTGACACTGCAGTACCAACCATGAACTCGTATTTAGATTAAATATTTTTATTATTACCTTTGACACCAAAATTATTCTACTTAAAATATTTTAGAATTTCGATAATTTTACAAAAGTATAATATATATATATAGCTTGAATCTTCTGACTTACATATGTAAATAATTTATTTTAGGCTGATCCTAGTGATTGTACAACATCGTCTACATCGAAAAAAATAAAGCTGGATGTATCGGAAAAATTCTATTAGTTGTCTCGAAAGTCATAATTCGAAGAAAATTCCTTATAAAGCCCCAACTAGTCCTACTCCCACTGCAAGTACGGGCCAACACTTAGAAGATACGCCAAGGAAAATTAAACTGAAAAAATGCCTTGACACACAAAACAATAGCATAAAAATGCTTCGATCGCAGAAACTGTATTTAAGAAAAAAGTTACAAGTATGCAATAAATAGTTGGTTCACTGACAGAGACATCTTTGATAAATAAAGAAAAAAAACAGGTGCTAGAAAAGATAGAAATTGAAGAAAGTGAACTCTTAAAGAGACAATTACTTAAAAGTAAGACTCAAAACTGCCCCGAACTAAATATTCCCTAGAGTTGAGATGTTTTGCCTAAACATTTAATTATTACTCTTCAAAAGCCTATCACTGTGTACGTAAAACTTTTGGAACATGTTTGCCTGCACCACGAACATTGTCTAATTGGTACAGTACCATCCAATGGCTGACCAGGGTTTACTCAAGGAGCGCTAACAGCATTATAATTGAGAGCGGGGAGTACCCTGATAAAAAAGTAATTGCACCTTGGTCATGGATGAAATGAAAATTAAACAATTGACGGAATACCATGCTAGCAGCCAAAGGCATTATGGCTATGTCGATTACGGGTTCGATTTTATATCCGATAATTCCGATGAAGCTACTGACGCATTAGTGTTTTTATTGGTCGGTATAAACACAACATGGAAAGTATCCATAGCCAACTTTTTGATTAAGGGTACGAGCGCTGAATTAAAAGCAAGGCTAGTAACGCAAGCTTTCTCTCTTGTTCACGAACCCGGCGTCGAAAAAAAGGCGTTGACATGTGATGGTACAAAAACCAACCTCGCCATAGCGACCCCTTACTAAGAAGTACCCGAAGTATTTAATGTCCAAGTTTTGTGTAGCCAAGTCGGCCATCAATTGTACTATGCCACTTTTTTATAGTACGTGATGAAAGCAGATAAATTTCAAAAATTTTGATATTTCGTACATATCGTTAAGCTTTCGGTGAATAGTAAAGTTAAAGCAAAGCATCTTTCTGGGGAATAAATTCTTAGCCCTAGGTAGATGTCACATTTTATTTTTAAGCAATTGTCTGTTTAAAGTTCACTTTGTTCAAACTATTATATTTTGTAAAACTACTTTATTTTCCTAATTTATTAAATATTTTCCAAATAGGTAATTTAATAACTTTTGAAAATCAACAACTTTTTTATAGATTGCATATAACAAAAACAAAAACTTGGTTAACACCATCTAAGAATATAAACTGATACGACTTTTCTTTTTACAAATCTGCTTTTTAAAATAAGTTAACTAAACCCCCCCATTTCGATTAGTTACATGTTTAAATTCAATGCTGCATAATTTAAAATAAACCTGTAGCAGAATAATAAACTTACTTTCAATAATTTCATTTTTTTCTGAAGATCATTTTTAAATATTTTATAAAAAGAATTCAAATAACACCTTGATATTATTTATCCATGTATCTCTTTTATTAAATAAAAACATATGCAGACTATGTCGATAAAAATATCGACATAGTTCATGCCCTACGTTGCTTACGTATGCGAACAGCGATAACAGGGTATCGACACGTGTACAATTTGATGGTGTGCGTAAAAGCAATGAATACAAACACAAACGATGTAGTGTGCGTTTATAGTGACCCGATTTAATTTTGCATTTTTGTAGTTAAGTATACAGTTGTGTGTTTTTCTTGCGCCCCCCCCCCTGATGTTAACAAAATTTTTGTTTAGGAATTAACGCGCATGGCCTCTCCAGTTGGTTGAGTACTCAAATTTGCCAACTAAAAAATGGGAACGTACAATATTCGATTATTTAGAGTTTGTAACCATTTACAGTTTAGTTTGAATACTACTAGAATCAATTTAAAACGGAAAATTTAAAACACAAGATTTAGCAGTTTCTTCGTGTTTGTTGATACTGCTTATTTCTAGAGGCACAGTTATAAAAATTTAACTATTTGACCTGCCGTTGTTTAGATTAATTATTATTTGATTTTTAATAATGCATTCAAAATTAATGTCTCTTTCAAAGTCATACATAATCAATTTTTATTTTTTCTACCACTTTTGCCCAATCATCCTTTGTGACATGAGCACATGCTTCAACGAATATAGAAGAAACAGTCCAAAAAGTCAAATCCAAAATTACACACAGTAAGCTCTTGAAATGGCGGGAGATTGAAATTACGTAGTGGTTTTTCCAGCGCGGCCTTGTACCTATATGAGTTTTTTGCCTGTAAAGTAAAGTAAAGTAAAGTTACAGCCTATATACGTCCCACTGCTGGGCTCAGGCCTCCCCTCATTTCTGAGATGGTATTAGGGCAAGGAAGTGTCCGCCGCGCTGCCCAAATGCGTGTTGACGAACTTCACATGTCTTCGAAATATTTTTTTTCTTATTCCTCAGACATGCAGGTTTCCTCAGGATGTTTTCCTTCACCGCCGAGCACGTGGTAAATCAGCACTTAAAATTGCAATTAACAATTTCATTGGTGCCGGCGGGGATCGAACCCGGGTTACTCGCGTTCTGTTATATTTACAGCGAGCGTTAACCACTGAGCTACCATTCCTCCATTTTTGCCTGTAGGAACACGTATTGTATCTTGTAATAAATTCAATAACGCTGTAGTATTCATAAATTTATTTTTCAATTCAGGTTTTATATCTATGATTACTAATTTATTATAATATAATAATAAGACTTTTGTGTTAAACTGTACCCCCTTACGTACTAGCCATATAGCTTTCATATACAATCGACCGGGAGCACTCGGAAGCGACCGCGCTGGCAGTTGGTTCAGAGTCACAGAGTACTTTTTCTTGTTCAGACTTCCCACAGCTAATGCACGTCCGATTTTGCTAGCAATCTGCTTTCGCGCATGGGTAGCACTCACCTTTATATATATTATAATTTCAATTCCATTATTTTTGTTTTGTAAATTTTAGCCTAAAGTGTAATTTATATGATTTTATTTAATTTAATATATGTGTGTGTATTCTGTCGGTGAATATAGTAATTATTAGAGGACTTCTGAACTTTTATTATAACACCTGATAGGTGCACAACCATATAATTGGTGACACACCGACTAAGTTAAATCATATCAAGCAATAAGAAAGTGGGCGCGGAACCGTTATCCGCCGAACATTTCAGAAGGATCCAGAGCCGTACAATCGCGAACACAAGTGCTGACGAGGGGAGCGTGTGCAAAGTCGGAATGAAAATGCCGCCTTTTGGCCAGAAGAACCGGCATTATGGTTCGCTTAGATAGAAAGCCAGTTTGCCATTTCGGGTATAACGACTGATGCAACGAAATTCTTTCATGTAATCGCACAGCTTGACCATCGGCTTGCAACGGAAGTGAAAGATATCGTAACATCTCCGCCAGCCGAAGATAAGTATGTGAAGTTGAAAGCTGAGCTTATTAAAAGACTATCTGCATCTCAGGAGAAGTTAAAGCAACTTCTCATACCTGATAGTTTTTTGCGTACTTTGTGGTCCAGTCGCCTGCCACATAATATACAGACGTTAATTGCTTCACAAGCAGATATGTCACTAAAAGCTGTTGCAGATTTAGCCGACAAAATTTATGAAATAGCACCAATGACCCACGTGACGGTGAGCACGAGCACGAGCACTCAGGGCGTTTTCAGCGAAATGGCAAAGCAAATAGCGGAACTTACGAAAATCACGTGACAAAAATAGAAAACGTAGTCACAGTGGGTACACTAGACAACGCAACAAAGATATTTGCTGGTATCACAACCAGTTTGGTAGTCGTGCAACGAGGTGTACCGTACCGTGCTAATTTACGGCATCATCGAAAAATGCTACGGGCAGCCGGAATTAGCGGCTAACGACTGCCCTGACAGATCAGCCCGCTTGTTTGTTACCGACCGCAGTACTAAAGTGTCTTTTCTTGTTGATACAGAGTCTGATTTTTGAGTGTACCCACAATCAGCGGTCAAGCAGACCCGCTCGAATATGGAATACCAGCTATATGCTGCAAATGCCTATCCGATAGCAACGTACAAGTACATCCATCTTCAACTCAACATTGGTCTACGCCGTGCCTATACCTGAAGATTTGTTGTCGCCGACGTTTCAAAGGCAATTATTGTTGCTGATTTTCTTAAATTTTATAATTTGCTTGTTGATTTGAGGAACTACCGCTTGATCAACGACAGGACGAATCTCACTACAGCAGCAACATCTGCAGCCCAACCAAATGACATCGCATCGGTTAAGGCTGTGTGTGGGGACACTATCTACCACCAACTTATCCGTGAGTACTCTGATATTACTCGTCCTGCTGGAACTCAACGTGTAATAAAACACAGTACTGTATACTATATCCGTACGACACCTAGTCCTCCTGTTAAAAGCCGTCCTAGAGGCTTACCACAAGATCGGCTAAAAATTGCCATAAAGAAATTCGAGGATAGGCCCTCTAATGGTACAGTTTGCAGGTTCGAAAGTGCATGGTCATCAGCTCTCCATCTCGTACCCGAAAATGATAATGGTTGGAGATCATGTGGTGGCTACCGCACTCTTAACGCGCGTACTATTTCGGATAAATACCCTATCCGACACATTCAGGACTTCTCACATGCTCTGGCTGGTACAACGGTATATTCTAAAATTGATTTGGTTAAATCTTTTAATCAGATACCGGTAAATCCTGGCGAAACCACGATAACTACACCATTCGGATTATTTGAATTTAATTTCATGAACTTTGGACTGAGAAACGTAGCCCAAACTTTCCAGCGATTTGTTGATGAAATACTCAAAAGCCTAACATTTGCATATAGATTCTTGGATGATATCCTCATCTTTTCTAAGAATTAATCTGAGCACATCCAGCACCTCAGGCAGCTTTTTAGTGATAGACTTCGGCATGCCTGTAAATACAGCAAAGTGTGAATTTTGTAAGTCACACATTACCTTTCTTGGACATGACGTATCAGCTGATGACATTCGTCCTCGTCCAGACAAAGTTCAGGCGATACATGGCTACCCAGTTCCTAAAACAGTTCGAGAAATGCGGAGATTCTTTGGTATGTACAATTTTTACCGCAGTTTCGTACCCGGAGCAGCAGAACTGCAGATGCTACTGAATATCGTCTTAACAGGCCCTAAAACCAAGGCATCGCAGAGTATAGTGTATGACCCTAGAAATGACCAAGGCATTTAATAATAGCAAGTCGAGCTTATCAAAACCTACTACGCTCTCACATCCGGAACCTGATGCTGATTTGACTTTTTTACTGATGTGTCTGATACATCGATTGGCGCAGCACTCCAGCACCGATGTGGTAACAAAACCTGGAAATTTCTGGCATTTTTAAGGCATCTAACATCTGCGCAGAAGAAATATACGAGTAGTTCATACGACCGCGTACTTCTAGCCATTTACGACGCTATCTGACATTTCAGACACATGTATATGTCGAAGCTAGATCATTCACAGTATTTATAGACCACAAACCACTTACATCAGTTTTCTCATACAATGGCGAGAAATGCTCACCGAGACAATTCCGTTACCTGGACTACATCTCTCAATTCACTACAGATATTTAGTACATAAAAGGCCAGAATAACGTTGTCGCAGATGGTCTATCGCGTATTGAGGAGTTATCGAACTTTTGACCTATTTGAAAATTAAATTAGATAAAGCAAGACAAGTATATTGACTCAATTTATGTAGAATTGTAGGATCTCTCCATGAAGGTTAGAGAGAAGGAGATGCTACGTACTCTGGGGGGGATCATTTAACGGCTCATGAATTCATTAAACAGCTAATTTCGAAGTCACTACTCACCGACGTTAGCGCTGCTATAAATTCTACAATTTTCAAGGACAGGCGGGCTATGCTTTAGTACGTAGCGATCGTTCTCCTGTTCTTTAGCCTCAATGTTATTGCTCAATATTACTCAATAAATGACTTCTTAAATGAAAAATTTGACTCGAATTGTAATTATTGAATTGCTGAATTTAATTTTTTTAAATGTTTTAACTAAAAATATTATGAATTGAGTTATATTCTTGTTTTATATGGATTTACTTTCCATAAGTATTGCTGCAAGTATCTTTATACTATATAATAATTAATGTCTTAATTTTCTACTTTATTCGAAAAATTATCTATCTGAAAATATTTGTACGCCGGAAACGGCAGAATATTTAGGATCGAAATTCTTTTGTAACAACAGTAATGTACCATATTCTGACTAATAAAGCATCTTATTTTATCTTATCTTATCTTATCTCCATGGTACTAGTGTTCTGTGAGGAGAACGATCATTACGTGCTAAAACATAGCTCGCCTGTCCCTGAACTGCCGTCGGTACGCAGTATCTGCGAAGTTAGCTGTTTATGAGTACAAGTAGATGAAATTAGATGAATAATGTAAAAAAATTTTTCGCGGCATTGGTGAGAAAATAATCATGCTCCGTAATTTTTTATTTTTTACAAAAAGAAATATTACAAAATGATGAAATATAGTATTATGCGTGGATGTGCAAGTGGTTTAGCATCTGATCGGAAAAATAGACTGAAAATGACTTTTATTGAGACAACTTAGCGATCACAGCGCCTCACTTATTTTGTTCATATTACTGCTTATAGTAATTACATACATACATATGCATAGAGAGAACCGTGGAGGTATATTTTTGCGACACTATCTTCTACGGCGATCGGTCTCCTGTTCTCTAACCTCCATGACTAGTACCCTATTCTCCTTCTCTCTAGCCTCCATGATACCAACATATAAGCATGAGCGTTTTCAGTTTTTAGTTGCAACGGTTACATAACCGATATTTAGTTTTCATATCGTTATTGAAAACCATTTTCAGATATCGATATCAGTAGCAACGGTTTGTTACTGAATGCGCAAACGACAACCGAAACATAACCGCAAACTAAAACCAGTGCAATATTAATTTTACGAATTACGTAGATGATTCTAGTTTTGAAGTCAGAAGTTCTAATGTTAGGTATCTTAGATGTATAATTTCTGTAAATTCATTGTTATGCAGTATTAAATTATACAGTTACCGTTACAGCTTATTAAAGTCCACTGTTGAACATATAGTCCCCCAATAGATTGCATCTTAGGGGAGGATATTTACCATAGTTGCCACGCTTGGCAAGTGGGTTAGCAAACGCAGTTTTTTGAAGTGAAACTTTTTACGGGAGGGCTTTGAAATTCTGAATCGTAACCTTTTTGTGTGATGAAAAGTGGTGGGGGCAAGTACCGGGTTATTCGGTAGATCATTCCATAGATAACGATCATTCAAATCGCGAACGTAGGCCATTACGTACCATAAAGTATATAGTAATATAACTAGAATTACAAGACTATAACGGCCTTTCGTTTAAATACTAATCTTATACAATTTTATTTTAGTTTAAGGCAGCTACCAAGTTATATATAATTATTTTAGAAAGAGAGAACCACAAACTAATAAGAGTACTAACGTAGAGTGAACGCATTTCAATAATAGCACCATCTACTACATTCTATACGTAAAGTCATTTTATCGAACAAAAATTGATTGACTCTCAAAGTGATACGGAGAGTAAATGCTAGATGGCATAACCCCAAAAAAATATTCTCTTATTATTTTTTAAAAACGTAACCTCCACATTAGGATCTTCTCCTTTATGATTGGGCAGTTATCAAACATAAATCGTACAAGGACAAATATAAAACCGTGGTTTAATCAAAATAAAATTACATAAATAATAGACAATTACCTAATTCACAAATTAAACCAATTTTTTTTTTTTTATATAGAAGAAGGGGCAAACGAGCATGCGGCTCACCTGATGTTAAGTGACTACCGCCGCCCATGATCAACCGCAACACCAGGAGAATTGCGGGTGCGTTGCCGGCCCTTTAGAAAGGAGTAAGCTCTTTTCTTGAAGGTCCCCAGGTCGTATCGGTCCGGAAAAATCGCCGGTGGTAAACTATTCCACAGAGAGGTTGTACGTGGAAGAAAACTCCTTGTGAAACGTACAGTGGTGGACCGCCAAGCATCCAGATGGTGTGGATGGTATCGGGACGTTTGACGTGTAGTGCGTTCACGAAATTTGGCAGCTGGGATTAATCCGAACAATTCCTCAGAGCACTCCCCGTGATAGATGCGATAAAATACGCAAAGAGATGCAACATCTCTTCGCAGCGCCAGTGAATCGAGCCGATCGGAAAGCACTCGGTCGTCGACGATTCGAGCCGCTCTGCGCTGGATGCGGTCAAGTGGAAGAAGCTGGTACTGGGGAGCCCCAGCCCAGAGATGGGAACAGTATTCCATGTGCGGCCGAACCTGCGCCTTATAAAGTTGCAGGCGTTGTGCCGGCATGAAATACTGTCCCGCTCTGCTGAGCACGCCAAGCTTTTTAGAGGCCAATTTGGCCTTCCCTTCCAAGTGACCACGAAACTGCACGTCACTCGATATGTCGACGCCGAGGATTCCGATACTGGCTAAGGCAACAAGGGGAGTGCCTTGAAACTGAGGGGATACGACAAAGGGGTTCTTTTTAGCGGTTAACGCGCAAACTTGTGTCTTCTGGGGGTTAAACTGGACTAGATTTAGTCGCCCCCAATCCGAGACTCTGTCCAGCAGAGACTCGACTTCAGACACAAGTTTGTCCTGGCACTCGGAGACGTTTTCCCGAGAAATATTGGCTCGGCCGGTGTAAAGAGCATCACCAGTGCTGTCATCTGCATAGCAATGAATGTTACGGGTATGCAACATGTCATTGATATGCAGAAGAAACAGCATTGGCGATAGCACGCAGCCCTGTGGAACACCAGCATTAATAGGCTTGCAATCGGAGCTTGCACCGTCTACAACGACCTTGATGCTCCGATCTGCAAGAAAGCTGGTAATATAGTATAATTATTGTCTTTGGTCCGATCTACGCAGAATTAAAAAGCTGAAGGTACTCCGGGTTAACTTTGACATCGGGACGTCAGTCACCTCAGTCCCCCGTGACCATGGGTGCTGGAAAGCACCCGAAATGTCGGGTATTAAAATTAATATAAATAAAACGCGATAAAATCCGTAAAAGTAGTTTTAATCAATGTATAGTGTTCGCGTAAATATAAGAAATCTTTAAATGAATGATGGTTGAACCACAGACTCTCCCCTCGAATCTTGCTCGAAAGGACCGGAATATGGTGGGGCCAATTGCCTGATTCCAATCCGGCTCATAAGAACCAGAAAAATGGTGCCGCGCTAATGACTAGAAATGTTTCCGGTGATTGGGGTCTCTTGTTCGATTCCCGGGTCGGACCATATTATGCGAAATGTTGCTATGTGGACTGTGTATGTGCGTTTTCTAGCAACAAAAATAAAATGGCTCGCGGCAGCCTTGGAAACTTGCACTCGCTATTCTAAAATCTACTGTTTTGCCAATGTCTTGAAGGAGTTTATACTTGAACCACTAAGGGAGAGAAACGTAACAAGGAAATAAAACGCCTCAAGTCAATTTAAAAGGAAGCACTTTCCGGGGTGGAGTTCTTTACGGCCTCGTGGACGACGCTCCTGGTCTTGTAGTGCGTTAGGAGAGTGCGGTGCGTGACGAAATCTCGCACTATGCGAGGCGATTATTACCAGTGGTTCTTCTGTGACGCAACTGCCACAGAGGTGCAATCACAACTAGCGATTCTCTTCGACTACTATGCAAGAAGGGGGGAGTGGCGGTAGGGGGCGTCCTTATATGGGTAGGTCACTTCTACCACTTCTATTACGGCCGCCAACTAATTTTTTTATATAAAATTTTAAATTTGCCAACTCTCACAACTACACAAAAATTAGGCAATTTTAACCATTTAAAATTCGACCATATTGCTCTAGGTAATTATATCCACTACGTCCATTTTGCACTGTTTGTGAAAACTACCAAACCATCCCAACCATATACCATATTCCACCATATTCCATATTCGCTTCATGTTTTTATATACGTATTTAAGATACCGTCACAAGAACGAGAAACAACGAATATCAACGAAGGACATCGGTTAGTTCGTGGGCATATCGTTATCGTTCCAGTTTGCGTTTTACGTTTCGTAACTTTCGTACGTTTTGGTTTCTTGGTTTTGGTTGGATATGTGATAACGGTTATGTACTTGGGTGTATCGATATGATATGATATTTTGATAACATAACGTTATTAGAATTACGTTTTAATATATCGGTCTCATGCCTACCAACATTGCAAAAATAAATCAGACGAACGCATCGCATTTGTTTGTCAAATCAAATCGTCAGTCCGTTTGCAACGATCGAAGAGCGGTGAACATCGAGGAGAGGTCGTGGAGGAATTTACCATCTAGCCACCATCGCCGTTCGCCAATTACACCATGGCTGATACCGAAAAGGCGCCGCAGCCGCAACCACAACAGCAGCAGCAGCAGCAAGACCAAGCATCTCAACCGCAACCGGCTAAAGCCGCTAAACAAAAGCAGGTCATTGGTAAGTGCTACGCCATCTTAATTTTTTGCGTGGCCCGGCATTTGGCGATCGAAACCGCATGGCTACTAAAATATAGAATCATACGTTTTAGATGTGTTTAATAGAATTTCTGATGTTTTATTATTATGCCATTATTGAAAAACATTTATATATATATTTGTTTTTTATTTAGATGCGTTCTGGCGTTATGCATTATTGATCGTGTGATGACTCCGGCTCTTCCCGACCCTTCCCGTATCGCGCGGGCTTATTAATCAATACCGCACATTAGAACAAAGTGCTGTTAGCTTTATTATGATGCATCAGCTCTTCAATTTTTAAAACATCCTTATTAGGTTTCAAAAGCTAGTTTTGAACGCAGATGCCACTGCGATAGCTAGCGCATATGTTTTTATTTTCTGTTAAATAAATAAACAAATAACAATAAATTTGTGTAAATGGCTAAAATGAGTATTTGTAAAATTTTATTTTTGTACTTCGACGGTAGTATTTGTAATTGCAATGCCGCGTTGTGATATTTTTGTATTGTAATCATTACTCAGTCCTTAAAAACACTTCACCAAGCGAAATTAACATTAGTTTGAGTCAATATTTTTGTTAAGATTGCCGCCACAACTACAATTAATTAGTGTTTTTAATTAAATACTAAGTAATATACTATAAATGTTGACTAACCCGGGAAATTCAATATGATCTTTGTCAAACCTTTCTTGTTAACTTTAATAGTACCTTAAGAAGTCTATATTAAACAATATTTCATGTTTTGCAGCTGAAAAGGTTTCGGGCACTGTCAAATGGTTTAACGTCAAGAGTGGATATGGTTTCATCAATAGGTAAGATTTTTAATGATTTATTATTTATTTGAGTATGTCATGAGTCTAAGTCATTTTATAAAATGTAAAGAATTATATTTAATAACATACTTAAACGTTAAAAGAATAAAAGAGAAAAAAAAGAGTTAATAAATATAATTATCACACCTGGCGGTAACTGGTGATAAAATTCTAAATGGTAAATATGTTTCCTTAGCATAATGTATGATGTATGATTTGCTGACAGTAAGACAACATTAGTAAGTTTCTTACAACTCTTAAACATCTAAAGTTCTAAAACATCTAAGGTTCTAAAACCGAATTAGCACAAACCGACTCCACATAGTCTTGTCTGTCTGTCTTGAAAGTAGTAGGCACGGAGGGAAAGCAGCCCCGCCCACTGTAGCAAATTGCAGGCACCTAAGTGAACTTTTTTTGAATACATACTATATCTTATGTTTTTGGAGCCTATTCAATTCAAACAAACAAATTTTTCCTCTTTATAGTATTAGTGTAGATACATAAAAATAATTTGTTTGTTTGTATTTTATATGGTGCCATACTGTTCATCAGATTGTGGTATAATTTTGTCAAGATATTGCTTTCACATCCGTAAAGGTTATAGGCATATTCGGACCCAGTAGGTCGTCTGTGCACAGCCAGAGCAAATCGCTTGTTAAATATTATAGTCTTGTGAAATGTACACATCCTTAGTTGTCAAACTAAACTACCCACATGTTACACATTCAAATGTTGACTTAAATTTTTGTTCCACTTGAAACTTTAATTTTAAGTATTAGATAATTAGTGGGTAGCTTATCTTGTTTCAATCAATAAACATTGTTATTATTATTTTACATTTTATTTCAAGTCGATATTTGATTTATATTATAGCATTCATAATATCTTAGCACCACATCAATAGTATCTGCCATAATAGGTTGGAATATCTTTTACTATTTAATTCTTTTTAATTATAGAATATGAAGGACTTCTGAAAAAATAGCAGGTACTCCCAAAATCTACGATCAATTTTCTTTAAAATTATATACAGAACATTATTTATAGGCAGGTGTAACTGCAACAAAAAGAAAGTTATCTTTCAAATCAGAAGTTTTTTGGCTTGCAAGAACAATAACATATAATACAAATATTAAAATTAAATATTGAAGGCAACGTGATTGATTAATAAGAATTGATATATTTGTCTAGTAATAATGAACATTGTATCAGTTTACTTTAAATAAGCTCTTTGTGTTTCATTTGCGTATTTAATTTAATTAACCAACAAAAGATTGTCAAATGTCAATCATGAATGATTCCTTCCTATGAAACACTTAAAAGTATTGATGGTTCATTCATCTGTTTTTGAATAATCCAGTACAACCAATCACAAATAATTAACGGAATCTCTTTAACTCGTGATTGGTGTGAATTGTAAATGAGTCAAAAACCGACCAAATCCCGAATGATCTGAATGAATTGTTCTGGAGGCCCAAATGATCCATTTGAATCAGAATGTACCAATACACTTGATGAAATGTACTAGAATGTTTCGGTCACAAGAAATGAATGATTGACATATGTCTACAACCCCTCTAACAGCTACCTGCAAAACAGGTGCAATGCAAATTAGAATGCTCTTATTGTTATTATAAGCACAACTGCTATAAATATAATTAACATTAGTGTGGAATGCAGATGAGTTGTAATCCTAAAACCAATTAGACTTTATTGTTATAAATACTATTGTACTACAAGATGCCAACAACTGGTAATGAGAATATTTTTTTTTTAATAAGTTACATATTTTACTGGTTCTTTTTGAACATAGTCTTTGCAAGGTTTGAACCCTGATTACATAAATTGATGTAAAATATCACACAAGATCATTTTAAACTCAACTAAGCAAATTCGAATCTGCTTAATACATTTTTAATTTTAACTTTTTAAAACTTACGCACATAATTTTAGTATTGGCAATAAAGACTAACTTTATATTCAGTTTTTTTTTAATTTAATAATTTAGATTTACTTTGCATTGACCCATCTCAACACTCACTCTACTTTTTACAGTTTGTTTCATTGTGTTAAGTCACTTTAGTAGTCAAAACAATGTAATATTCTGCAGGAATCATTCAATCAATCAAATGTTTACCTACTAAGTATTAATTTATTTAATTAATTATAAAATATATTGTAAATTAATGTTTTAAAAAAAGTCCCACTGACTTGCTGGATCTTACTAGGACAGAGGTTTTTTTGAACCAGTGGTAATGCGCAAATGACTATAAATATTTCTCGCACACTTCATGATATCTCCAAAATTGTACATCTGTGACTTGAAATTTGGCTTACATGCTCATTTCTTACACTGAAAGGATTTTAGAAGATTCAACCCTTAAGTAGTGCTATTCCATTCTTCTATTGTGTCATAATTTAAACGAGTGTTTGTAGTAGAGTGAGCGCTGATGTTTCCCTGATGCGGCAGGAATGACACAAAGGAGGATGTGTTCGTGCATCAAACAGCGATCGCTCGGAACAACCCGCGCAAGGCTGTGCGCTCGGTGGGCGACGGTGAGGCGGTGGAGTTTGCCGTGGTCGCCGGGGAGAAAGGCTTTGAGGCCGCTGGAGTGACCGGACCCGGCGGCGAGCCGGTAAAGGGCTCGCCCTACGCAGCTGACAAACGCCGCGGCTTCCCCCGCCAGTGAGTCACTTACGATTTCTCTTTAGACTGTAATTTATCTTTTAATTTGGATTGACTACACAAGAAAAATATAAACAGAGTTCAATTATCATCAGACTTGCTTTTGGTTCAGTTTGTCAATAAACAAGTTTAAAAGTTTTATTTAATACAATACATGAATAAAAATACCCCTGGTGATGAGGGCATCGCCACCATGCTGGTTCTATTAAAATTCATATACAAAATTGTAAGTTAAAAATTGATTGTAAGTTTAAAAATTATTGTATAGTTATATATGTTTAAAAGTATATAATCCCAATATGATTCTTGCTGGTTCATTCCGGGACTTAAGTGGGACTTGAGTATTTTCCATACCAGTAGTAAAATAAACATAGGTGACTTCATTATGATATTATAATGTATATAGTTTCTATTTTCTTAGGATTTTGTGTATTGGCGGTGTAAGAATATCCACTACTCCATATCATCCTGTGCAGGTGTGTTGTAAAAGGCGACAGAGGGAATACATTTTATAAATACATTTGTACAACTTTTCTCATTGTATATGTTGTAAAGTCCCGCTGGATTTCTTGCTGGTTCTAAAAAAAATTACTCTGTAAGAATTACATGTAATCTGTATTGGATAAAAAATACAGTATAATTAATCATTTCTACCCAATTTCTTTTTAATTTGATAATTTATTCGTATTGAGACTTGGCATCTAAAATAAATTATCAAATATGTCGTGGTCTGTTTTCTTGTAACATATTTGGTAGGGGAGTGTAGTAATAAATCTTGTGTGACAGATACTACCCCCGTCAAGGCGGCGGACGCGGCGGTGAGGGCGCTCCACGCAGGGGAGGCATGGGACGTCGCGGGCCCATGGCCATCCAGGGGGGGCGCGCAGGGGGATGAAGGGCAAGAAGGGGGGCGCCACCACAGCGAAGGTAACTAATGTCTGCATGTACTTGCCACATTATTTCTAATGTTTTAGCTATTCAAATGTACTCTTATTTCATTAGTTTCATTATTTAGTCTCGATTCTCACCTAGCAGGGGTATATTGTAATTGAATAAATTTATTTAGTCCATTCAATTAACAATCTGCTTTGCGAGTCTAGGTGGCACCAATTTATTGTGTGTAATTCTAGTCACTAGTCAGCGATTATCCACGATACCTGTTATGCAACGGTGCACAACTTGAGTACTACTGCCAGTATAATTACAGGCTCTAACACATTCTATCTATTAGTCCTCAGACATCCTTAGACAACACATCTGTATTTTTTTATGAAGTAGTCAGTCACCATCAGGTGGACTGTAATTATGTTGGTCCATGTGTTTTAAAAAAAAAAAAGAAACTGGAACAAATGCACATTCGCACATGTTGAATTGCATGCAGCCTTATAATATGCATTGGACTACATGTTAGCTGTGCCACAATAGTATTACCATTACAAAACTAAACACCCGGCGCGATTACGTCATTCTCCTAATACAGCGCCGTGACTTATGTACTAGAGTTACCTTTGAAACAACTTTTGACTATCTGTAGTTTAATCACATACATTATTGAATCTTTTATTTGTTTAATTCTAACCGCGATTTTACATAATTAAAAACTTAGCTGTGCATGAGATGTTAATGTTTATTGTAACATTAGTTATATTTTATATAAATTAGATAAAAAATTAATAAATCTAACTACGGATATTAAAAGATTAATAAGATACGCATACAAAGTGCACTAAAGCATTGTTTATGTATTAATATAATACTCTAGAAACTGACAAAATTTTATTTATTACTAACTTCTCACTACACTAACCCTCATTGCAACATAATCTCAAACCCGTATGTGAATTACACCAATAATGTTGGTCACATTGGCCGGGCTGGTATATTAAAAAGCATAAGTTATACAAATGCCATTGCTTGAATGCTCACAGCTACTTCCGGCGCAACTTCCGCGGCGGGCGACGTGGAGGTGGTCCAGGGCCCATGAACCGCGGAGGCTTTAGGCGTGCTAGACCACGCGGTGGTTTCCAGCAGGCGGCCCGTGGTGATGAGGCTTCTCCAGCAGCTGACCAGGCCAAGCCCAAGCCCAAGGCCACGGTCGAAGCCGCCACCACCAACGAGAGCCAAGCTTGAGCGTATCGGGGACAGTCTGGTGCGTCGCTGCAAGCCTCCAGCTCGGACATCATCAAGTCCTAAGCAGTTGTTCCGTTTACCCACTCTTAAACAGCCACACTAGGATGGATACTCGGAAACGCGTGTTCATCTCATGATGATCCCTTCTAAACGGGATGGATAATCTGAATTCACTTCCGACTATACACCCTCCTGATGGCCGTTTAGGGAGGATAAACGGAATAACCGGCCCTGAGCAGGGACCTTGTGTCGGGCCCCAAGCTCAGCGTCAACAAGCCGAGGCTTGGGCGACGCACGAGCCTCGCCGACCTCGTGGCCTCACACCGTAGTGCATGTATCGAGCGCCACGCGGCCCAAGTGTCTTGTCCGTGTACCACTCAGTGTTATTATCTTCTAATCGTATTCGGGGGTGACGCGAATGAATGCACCTGCAAAATATCATGGATCAAAGATGTGATATTTTTATTATTGAATTATATATTGTATTGGTTGGACGTTCGTAGAGGAACTGTTCATTTTTGTATACCATCAGGTCGGCTCCGGGCAGCGGATGACTTGAAATTTGTATTTTTATTTAGCCGCAAGCCGCGGGGCTTGGCCTCGGTTTAGATTGCGTACAATTTTGTATACTATTTGAAACATTGTTGGTCTTACTATCCGTGGTGAGATGGTATACCTGTGACTAAATTGTCTAATCTAAAACGAAACTTTGTGCAATTAAAATTAATAATATATTCTACTTGATTGTTGAGAAATGATATGCAGGAGCCCCAAGAGAATTGTGTACTTTAAAAAACATACCTACTTTTTTATTTTATATTAAAAAAAATACTTTGATTATATTTAAAAAACTTGTACATTTTTTTGCAAATGTTTTTTTTTTCTTACATAACAAAATTATTAGTACTTTCCTACGCTCATGAAATAAAGTTCTTTTACCTGTGTGAACATTCTTTCATTTCCGATCCCATAACACTATGGACTCCCTTTACAATGATTGTGTAATATTCGTGACTAAGCAAAAAACTGAGCAACTGTATACAGAGAAGTAAAAAGGTTTTAATGATGTAAGCTATAGCTCAAGTTTTTGTTGTGTATAGTTTGAAGTTCATTGAACGATGGTTGATGTGTTATTAATTTACACTTTACAAGATATTACGTAGGTATTTAATTTATAGTGATTTTGTTCGCAATGTTAGCAAAAATCGACATCCATATACTCGTTTGTGTTTTGTTATTTATTTTTATTACTTTATATATGCCTGAAATACTTTGACCTTGACGATGGTAGGTCGGAGTCACGATTCTCAATTTGAAACGACCCTACGATGTTCGTGTCTAGCTTATTTAACGCAACAATTAAGAGCGGCTACCGACGTCACGAATCTATCCAAATATTGTTCTAGGCTTTTGATATTCATGGATGACATAGCTTTAAGATCGAATATTTGGGTCTAGATATGCAGAAGCCAACAATCGCTTGTCTTCATATTTATTGCTAAGCTATTTGAAAATTAACGAATAAGTAGTTGTTTGCTGTCGGTGTCAAACCGGCACATACAGATTGCGCCGTGACACTCAGCTTGCTAATTAAATAATATAATTATTCAGCGTCTTATAAAGAGGGATTATTATGTATAGTCTTGAAAGCTAGTAATAAATAACGGCCAAGTTTTAATATCACCATTAAATATTGTGATATCGATAGGTGGCAATCTAAGATGGATAATATCTTGAGGGAGCAGAGAGAAAAACGGGTAATACGTTCGTATTCGATTTATTGGTAGTTGTGATCTAGCGACAAAAGAAAATGCAGAGCGCGGTCCCCTTTGCCGCGGTCGTGCCGCCGTTACATCTTTATAATACTTTACGTGGTAAAGTCACGCTGCAGCTATAATAGTCGTGGTACGAATTGATTGGCTCGACCGGGGAGAGCCATGCTCTCGCAGAACACCAGTGTAAAATAGCAGTTTTCCTAGACGTATACCTGACGAGAAGATGTGTCGTAATTTCCCGATCGCTGGCCAGCCAAGTTGAATCCGTTGATTGACCTCTCGGTCGAAGTTGGACTTCTCGGACGGCCGGTTTCTCGATCGGACTAAGTATTTGTTCCAGGTAAACTTACACGTCAACAACTTCGAGCTTAGTGCTCAACAACTACCGGCATAGGTGTGACGTGGACATTAAACATGGTCTTTGTTTAGTCCATGTTCATCTTAAGACCTATCCTTTGGGAGACACTGTTGAGGTCATTGAGCATAGTGCTTAGGTCCTCCAGCGATTCTGTAATATGGAGTATATCGTCTGCAAAATCGAAGGTGAGAGATGTACTCGCCATTGATGTTAATCCTTTGCAGTTCAGTAGCTTGAAAACGTCTTTCAATGCAGCATTGAAGAGTTTTGGGGATATAACGTCACCCTGCCTTACACCTCTCTGTATTTGAATAGGTTTCGTACTCTGGTTCTGTATTCGGATAGCCAACGTAGCCGTACTGTACAAATACTTCAGCACTTCGATATGTTGACAATCAACTTGACACCGCTTATGGAACTACAGCACCGCTCAAATTTCGACGAAATCAAGGGTTTTTCATAGTCCACATACGCAAGACAAAGTGGCAGATTGTACCTATGGATTGTACTCTTCGGTCTTCTGTACAATCTGCATCAGGTATATAATATGTGATCAATGGTACTGTAAGCCTTTTCGCTTACAGACTTGTTCGGGAGGCTGGAAGTCGTAATCTGCGTGCCAGACAATTCGTAATGACTCTCGAAAACAGCACGTAGACTGCTCAGAAGCGAAATCGGTCTGTAGTTCTGCAAGAGAGCGTTGTCGCTTTTCTTGAAGAACAAGACCACCGGACTTCTGCTCCACGCCTCTGGGGTAGTGCCACCGTGGAGGATGGAACTGAAGAGCTTCTGAAGGACTTTAATTACTGGTTTTCTAACCTCTTTCAGAAGCTCCGCTGTAATTCCGTCCTCGCCTGGGGCCTTGCCGTTTCTAAGGTACTAAAGAGCCTGAATAGCTCTCGCTCAGACTGACGTCCGGAACATCATCGTAACAGTGTCGAATAAGTCTTGTTCTTGGATCGTTACTCACACTTACATGTGGCTCCAACGATGATGAATACAGCTGCCCATAGGACTTTTCAATCTAACTCAAAATCTCAGGTGTCCCGGAAATGATGCTGCCACACTCGGTCTTCAGCTTTGACAGTTGGCTCTTTCTGGCAGACAGATCTCTGGCAAAGATTTTGAAGCCCAGGTTCCGCTCGATCGCTTCTTCAATAGAAGCAGTATTAAAGTTGCATAAGTCCAGCTGCATGCATTTAGAGATCTGTCTGTTAAGTTCCTGAACAGTCCTGTATGCTGTGTCAAATCTGTTGAAGACTGCAGTTTCACTTCAGAGTATGGTCGGAGTTTTTGTGTTCTTCTGTGGCGGGTCTTGCAGAACTTAGCTATAGCCGCATTCCACGAGCTTGTCATTCATATCGTCCTCTGCATTGCAGTCTTCTAGGCACTGGAAACTGTTTTGTAACTCGAGCTGAAAGGTTTCGGGACTTCTAATTAGAGCACGAGGGGGACGAAGCGTTGACTTCATTAGACGAGAACTCTTCAACTTAACGTTTAGCTCCAAAGTGCTTCTAACCATTCGATGACCGCTGATAGTTTCACCCTTGCGATCACTGAAACATTACTGAACAGTAGCTGTCTAGTCGTCATAATGAAGTCAATCTCATTTTTTGTCGAACCGTCGGGGTTCGACGAGGTCCACTTCTGGAAGAAATAGTTCACCATAAAGAGTCCTTCTTTCTCCATGAAGTCGGCCAGCTGGTGGCCTTTTTGGTTCCGTTGCCTTATCCCAAATTTCCCTACCTTCAGCTCACCGTTCTTTCTTGTGCCTAGTTTTGCATTGAAGTCTCCCATTAACACCGTATAGGGAGTTTTAGAGGCATGCATTGCTCTGGAAATACCGTCATACATTTCCTATGACGATATTTCTAGACGTGCCGAGGTTGGTGCGTAAACCTGTGAGACCTTCAGCGCATACCGTTTTGTGATTCTGAGTATAAGGTACGCAACCCTCGTCGACACACTCCCAACCTTTACCACGTTGTTAACGAGAGACTTATGAGGATAAACCCAACACCTACTTGGGACAGATGGTTGCCTTCCCGGTGATAGAACAAGTTGCCGGATTCGAGAATCACCGTGTCCTTCCCCTCTCTTCGGACCTCGGATAATCCTATAATATTCCAGCGAAACTTATCTATCCCCTCTTCCAGCTCCAGGATCTTCTCGTCAGTTCTCAGGGTGCGTGCGTTGTATATTGCTAGGTCAAGTCGTCTAAGCAGGCAACCGAACCTCCACCGGAGATTCTTAACACAACTGTTACCATGGTTGCCACCGTAGCCAGGAATAGCGGGGCCGCCGGGCACTGGGGGCCATTGAAACAGAAACAAAACTTTTTTATTCAATATAGATTATAAATAATACTTATTGTATGTCACTTTTTCCATTTATTACTGGTTCGCAAAAAACCTCTGTCCTGGGAAGAACCAGCGTGCGTGTTACAATTAACAACACAAAACAAATTAGAAACAGCTTGGTGGGGTCACCCTTCCCAGGGGTATGATAATAACCCCTGGGAAGTTATTTAATTATAAAAGAATTATTTGTGTCGTTGCTCATGCCATAGTTGCCACGCTTGGCGAGCGGGTTCGCAACCACAGTTTTTTATTGTGAAATTGCTGTTATCAGGAAGATGCTGCTGCCCATCTCCTGCCTGTCTCCCTCTGTCGCCTTTTACGACACCCACGGGAAGATGTAGTTGATATTGTTAACCGCTGCCACACGGCTAGATAAAAAGATAAAATTAGGTAACAAAAAACAAACTCAAAAAAAGACCTCCGGGGAAAGCGATTACTGACTATAACGAGCTCATTCCGCTGTAAATGAGCTTTTATCAGGCCAAGACCAAGAATATTTTTTCAAAGGAATAGAAAAGCTTTTTTTCACGTAGAGGTAAGTATTGGTGTCATGGGAGACTATATTGAAAAATAAAAATATTTCATAATTATTTTTTCTAACATACCGAGAATACATTAAATGCTCCTGGTAGTTTTTGGGAACAAAATGGTGGCAAGAAGCGAGGAAAGTGGCAGTAACTACAACTAGAGCTGCGAATGCGAATGTGAAATAATAGTAATAATTAATTTATACATTGAATAAAACCATATTGACACTACAAAGTTGAAGCCCAGACTCCCGAACTAGCAATAGCTGTGTGTCGGGAATCAATAATCTCTCTCCATCATATTCTATCGATTATGATTACATTTTATTTTATATGTTTGTGGTTCATTGGTGTTGATTTATCACGTCATTTTAAACGCAATGATTATGAAAATGTAAATTAAAAACTTATTGAAAAAATTTAAACTTATTTTATTTTAGATTCATTGAAAGAATTTGTTGTCCCCGCTAATATCGTGTGTTTACTATATACTGAATCATTTTATCGTAATTCTTTATTAGATACTATTATTTTATAGAAATACATATATTTTCATTACAATAATAAACTTGTTTTTTATTTCGTAATCGATATAATACACAAAATTAACTGTTTCCCTTAGCAATGTTAGAAGCTAATACGAAGTGGCACATCTCTATCGTGTAGCGTCTTTACAAGCGTTCTGAATGTCTCGAAAATCGAAAAGTCAACTTCAGGCTGGCCAACAAGCCAATATAGAACGCGCGGCCTTCAAATCATATAATATGTTAGATCGTGTTTGCCGGAGAATACAGTGCACTTCAAAGAATTACCACCCAGAATAATTCTATGGTTCACTTACATAAATAACATATTACCCTATTTAAATAACATATAGAATAATAGGAAATGGAGTAAATGCGGCTCTACATTCAATTGTGGAAAGTCAGAATGTGCCAAAAAAGGCACGTATGTTAATTCTCAATGCCGTGTTAGTCCCTACGTTAACGTATGGTAGTGAAAGTTGGGTGTGGCAGAGAAGCACGAGAGTAGAATAAACGCAGTAGAAATGTGGTCGTTAAGGAGTATGTTAGGGCAGAATCTGAGTGACAGGGTGAGAAATTGTGTGATAAGAGAAGAGTGTGGTTTGCAGCCAAAGCCGTCTTAGGCCATACCGGGGCCCTTGGGCACACAAGAATTTGGGGCCCTGTTGGAAAGTAAAAAAAGTGAAGGACATTTTTCTGCTGCATTAATGCTGGCATCCACGACCTTTTCTGCCACCAGGGCGGCGCCACTTTACAATGAGGTAAAATCTTTGACAGATTTCATAACGGGGACGATAATATCTTTGGATAGTGCAAACTTTAATGTTGCAAAAAAAGGAAATATTCTATAACAACATCAATACGTGTATTCTTTTTATTTATTATATTTAAATTTAGGATTCACTTGTCTAAAAATAAGGATCGCAACAATTATTTGCTATAAAATCTAATATCTGTGTATAAAATTATCATATTAAATAAATCATTCGCCGTTAAATCTTTTGAAGTGTTATTTTTATTAATCAGTACGAAATGATATTTTTATCTCATAATTTCCATCCTCCATAGATTCCAAAAACCCAGGCTATAAGTAAGGCGAAACGCGGAATTACATATTTTCTACCTAAGAAATCTTGACAGATTGCCACTTCTTCTGGCTAACTCGGTAATGCTGTGTAGCTTGTCACTGCTCAGGGTTGCCATAAAGTAACAAACATCATTTACTCTATAACTTTTTTGTCGGGTAATATTTTCCTAAAATAGAAAAAGGATTGTATAGCGTAAGCGAATTAGGCCGATGCCTATCGTCACGGGGCCCCCTGGGCACGGGCTCCGTGTGCCCTTATAGTTAAGACGCTACTGTTTGCAAGATGATGTTGTGACGAGGATTGAGAAAGAAATGCTTTGGTGGTTTAGTCATGTAGTAAGAATGAATGAGGAAAGAAAGACAAACAAATTTATATTAAGTGAACGGAAGAATCGGAAAGGGACGTCCTAGGCGAAATTTTATCGACCGAATTGGCGATATATTGAAAATGGGCCAAATTAAGAGTACCCATAACCGACGAGAATGTATGCGTAGGTATATGGATGTGGTGGAGGCGAGAGAGGTGTGTCAAGAGGTGTGAGGAGGATCTTGCCAAATGAAAGTCTGTAAACTCTGCCTACTCCTCTGGGTGCTGGGTGACAGGTGTTTATGTATATATATATATATATATATATATATATATATATATATATATATATATATATATATATAACATGTGGTATACTTCGGAAATTAAATAACAATCATTAAGGATATAATTTAATACGGTTGTGATCGAATTTAAAGGGATAATTAAACATTAAAACGAAACACGAGTAAAACAATAATTTTTACTCGTATTTCGTGACTTTCTTAAGGAATTCTAACTGAAATACCTTAAAATTGTTCTTCTGGCGCTTCGCCAGCCGCGTTAGCGGATAATCGCGGTTTAATATACGGAATAAAAAATGTAGTGTTATGCTACTTATATATCATTTTACACTATTTTAAATTTATTTTTCCATTCTGTTTTTGATTTTCCGCATTCACCTCAAAACTGGATATTTTGCATCACCTTTATTTCCATAGGATCCTGTAACGTTTTTTAAACCGTAAGAACACAATAACAAATCATTTTCACGTCGTATTTTAACGCTATCAAAACTAAAAAAAAAATTAAGAGAGAAAGAGAACTTTTACGTTGGGCGCCAAAATGTCGTAAAGCGACAATTAAAAAACTAAAGAACCTAACCTAACAACAACGAAACAACAAAAATAGAACAAAAACGAATAATTTATTTAAAATTTTAAAAGATATTTACAGTTTTATATAAAAAAATATGAAGATGATGATGGGTGACGTGAATTACAATTATTTAAAAAAAATAACAAAGATAAATGAGTACTGAAACGGAGCCTGAAGACCAAAGTGGCACACCGCGCTTGGCAGTGGTGCTCACCGCTCACGGAGTATGCACAGGCTATGCCAGTGGTAGTGGAGTGAAGTGGTGGAGATAAGAACGGGAAATTATTTAAATTAAAAACAAATTTTTGTAAATGGCCAAGAAGAAAAGAGTATTTTTGTGGAAGTTTTGAAGTAAAAACATCAGACCGGTAACGAATTTGAATAAAAATTGCCATGACAACCAGATAAACAACGATGTCAAAACATGTCAAACTTTTTGGTCAAAACATGTCATGTTTCAGGCTCGTAATAGAGAAACGGCAAGATTTAAGTGAAAAATGAGATATTATTGATATAGAAAAAAAAAAGTAGCGCAACAGCGCACACGAAGCCCGAAATTGCAGAGTTACGGAGAACTAAATAAAAGATCGAAAAAGGTAGACTCCATCGACACCGATTTAAAAAGTGCTGATAGCGTGAAAATACGAAGTGAAAATGATTTGTTATTGTGTTCTTATGGTTTAAAAAACGTTACAGGATCCTATGGAAATAAAGGTGATGCAAAATATCCAGTTTTGAGGTGAATGCAGAAAATAAAAAACAGAATGGAAAAATAAATTTAAAATAGTGTAAAATGATATGTAAGTAGCATAACACTACAAAATTATGACCAATATTAATATATATAAATTACGTGTCACGCTCACGTTGTTTGTCCGCGATGGACTCATAAACTACTTAACCGATTTTAATCAAATTTGCACACCATGTGCAGTTTGGTCCAACTTGAGAGATAGGTCGTCAAAAAGGGCAGAACAGCGTCTGCCTGGCAAGCTAGTATTTTATAAAGAAACATTAACATTTTCTATCAAATTAACTTCCCCGCTATGAAATCTGTCAAATATTTTACTACATCTAAAAGTGAGAAAAAGTCGTGGATGCCCTCGTTGTGACCAGTAACCTCATAATGTTCCCCCTCGCTTTGCTCGTCGTCGCTTCTATTAAAATTTACTACACAATAATATTACAATATAATTAGAAACAAATGCTGCTGATGAAATACGAGAATTAGCGCGCGAACTTCACAGTTTATTTTTTATATCGCCTTGAAGTCTTATACTGGTGTTTGGAAGAACAGTTTACGCTGCAAACCCGTGCGCGATTGGAGGACGTGTGGCTCGAATTGAACCTGAATTTGCAAAGGTAGTTAGCGTAAAAAAACTCGAGCGTGTTTTGAGTTAGTACCGCCTCCTATTGAACACACATGGAAATACCGTATAGGACGCGTGGAAGGAGTCTCAGATTTAGTGAGTTTGAGTCCATGGCCTCTAATGCGTGTTGTCAAGTTTCGGCGTCTCTTTTCACTTATTACTTTAATTGCCTGACTCGTATTTCCTTTCCAATCGCTGTAAGACTATGCTACTTACTCTAGCAGACTCACTACTTTATCAGACGGAGCGCCACAATCTCGTAATATACCAATAAAATACTTAAAGGTATCTAAGGTTTGAAGCTGTGTGCTCATTATAATTTCAAATCAATATTGATTTACAAATTGAGTATGTCTATATATGTTCTGGTGACACAGCCGTCCGACACTGGGTCTCAAAATCGTATGTATTTTCCTAGTACTTGTAAAATTATTGTGAATTCAATCGTTCTCCGTATTTCAGGTTAAAATAATTTTAATGTTTATTATATATATAATAAGTCGCTCGCGTCCGTAGGCTTTGACCACCTGTTCCTAGGCCCACCCTACACGTGTCCCCCGGGTGGTGCTAAATGAACGACAAGCCGATACCACAGACTCGGCTCCACGCCGTGGTAGCGGCGTTAAATATACCACCCCATTTCGCACCATGAGGAATCGAATTAAAGAAATGGCCCCGAGTTCCCGGCGCCCCTTTAATGGGGCAGGGGTGCGAAGAATCAAGGGGAGGAAAACCGGCGACGAGGTTCGCCACCCGTCACGTTCTGTCTCCCGGAGAGGCGAAAAGTGGATTGCAGAGGCCCGTCTGGCTACGTTGAATGTATGTGGGGCAATGCATGATAAAATGGATGAAGTATGCGATATGATGTATGATAGAGGAATAGATGTGTCATGCGTAAATGAGACGAAAAGGAAGGGGAAGGATGTCACTACACATGGCATGTATACCGCATACTGGTCTGGTGTAGACGAGATCGTGCGGGCATGCCAGGGAGTAGGTATCATCCTTTCAGAAAGAATGGGCTAATGTGTGAAAGAGTATGAATGTGTAAGCCCAAGACTGCTATGGATACGAATGAAAGTGGGCTTAAAGAAGTTGTTTGTGTTAGGGGTCTACGCCCCAGACATGTCTAAGCCCACTTATATCCGAGAGCAGTTTTGGGAAATGGTAAGAATGGTGTTAAATGAAGTGTAAGGGAAATGAAAATATTATTATGCTAGGAGATTTTAATGGAAGGGTTGGGGTCAGGAGGCTTGGTTATGAAAGGATATTGGGAACGTTTGGTGATGAAAGTATAAATGAGATTGGTGAAAGTCGCCTCACCGTATGTATAGAAAAGAATCTTTTTGTGACGAACACTTGCTTTCGCCACAAGAGGATTCACATGTATACTTGGGAAAGAGGTGACGATAGAAGCATGATAGATTTCATAATTGTGGATGAAAGATTGAGGGGCGCAGTGGTAGATACGAGAGTTTACCGGGGTTCTAACGTAGGAACGGATCATTATTTAGTTTATGCCGAATTAATGGTCTATTCAGGCGTTGGCGCCATCGATCGTCTGTGTCTACCACTGCGTTACAGCGTATTAGAACAGAAAGTTTACAAGATGAAAGTGATAAAAACAAGTTCAAATGTAGACTGAAAGAAAATATAAGTGGTTTGGATGAATTATGTATGAAGGAGTTAGACTTGGAGAATATATGGCAAAATGTAAAGAAAGGTTTAGTGGATGCAGCTACCGAAGTATGTGGTGTTAGTAAGAGAAAGAATGAAAGGAAAAATAATACGTTACAAGATATAGTTGAAAGAAAAAAGCAAGAAAGAACGGATAAGAATGATAGAAGAATATCGGATAACTTCCAGGCAAATATTAAAATGTTCTGGAAACTTGTAAGAACTGCCAGGGGACATTCAAAAGAGCCTATGATGAATGCTATAAGAGACGAGAATGGCTATATTCTGAATGATGAAGTTTTGAGTTTAAAGAGATGGAAGGAATATTTTGAAAGCGTGTTTATGAGTGAGGAGACAACGTATGTACTAAGTGAAGTAGAAATACCGAAAGAAAAGGAAAGAGGTAGCGAGATAAGTATAGATGAAATAATGAAAGCAATGAAAAGCATGAAAGCAGGTAAGGCTGCCGGATATGATAGAGTTTCACTCGAAATGCTAAGGGCTGGAGAGGAAGTGGTGACAGGCCTGCTGCACACCTTGTTTAATTTATGCTGGGAACTGAAGCGGGTACCGGTAGACTGGTGCAAAGCCGTGATAGTCCCAGTACATAAGGGAAGAGGGTCGCAGCAGGACTGTAAAAACTACCGTGGCATTAGCCTTCTTAGCATTGTGGGAAAACTGTATGCTAAGATACTGATGGAAAGGGTCATGAAAGAAATTGATGGAAAAATTTGGGATGTGCAAGCGGGATTTAGAAAGGGAATGGGATGTACAGATCAAGTCTTTTCCTTGCGCATGATCGCGGAGAAGTTTCTGGCCAAAAACCAAAAGGTTTTTTGTACGTTCATGGACTTGGAAAAGGCCTATGACAGAGTGGATAGGGATTTGCTATGGCAAACACTGAACTCATTTGGATTGAGCGCTGGCTTGATACAGGCACTGGAGTCTCTTTATAGGGACTCTAGTGCTTGTGTTAGGATCAACGGGGTCTACTCGGACTGGTTTGACATCCATAAAGGTGTCAGACAGGGCTGTGTGGCTTCCCCGTGGTTGTTCAACCTATTTATGGACAGTTCTTTGCAAAATTTGAAAGTTGAAGAATGCGGATTAAGAATGAGTGAGTTAACCGTCAAATGCCTTTTGTACGCCGATGATCAAGTTATTCTTGCGTCGTCGGCGGCCGAGTTGCAAATGATGGTTACATTAATGAACGGATCATTAAAAGAAAGGGGGTATGAAAGTGAACGCAAGTAAGACGAAGGTTATGGTTTTTGAAAGAGAAGAAAGTAAAACGATTTGTGAAATAAGAATAGAAGGGGAGTTGCTCGAGCAAGTAGATGAGTTTGTATATTTGGGCTGCGTATTTAGCAGGGATGGGAGATATGATAAGGATATAGAACGACGAGTGAATGCGGGAAATAGAGTAAATGGGGCCTTGCACTCTATTGTGAAGGGTCAAAATGAGTCGAAAAAGGCACGTATGGCAATTCACAATGCTGTGTTGGTCCCTACTTTAACGTATGGTAGTGAAAGTTGGGTGTGGCAGAAGAAGCACGAGAGTAGAATGAACGCAGTAGAAATGCGGTCGTTAAGGAGTATGTTAGGGCTGAATCTGAATGACAGGGTAAGATTGTGTAATAAGAGAAGAGTGTGGTTTGCAAGATGATGTTGTGACCAGGATTAAGAAAGGAATGCTTCGGTGGTTTGGTCATGTGGAAAGAATGAATGAGGAAAGAGTGACAAAGAAAATTTATGGTGCAGAAGTGAATGGCAGAGTCGGAAGGGACGTCCTAGGCGAAAATTTATCGACCAAATTGGCGATTTATTGAAAACAGGCCAAATGAGGAGTACCCTTAACCGACGAGCATGTATGCGTAGGTGTATGGATGTGAAGGAGGCAAGAGAGGTGTGTCAGGATCGTGCCAAATGGAAGTCTGTAGTCTCTGCCTACCCCACTGGGTGACAGGCGTGAGTGTTTATATATATATATATATATATATATATATATATATATATATATATATATATATATATATATATATATATATTATATCCATTTAATGTTACCAACAAGGTGCTCGGGATCAAGAATTCTTTAAAAAGGGAAGTTAAAGCTTAGAAAAAAAGATATTCCAAGTGACTCACTAAAAGGCACTGTGTCGAAAAATAAAATAACATTTACTAAAAGTTACCTGTAAAATATTCATCTAGTTTTCACTTTTAAAACTTTAAGTTACGTTTAAAGTACCTTTGCCTGTTATTTTAGGTAAGGCGTTTGTCATCATCATTACTATGGTGGTAAGCAAAAAAATGACTTTGATATGTATTATGTAATAATCTAATCGGTACAACAGGGAAACGCTACAGAGGAAGACCCCATGCGAGATGGCAAGACGACATCGCAAAGATAGCGGGCCCAAATTGATTACAAATAGCCAAAGACAGACAATTGGGATTCTTTGGAGGAGGCCTTCACCCGACGAGGGGTTCTTGCAAAACAAATTAACTTGAAAAAATAATTACTACAATCATAGATAAATAAATACACAAAAATAGATGTAATCATAGGTTATATAAAATAAAATATTAGGTTTAGTAATAAGATAATTCACTGTTACTTACTCTCATTTGTTTGTAAGAAATAAAAAGGCTTGAATAAAAATAATTCTATTCTATTCTACAGCCTAATAAAATCTACTGCTGCTGAAATTACCCTTGCCTCCCCCACAGCGTCGCAGGGGGATTTTTGTCACAATTGCCACGCTTGGCAGGTGGCCACAGTTTTTGTTCTTTTTGACTTTGAGTTATTATGTTATGTTGTTAAGAGGATGCCGCCGCCCATCTAGTTTTATTTTCCTCTGTCGCCTCATACCACGTACGCGGGATGATTCTCACAAAGCGTAACAAAAGCATATTCACTACTATCTTGAAGACGCCCACATTATTATAGTACTTAATTGGACGGAAACACAGACGCCGACGAATAATTCTACTGCCTTGCTAAACGCATTACGAAAGACTAAACAAACCGCTTCATTTTATTTTGAATGCGTGGAATATCGACAGAAAGACCCGCCGACCGCCAAGTAGTCCCATAGTGGAAATGAGAAGAAAGTATTAAAGCATGTATTCCTTTCGCGCACTTTCCGAAATACATCTTAAGAATTATATAGAATACCGAGAGACTGACTACTCTGTGACTGCGCTCGAAGCTGTCACCATGCTTAAAATTGGCCAAGAAAGTATGAAGTGTAAGGAGTACAGAGTGTGTATTAAAAAGTGTCCATAGAAAACCGTTAAATAAAGTTGGCGCCGCACGAAAGTTGGAAACGCACCGAAAAATATTAGTGGGATAGACGACTTTTTCGAGGTTATATTTACTAAATAAAATTATTTAATATTTTAGAGCTACTGAGCAGTTTAGCAGCACACTTTACACCGCCGACAACTGCTAAATTCATTTCATCCCCGTTAGCTACTCGAGCGCTGTAGTGGAGAGTTTTTGAACTGTTATTTACTGCTTACAGATGGCCACTTTTTCAACTATTCTACTATGGGAGTTGGTACTCCTTACTTCTACACTCCATACAAAAAAGATACTATTTGATGGGTGTGCTGTTTACTCATGGTAACAACGTAGTTTTCCTGCGGATATAGTAGTCCTACGCAATTTATTGCAGTTTTCATTGTGTCAGACTTCACAGACGGATGTAGGCAGTCCCAACAATTGTTTGAACCTTCACTTTCAGTGACAATTGAATGATACAGCGTTACCAGATTTTAGTTTTGTTGGCTCCCATTTTGTTGCTTCGTCATGAAACTATCATTCTGAACGGCAGTGATGGAGATGCAAGTTGCGGTTAAAAATTTCAGTTTTCAAAATTTTTTCAGTGGTTTCAGCTCTCAGTTGTACCTCGGCAAAAGTTGTTGCAGCAGAAATCTTGTTCCGTGGTTGTTCAGAAGTCAATTATGTGGTTATTGCTTAAGTAAAACAATATTAAATCAAAGAGCAATAGACTTTAATTTCTTGATTTTGAAACTCTCATATTGGAAACAAAGGAGTTTTTTAAGTATTTAAAATTATTATAGTATGAAAATAATTTTATTTCAATATGTCCACGTACTCGGCGGTGAAGGAAAACATCGTGAGGAAACCTGTATGTCTGAGGAATAAGGAAAAAATATTTCGAAGACATGTGAAGTTAGCCAACACGCATTGGTGCAGCGTGGCGGATACTTCTTTTCCCTAAAACCCTCTCATAAATGAGGGGAGACCTGTGCCCAGCAGTGGGACGTATATCGGCTGTATCTTTACTATGTCCATGTGACCAGTGGTGTTACAGCATAATATTCATTAATTCTAGCCCAAGCTTCAATCGCAGTTTTATATTTTTAGTTTTAAACAGAATGTGCAACGTTTACCACCTTCTTGAAAATGCACGGTCATATTTGTTATGAAATTGGCATATTAAATACTGTATAAAAAACCCTTGCGTACATCAAAGGTTTTTATCATTCCTCAACTAAAATATACAGTCCACTACTCATCTTCACCATTGTCCTTAACACACCTAAAATTCCTGTAACGCATCGACGAATGCTTTATTAAGTCGCTCCTTTCAGGTATAACTTTATACTCGGAAATATTTAGAAATCACTATTTGCAAGATGTGAAGAATATGAAGAACGCTTAAGTATTTCAAAGACGGCATCTTGAAATGTAGCCAACAGCGGACTTTTGAACCGGAGCGTTATATTGATGTAACAAAAAAAAAAATTGAGAGTTTATCTTGCGGTTTCTCGTGGGTTTTGATGCGCCTTTTTTATTTATTCTGCATACAAATTATGTTTTTACAGTGGTAGAGCCACGCGGGAGGTTTTGGGGCTTAAGTCTGGTTTGAGTCTGACTCAAACTAGGGTGGTACCACGACCTCACAGAAAACCAACGTCAAGTAGTGGCTCTGTCGGTATGTTTCGTCTAGTGATTGCAGGCAGCCGCAGGGCTTCCCCCCCCTCCTCCATCAACATGGCAGCGGAATCAAATGAGATACAACCCCAGAAGGGTACCAGCTCGCCTGGTAATTGAGAAACCTTCGCCGAGTATTCTTGAGAGTTCTTTCTGATCGGCTCGACTCACTAACGCTGCGGAGGGTTGTTGCATCGCTTTGCGTTTTCTATCGTACCTACCACGGGGAGTGTTCTGAGGAATTATTCGGATTTTCAGCCGCCAAATTTCACGAACGCACATCGCGTCAAAACTCACGATGCCATCACCATCTGGATGCTTGGCGGTCCACCACTGTGCGTTTTACTAGGAGCTTTCTTCCTCGTACAACTTCTCTGTGGAATTGTTTACCACCGGCGATTTTTCCGGACCGATACGACTTAGGGACCTTCAAAAGAGCTTACTCTTTTCTAAAAGGTTGGCAACGCACCTGCAATTCCAGTGTTGCGGTTGTTAATGGGCGGCGGTAGTCATTTACTACAGGTGAGCCGCATGCTCGCTTGCCCTCTCTTCTATAAAAAAGGAGATATATCAGGAGGCAAGTCCCCGGGACATGATGGACTTAGTATTGAGCACTTGCAATACATTGAACCTCTCATGTCTCATCAAGGTCTTGGCTATGTTCTACTCACTGTGGTGGTACTTATTGTGAAGAATAAAACTGTTGAATTGACTGACAAGAGTAAACTATAGGCCTATTTCTCTTGCCGGCATAATTGCAAAGGTGTTTGACGGTTAATTTAACTCCAGAGTTGAATAACCACGCTACGCCAACCAAGGTTTGTGAATAAATTAGCGAAAATTATTAAAAGAAATAAAAAGAAACTTATTAGAGAAGGTTTTAATATCTAGAAAACACATAACAATAGTAATAAAAAAGGAATGAAAATTGTCTAATAATCAACCAATACATATATTAACAATAAACTACACAGATTTATTGTAATTTATGAAATAAAATTAATAATGTACCAAGAAAAAGTAAAATCAAAACTGAACAACATAATCATGGAAAAGGGATTCAACCCGTAGGTTGTGTCAACTTATGTTATCAATTACATATCAAATGATAATCTATCCGTACTTTCATATTATGGTAAAATCAATTGGTAGTTTTCACTAATTTTTACACCTAACCGTTTTCATTACTCATATAATTTGGATATGCTACCTTTAGTTGCGTCTCAAAACTTTATCAGATTTCCATGTTTCTTTTTTATAATATAAAATTGTATACCCTTTTGCCTTAAAATTCCAGGAAATATACAAAATTTATCCTCCGCCAAGTGGTAAAACTTTATAAAACAAAGATTGTATAAAAAGGGTTTTTATAATATTAAGGAATTTATTAAAGATAACAACCCCTGGGAATGAGGTGATCACTACAAATCTTGTATCCTTGAATTACTTGAACTAAATTTTTTTATAAAAAGTTTTCTATTGACAAGATTGTCAATTAGCCTATAACAGAAAAGGTAGCACACTAAAAATCTCACAAGCTTAAATATCGCAAGACACTCTTTTGTGAATTGGTTTCCTTCTGCGTAATTACGTCCAACTGTTGCAATTACCAACAGCATTCATAGGATTCTGACATGCTATCAGATTCATTCTTAACGACTGCCTTACAAATGCGAGGAAAATCTGTTTATCGATATCTCCATTTCTTAAGTAGTTTAAAAAAAATTACTTTTATTCTTAAATCAACTTTACGACGATTTTAAATTATCATAGAGTAATGACCATGTGCAAATGTATACCTGGTAATGGCAACCTTAAATTAAATCAGTAATTTAAGTTTAATTGATATTTGCCATGTCTCATCAAAATAGTAACTAATTTGAGGCGAAACTTCTTCCAACTGTTTTAAATTACCTTATCATTGCGGAGTTGAACTTAGTTATGTTTATTATATCTTAAAACAAACACGAAAGCCCCGAATTCTGTACAATATTTATTAAAATCATTTACACTATATAAAGTAAAATAAAACAGTATTGTATAAAATAACCACAACGAATATAAAAATATAAACAAACTCCGAAACCGCGGCACGCTCTCAGTTATACAACATGTAACAAAAGCCCCATGGTTCCCGTTAATTCAGTATATAATAACAGTATTCAAACGTATGGAAACAATTTCACTTCAAAGTCGACAATAAAAACATTTTATTAAATTTAAATATTTTTTATTAGCTGATAGTATGCCGTTTTGTCACCTCTGCATTGGACGCGTGACAGTCTCAGTCAGAGGTAAAACTACTTACAATTCGTAAATAAAAATTTACTTGAATATAATTTAATTATTATATGATCGAGTTTTCTGAAGCAGAGTTATTTCTATGTGTCTACTGATTCTAATAACGTACTTAACGGAAACTACAGGTTGTTTGTTACACGTTGTAAAATATAATTATATAGAATATTCAATCATATAAAAGTGCCGCGGTGAAAATTGAACAAGGCACGTAAACTCCAACTGTTCCGTCTTATTTATAAGTATGTACAATTTTTATACAACAGCGGTTATTTACAAAAGTGATTATTCCGGTTAAACGTCGTCCAGCTTACAGACTGCAAGTTGATCTTTTTCTATTTCAATTTGGCTCTCACTCTTCACGATGTTGTCTTTGGTTTCTTTCACATCAGCGTTTTCCTCGCAAGTCTTCGAGTCCTCGCTGGACAGGGAAAGCTCAAACTGAGCCACCAATTGGCTAAGCACCCTCTTCAAATGGTCGAAGGACTCCTTATCAGCCGGCACGGGCGAGTCCAGGACAGCTTCGCAGTTCCCGTCCTCGCAGTTATTCTCGTGCTGTCGCTTCAACGACCTCAGATCTCCGACCGTGATGAGGAGGTTTGGGTTCTTTTGCAGCTGCTCGGTGAGATAGGCACCCTCCTGGGAGAACAGGAACACAGCCGGGATGTCGATATCGTCGTTCCCGTCGCCGGACATGGCGAAGAGTGCGGATGTCTCGTGTGTGGATCCAGCCACATTGTCCAGAACCAGGGCCAGATTGGCACCGGCCGTCTGAAGGTTACGGACCTTCTGGGCAAAGGTGCATTGACCACGTTGCACTATCGCAAATTTACCGGCAATCTCGTGCTTGTTCTGGATTTCGGTGCAGGCGTCGAGAGGCAAGGCGAAGGCAGCGGTACCTTCGAGACGATCGTCTCCAGTGATTTCCTTACCGAAGTGGGCGGGGCCGGCGGTAAAAATGCGCTCGTCAACCTTCACCCCAGCAGCCACTACGCCGCTCTCCATGTCGCTTAGAGTGTTCCACTTGGACATCTCGCGCATGAACGTGAGGCCCTCGGCGGCGTCTTTTGCTGATTTTGCCTAAACAATAAAAGTTAAAACTAAATTCGCCATCGTGTAGAGTAATGTAGGAATATGCACTTACATATCTACCAGAGAGCCGTGGTAGCTCAGATGGTTAACGCTCGCTGTAAATATAACAGAACGCGAGTGACCCGGGTTCGATCCCCGCCGGCACCAATGAAATTGTTTATTATAATTTGAAGCGCTAATTTACCACGTGCTCGGCGGTGAAGGAAAAATCGTGAGGAAACCTGCATGTCTGAGGAATAAGAAAAAAAAATTATTTCGAAGACATGTGAAGTTCGCCAACACGCATTGGGGCAGCGCGGCGGACACTTCCTTGCCCTAAAACTTCTCAGAAATGAGGGGAGGCCTGTGCCCAGCAGTGGGACGTATATAGGCTGTAACTTTACTTTTTTACTTTATATCTACCATATCATCCTGCGGTCAAAAATAAAAATAAATTCGTGCGGCTACTGTAGCAATTTCCTCTACGAGACAACCTATAGTATATGTAAGTTATGTTCTACTAAAGTACAGATCTCGTCAAGCCGACAGAGGGAAACAAAACCAAAAGGTGGGCAGCAGCATTTTTCTAATAACAATGAAAAAATAAAAAATCGATTATCAAACGGCATCTTTCACCATTACAAATGTACTAAATGCTTTTAATTTTTTTATGGAACGTATATATGAAAAAATAATACAAATCTATTTGAAAATTTAGCAATGTATATAAAAAAAAAAAATTGTACGTAACCGGAAAGGTTCTCGAGTGGCAGCCTCGTACCGGTAGGCGCAGTGTGGGGCGACCCCCCACTAGATGGAGTGACGACCTGGTAAGACATGCAGGAAGTCGGTGGATGCAGGTGGCTCAGGATCGTGCTTTGTGGCGTTACTTGGGGGAGGCCTATGTTCAGCAGTGGACTTGTGAAGGGCTGTAATGATGATGATGATATATATATGATATTAATATTTGCAATGTTATTTCTCGTATTTCTTATTGTACGTATAATTATGCAAATTGATAATCATAAAATAAAACTCATCTCAAAGTGGTTGCTGCGGCTCATACACATCTACATCTATCCTCGATTACGAATCAAAATGCAGATGCGTTGTCACCCGTGAGAACTAAGATGGAGTGCATCCTTTCCAGTAAAAAGGTTCTCCGATTCTCTACACTCACCATACGAAACGCAGCAGAGTTAAGCTGCTATTTTACGCTACCTATTCCTGCTACAACTATACTACTAATATAGCTGCAACATAGCTCTGCCACGTAAATAATATGCTTAGTTATAATTAAAAAAAAACGAATATTATATAGTGATATATTAGAGATTTTGCTATTGAAATGTTATGGAGTTATGGAAGCATTTAAGCCATTAAAGTATTACTGCAAATAAAAATGCAATATAAAATAAAAAATTGGGGAACCAATTGCTATAAAAACCTAGGCACTATAAAATATTTAGAAAATCAAAAAGTGCACGTTAAAAAACAATAAATTATATTTCTGACTTATAAATCTATACCACAAAGTATAAAATCGATATAGGCTGTATGTACTTTTTCCTTTGTATTTGAAGGGCAAAAAAAATATAAAAGCGTTTTTAAATTTTTAATAGTAATAAAACCTCATAAAAGTTAAAACACATTTTATTAACAAACTACGTGTTACTTGCACTTGATATGAAATAGGGAATCGGTAAATGTAATTCTGAAGCTAATAAAAAAACCGATGAATTGCGACCCATCAATTCGTGACTTTAGTTTTGGTTACTTTTATAGAATAACGTATGTGTGGAAGATGAAGTAACAAAAAAAAGAATATGTAAAACTGTGTATACTGTGTATTTTAACCGACTTCCAAAAAAGGAGGAGCTTCTCAATTCGTCGCGTATTTTTTTCACGTATGTTGAAGTTGCATTGCTCGTCCGTTTTTTTTTTTTTTCTTTTTTTATTTCATTTTTTCATTCGTTTCGAATTCGACGTTGATTACCAACTCACTTTTATTAAGAGAGGACATTATAGCAAATACGGGGAACATGTAGGCGTGGCATGGCTATGAGGCAATTTAAAAGGCTTTTGTTAATACGAGGGCGGCACTGAAAATTTCGGGAATCAAGGAAGTGACACAACGTTACTATTTAAAAATGTATTTATTGCTTTTCGAAGTATTCTCCGCGAAATGTGACACATTTTTCCATACGATGGAACCAATCATTGAAGCAACCATTCCATTCGGAAGTTGGGGCCTCCAAAATGGCCGTTTTGTAGGCGTCCACAGCTTCTTCAGGTGATGAAAATCTCTGTCCACGCAATTTATTCGTTATTTTAGGGAAAGTATAGAAATCATTAGGGCTTAGGTCGGGGCTGTACGGCGGATGGTCTAATAATTCTATGTTTTCTTGCTCTAAAAACTTTTTTGTTCTGTGTGCGGTGTGAGAACTCGCATTGTCGTGATGGAGGATGATGCGGCGGTTGCAGTTCTCTTTACGGAAACGACCTGTGACAAACAAATGCTAGCATACCATTCTGCATTAACCGTTCTTTGTCCCTCGAGAGGAATAGTCGTAATATTGCCGATTTTGAAAACAAACGTGGCCACCTTTTTTTTTGCAACACTCCGTGAACGAACAATTTTTGTTGGCTTTAACTCATTTTCGAACACCCAAACTCGTAACTGGTTTTTTGTTTCGGGTTCGTACGCGTATATCCAGGATTCGTCACCTAATACGATGTTGTATACATCATTTGAGGATCTTTCGTGGAATCTTTCAAGAGTTCTGACGCACCAAGTAACTCGAGCCGCTTTTTGCTCTTCACAGAGCGAATGCGGTATTCATCGGAAAAACAACTTTTTTACACCTAATTGCTCGTGCAAGATTATTTGTATTTGACTCATGACTCTAAGTTGCCTGAATTTCGCGGTATGTCACGTGTTGATCTTCCTCAATCAGCTTACCCACAGCATCAACGTTTTCTTGGGTGACTGCAGTTTTTGGACGACCTTGACGGGGATCATCACTGAGCTTGACACGTCCACGTTGAAATTCAGCAAACCAGCGATAAATTGTGGTTTTGGATGGGGCTTCATCACTAAATGCAGAAATCATCCGGTCAACACACTGTTTTTGTGTTAAACCACTTCGAAAGTCATAATAAATCATCGCTCTTGAATTTTCTCGAGTCAATTCCATTTTCTCAACGACTAAACAAGTTTGACAAAACCTTGTGACAAGACCGAGAATCTTTTTTTAAATAAAATAAATGGTATTCGATTTTTTAAAACCAAGGAGTTTTCAATTAAAAAGATTTTAATATGACAGGAACAGTGGAAATATTCAATTCCCGATACTTTTAGTGCAGCCTATGTACGTACCGTTGGTGTTATCATAAGGTCCCGGGTTAAAACGGTAAAATCAACGGCGTAACCGTGGAAGGGCCATGCTCTCAGAGTATAGCAACGTAAAATGTTTTGAATGATTAGCTTTTTATTGGACATGAGGCATTCCATTTTAGTAGTTCTCAGTAGAGACAAAAAATCTAATGGAGGATAAATTTAGATGTGTATAGATCATTCGTTTATGATCTTTTTTTTATAAACACACATGTGTGCAGTTCACACGTGGTAGTGAAATCTTTACAAAATTAAATTTCGAGAGAATAAGACAAATGTAAAAACGAAAAAAATATGTTTTTTTTTTCATTCACTACTGATTCGGAAAATACGTTTGTTCTTGGGAGAATCAGCAAGAAATGCAGCGGGACTTTTTTTTTCAAATATTTCAATTTACAATAATTTTGTTGGTTCAATTTTCAAATTAATTTCAATAGGAGCAGCAATATGGTTGCCAATCATCTCATTCTCAGGGGTTATTCTCATTTTTGTATTCTTTGATATTATAATATTTTTGTATTCTTTGATATTATAATATTTTTGTATTCTTTGATATTATAATATTTTTTTGTATAATTTTTATATTATTAAAATATAAATAAATTTATAATAAAAACTGAATACTATATTCTATCTCATTATTTTGAATCTCTTTTTTGTTTCATCGAATTTCAAATCACAATGAATTTAAAGAGTCATTTAAATAAATCTGGATTCAAATGGGTACCGCAATAAACGAGTGATTTAGCTATACGTACCGTGGATGTGGTGTAGAGGAGCTGGACCCGGCCGTCGGGCAGCGTGAGCACGGAGATACCCATGTCCGCGAGGGCGAGCAGCTGCCGCGGGTCGGTGAGGGGGCGCGGGCGCGCGGGGGGCCGGGCCGCCGCGCCCAGCAGCCGCCGGAGCGGGCGTCGCAGCCGAGACGCCACCAGCGACCACGTACTCGGACACGTTCTGCACAACGTACGGACCAGTTTCACATCTCTTCAAGCGAACGACGAGTCATACATGCACTCATCCACAACACGCAATGCAACGCACGAGACTAGTTTCGAAGACCGTCGCCTCTACCCAATCTGGTAAAGACTAGGATAGAATAGAATAGAACAATTTTTTATTCAATATAGATTACAAGTAATTCCTATTGAATGTCATTATTTTACGTCACCACTGGTTCGAAAAAATACCTCTGTCCCGGGAAGAACCAGCAAGAAACCCAGCGGGACTTTTTTTTAAAATAAATTTTACAATGTCATGGGTTACAAAATATTTATAAAATTTATTTTAGAAACAGCTTGGAAGCGACCACCTCATTCCCAGGGGTTATTATCAACCATACATTACCACCCAAATCCAAATGGGGGGGGCCCAAACCCCCCCCCCCCATCAACATGGTAACGGAAATAAATAATGATCGACTACCCCAGGAGGGTACCAGCACCCCCGGAGAATCCCTCGCTGAGCATCCACGACCATGTTTCTCCACTTCTGAGCGTGGGTTCTCAGGCTGCCCCGCGTATTCTGGGGGGGAGGGGGGGCAAAATTCCGCTCAAGACTACAACTACTCGGGGCAAACGGAGCAACAAGACCAAGGCAACCCCTGCCACGCTGTCCGTGAATTTCTGCAATATCAGGGGACTTCACTCTAACCTAAACGCCGTCCACTACCATCTCGAGACGGCGAGGCCGGCTCTGCTCTTTCTGACCGAGACGCAGGTGTCCTCTCCGACTGATGTCTCGTATCTCTCCTACCCGGGGTACAAACTGGAACACTCCTTTGTGCCTCGGGCTGGAGTTTGCGTTTACGTCAGAGAGGACATCTGCTCTCGACGCCTCGGCAGACTTGAAGGTTCGGACCTGTCCATCCTTTGGCTACGCGTAGACAGCGACGACCATCCGCGCGTCTACGGATGCCTCTATAGGTCCCATAGCGGTAATGCCGAAACAGACCGACTATTCGACCACGTCCAAATGGTTGCAGATTCGTTGCTACAGCAGATCCCCTCCGCAGAGATCGTGATCCTCGGCGACTTTAACGCCCATCACGCCGAATGACTTGGTTCACGTTTAACCGATCATGCGGGGAGATCTGTTCATGATTTTGCCTTGGCATATGGTCTGACACAACTGGTTACTTCGCCTACGCGGATTCCAGATGTGGAGGATCATGCACCTTCCCTGTTGGACCTTCTGCTGACCTCTCACCCGGACGGATATCAGATTTCCGTCGACGCCCCTTTAGGCTCCTCGGACCATTGTCTGGTCCGGAGTGTGGTGCCACTCACGCTGAAATCGCGGTTGCATTCTGCAGGCTGCCGCCGTGTTTGGCACTATAGGTCAGCCGATTGGGATAGGATGCGGTTTTTCTTTGCATCCTACCCTTGGGGGTGGGTTTGCCTTTCTCGCCGGACGATCCCAACGTTGTTGCGGATTCTGTTGCTGATGTGGTACTTCAGGGTATGGAACTTTTTATTCCTTCCTCTGTGGTGCCCATTGGAGGCAAGTCTCAGCCATGGTTTGGTCGTTCCTGTAAAATAGCATCGTGTTATAAGCAGGAGTGCTACCAAGCCTGGGCTGATGCATCAGCGTCCCGGGATGTAAACACCAGCGCTCTAAAAAAGAAGTATAATTCCGCCTCTAGGTCCTCCAAAAGAGTCATTGCCAAGGCAAAGTCAGAGCACATAGGCAGAATTGGCGAGAAACTAGTTCGCCTTCCTTCTGGAACCCGTGCATTCTGGTCGCTCGCCAAGGCTGTCCAGGGGAATTTCTGTCAGCCATCTCTTCCATCTCTGCACAGGGAGGACGACTCACTGGCCCATACCGCAAAGGAGAAAGCCGATCTTCTAGGCTCTTTCTTTGCGTCTAACTCGACTCTCGATAACGGGGGGAGTACTCCGCCGACCATCCCGCGGTGTGAGTGCTCCATGCCGGAAGTGCACTTCACACAGCGCTCGGTTCGCAAAGCACTCCTCTCCCTGGACATCCACAAGTCGAGTGGGCCTGACGGAATCCCCCCAATTGTGCTGAGGACGTGTGCTCCAGAGTTGGCACCGGTTTTAACGCGTCTTTTCCGGTATTCCTACTCCCTAGGCGTAGTCCCAAAATCATGGAAGACGGCTTACGTTCACCCGATCCCTAAAAAAAGGCGACCGCTCTGACCCGTCCCAACTACCGGCCAATCGCCATCACCTCCTTGTTCTCCAAAACAATGGAGTCCATAGTAAACTGCCAGCTCATGAGGTACCTTGAAGATCACCAGCTGATTAGTGACCGCCAATACGGTTTTCGCCGTGGTCGGTCAGCTGGTGATCTTCTGGTCTACCTAACTCACAGATGGGCGGAGGCAGTAGAGTTCAAGGGGGAGGCATTGGCCGTTAGTTTGGACATTGCGAAGGCCTTCGATCGGGTTTGGCACAAAGCGCTTCTTTCGAAGCTCCCTTCCTATGGGCTTCCCGAGAAATTGTGCGATTGGATCACCATCTTTCTTGCAGATCGGAGCATCAAGGTCGTTGTAGACGGTGCAAGCTCCGATTGCAAGCCTATTAATGCTGGTGTTCCACAGGGCTGCGTGCTATCGCCAACGCTGTTTCTTCTGCATATCAATGACATGTTGCATACCCGTAACCGACATTCGTCCAACCAACCGTACCCTAACATTGCTATGCAGATGACAGCACTGGTGATGCTCTTTACACCGGCCGAGCCAATATTTCTCGGGAAAACGTCTCCGAGTGCCGGGACAAACTTGTGTCTAAAGTCGAGTCTCTGCTGGACAGAGTCTCGGATTGGGGGTGACTAAATCTAGTCCAGTTTAACCCCCAGAAGACACAAGTTTGCGCGTAAACCGCTAAAAAGAACCCCTTTGTCGTACTCCTCAGTTTCAAGGCACTCCCCTTGTTGCCTCAATCAGTATCGGAATCCTCGGCGTCGACATATCAAGTGACGTGCAGTTTCGTGGTCACTTGGAAGAGAAGGCCAAATTGGCCTCTAAAAAGCTTGGCGTGCTCAGCAGAGCGGGACAGTATTTCATGCCGGCACACCGCCTGCAACTTTACAAGGCGCAGGTTCGGCCGCACATGGAATACTGTTCCCATCTCTGGGCTGGGGCTCCCCAGTACCAGCTTCTTCCACTTGACAGCATTCAGCGCAGAGCGGCTCGAATCGTCGACGACCGAGCGCTTTCCGATCGGCTCGATTCACTGGCGCTGCGAAGAGATGTTGCATCTCTTTGCATATTTTATCGCATCTATCACGGGGAGTGCTCTGAGGAATTGTTCGGATTAATCCCAGCCGCCAAATTTCGTGAACGCACTACACGTCAAACGTCCCGATACCATCCACACCATCTGGATGCTTGGCGGTCCAAGATTCAAGAAAAGAGCTTACTCCTTTCTAAAGGGCCGGCAACGCACCCGCAATTCTCCTGGTGTTGTGGTTGATTATGGGCGGCGGTAGTCACTTAACATCAGGTGAACCGGATGCTCGTTTGCCCCTTCTTCTATAAAAAAAAACCACCACTTATGTCATAATAACCCTTTTTATGCAGTTTTTGTTTAATTAAATATTTAAACTTGATAATAGAGAGACCTTGTATATTTTCTGCGACTTTGTTAATTAATAGCGTATACATTGCCTCAAGAATGAATTAGTGACTCTGTGGAGTCGAGAAACTGGTAGCACCAGCTTGTGTTTGTTCCTAGTGTTTACAGAGTGTATGTCACTTTTTTTTTACAAAAACTACCTTTATTTTTGTGAACATACATCTTATATATATATATATATATTAGCAGATATCATAAATTACCAGATAAACACAGACCCTCACATCAACAACTTGCTGTCGAGTTTCAAGTTACGACTTTGCATAAACAGTGAAAGTTCTAAACACGCGCATCTACAAAGCTCAATACAACACAAATTACGGATGAGATTCGAACGCTTACATGGTAAATACATCTTTACCCAAACAGCGAAAGTTGCTACCAGCGAAATTTAAAAAAAACAGCCTAGAGAAGGAGACCTGCCTCCAGATCTTCTTGGAATCTTGTTATTAATAAAATTAAACCCTAGCATACCACTGCAAGACACAGTAATGTCATTAAAATTGAATCAAAACTAATAATTAGAAAGCTCAACATACTCAGAGTTAACTATGACATCGAAACGTCAATTACCTCAATCTCCCCATAAAGCCTGCCGTTCTATAACGTATAGAATAAGGGTGATATAAAGGCCCGCGTCCATTAGGCTCGCCGAGCCGAGTCGAATCGAATCGCAGAAAATCGCCTCCTATATATTTACTATGAAACTGCGTCCATTAGCGGCGAGCCGCGGCGCGCCGAATTGAATCGACCGCGCGAATTGCTTGACAGCCGAATTTCTTTGCCGATGAGATTCGATTCGACTGAGACGCGGAATTCAATTCCGCGCCTAGCTATATTATTATTTTTTTTTTGTTTTTTTTTAATTAAGAACTTTTTCATAGAATAAACAAAAGTATTGAAAAAAATTAACAGGATCCCTTTTCAAATAATGAAATAATGAATATAAATAATAGAAATTCGCCATAGTTATTTCTTTTCATATAAATGTCGTGTATGCAGTATTTGGGAGCACGTCGTTTCCTTTTTCTAGTCTCCTCTGCTTCATCAAATGTATTTGAAATAAAAACATCTCTTCATGGCCATGACGCAAAAACGACCTAATTTGATGAAAAGTTTACGATGAATTAACGATTAGATTCGATTCTTCAGAGATGGAATAAATGCGACTCGCTTCGATTCGACGCATTTCTAGTGTAGTCGACGCCAGGCTTTATACAATGTTTGTGATAACCTTCAAAATTACGAAAGAAAAGTGACATATCTACCTCTTATCAATACCCTGCCAACTTCACTAGTAAAAATAGTATGAGCCAATGCATTCTGTTGCTATTTTAATACGATCTCAGAATAAATAAAATAGTACTACTGTGCTTCTATGCTTCATTGATTATTCTCTATAGTTACTCGACTCCACCGAGTCAATAATTCATTCTTGGGGCGATGTATACGCTTTTACAACAAAATTCCAGAAAATATACAAAATTTGTCATACACAAAGTTCAAAATTGTTATTAAACTAAGTTTGTATAAAAAGGGTTATTATAATATTAAGGAATTTATGGATGATAATAACCCCTGGGAAGGGTGATCGCTACCAAGCTATTTCTGATTTGTTTTGTGTTGTTAATTGTAAATATGATTGTAAGCTATTATTTGAAAAAAAAAAATAAGCCGGGTTTCTTGTTGGTTCTTCTCAGGACAGAGGTGTTTATTTCTAACCAGTGGTAAATGAAAAAAGTGACTTTCAAAAATATTGTTATAATCTACATTGAATAAAAAAGTTTCTGTTTCTGTTTCTAAAACTGCGCATATTTACCATGTTACTTCTTTCTTAAAACAGGCTCTTTAAACTAAAATTAAATTTAAAAAAAACATTACCCCCACACTAGGATTTTCTCCTGTATCGTGGAGGCGCTTACGTACATAAATTGCACAAGAACAAATATCCAAACCCGGAACAATTACTTGTAAGCCATACAAATATTTGTTACTTGCAGGATTTACACCCGTGGCCCCTAACATTGTAACTCATTGCTAAACCACTGCGTAACAAAGCCATCAAACTTTGGAAATTGTTAAGAATAATAGATACATGCTTACTACTTTCCGTAGATAGATAGTGTCTCATTGCTCAACAAGCAACGAAATTACAGTAGGTGATCATTACAATTATAAGCTATCATCAAAAGTCCACTGATGAACACAGGCCTCCCCCAAAAAATGCCACAACGGTCCTGAGCCACCAGCATCCATCGACTTGCATGTCTTAAATGGTTGTCACTCCATCTAGTGGGGAGACGTCCCACACTTTGCTTGCCAGTCCGAGGCTGCCACTCGAGAACCTATTTTCCCCATTCTTTGTATACGGTTCCTCGAGCTATATGGCCGGCTCATTGCCACTTCAGCTTAATAATCCGTTGGGCTTCGTCGGTCACACTGGTTCTACTGCGGATATCCTCATTGCTAAGTTTACCACGCAGACAAACTCCGAGCATAACCCTCTCCATAGCTCGCTGAGCGACTCTGAGCTTCCCCAAACGGCACGCACTGGTTGTTCACTTAGAGTGGACATCTCTTTCCCAAACTCAACAACTCACATAGTGCTCCCACTCCCATATATGGACATTACATATTACTTGTGTTATACATGTTCATCTTAAGACCTATGCAATGGATAGGCCCTTGAAAGACACTATTGAGGTCATTGAGCAGTGCTTAAGCCCTCCAGCGATTCTGCCATAAGGACTATATCGTCGGCAAATCGAAGGTGTGTGATGTACTCGCCATTGATATTAATACCGTATCTTTTCCAGTCCAGTAGCTTGAAAACGTCTTCCAATGCAGTGGTCGATGGTGAAGAGTTTCGGAGGTATTACGTCATCCTGTCTTACACCTCTCTGCAGTTGGATAGGTTTCGTACTCTGGTTCTGTACTCGGATAGCCATCGTAGCCCTACTGTACAAACACTTCAGCACTTCGCACTTTACGCTCAACAAATGTCGCTAGTTGGTCGATGGCCCAAGTCAATCTATTTATTTAAAACATGAAAGATTTTTAATATTGATACGGCCACGATAAGATTTTGCTATGTTAGCTAATTACGTAGTAACTTAAGACAGAAGGACCCTTAAGTAGGGACTAAATAAATTAACCGACTTGGTATAATCATATTTACTAGAAGAACTGAGTTGCAGACTGTTTTTTACAGTGTTTTTGATGGCATTATACTTTTCTAATCCAATCAATATAAAATATAATTTAAAATTTCAGAAAGAAACATTAATTTAACACTTTACTAACAAATTTTTATATGTGGTAGAGCCATTCTGTGAGAGTGTGATCCTTTCCAGGTCGGCTCGACCGGGGCAGGACCACGCTCTCGCAGAATACCGGCGTCAAATTGTACCTTAATGCTACTGTGTTTCGTATGGTGAGTGTAGAGAACCGGAGACCCTTTTTACTGGAAACGAGGCGTTCCATCTTAGTCCTCACGGGTGAAACACAAACTTTTTTAATCAATATAGATTGTAAACAATACTTATTGAGTCACTTTTTTCATTTACCACTGGTTCGCAAAAAACACCTCTGTCCTGGGAAGAACCAGCAAGAAACCCAGCGAGACATTTTATTTTTCAAATAATAGCTTACAATCATGTTTACAATTAACAACACAAGACAAGTTAGAAATAGCTTGGTAGCGATCACCCTTCCCAGTGGTTATTGTCATCCATAAATTCCTTAATATTATAATAACCGCGTTAACCGTTAAAAAGAACCCCTTTGTCGTATCTCCTCAGTTTCAAGGTACTCCCCTTGTTGCCTCAGCCAGTATCGGAATCCTCGGCGTCGACATATCGAGTGACGTGTAGTTTCGTGGTCACTTGGAAGAGAAGGCCAAATTGGCTTCTAAAAAGCTTGGCGTGCGCAGCAGAGCGGGACAGTATTTCATGCCGGCACACCCCCTGCAACTTTACAAGGCGCAGCTTCGGTCTTTCATGGAATACCGCTCCCATCTCTGGGCTGAGTCTCCTCAGTGCCAGCTCCTTCCACTTGACCGCATCAAGCGCAGAGCGGCTCGAATCGTCGACGACCGAGTGCTTTTTCATCGGCTTGATTCTCTGGCGCTGCGAAAAGATGTTACATCTCTTTGCGTATTTTATCGCACCTATCACGGAGAGTGCTCTGAGGAATTCTTCGGACTAATTCCAGCCGCCAAATTTCGTGAACGCACTACGCGGCAAACGTACCGATACATCAACACCATCTGGATGCTTGGTGGTCCACCACTGTACGTTCCAGAAGGAGTTTTCTTCAGCGTACGACCTCTCTATGGAATATTTTGCCACCGGCGATTTTTCCGGACCGATACGACCTCTGGACCTTCAAGAAAAAAGCTAACTCCTTTCTACAGGGCCGGCAACGCACCTGCAATTCCCCTGGCGTTGCGGTTGATCATGGACGGCGGTAGTCACTTACCATCAGGTGAGCCGCGTGCTCGCTTGCCCCCTCTTCTATAAAAAAAACCTTTTTGTACAAACATAGTTTAATAAAGTTTTTGAACTTTGTGACAACGCATCTGCATTTTGATTCGTAATCAGGATAGATGTAGATGTCTACGGGCATAAAGTCTACGGGTAAGGTACAATACTCACTTCCTATATTTATCCTCGTCTTCATCATCGATCTTTAACGTCAGGTACGACGAGTTCCTGCCATCGGTCGCCAGCGACAACGGCAGGAAGTGGGCCTCGGTGGTCAGCACGTAATCCTCCAACTTCACCGGCAGATCCCGGTCCTCGCCGAACAGCATGTACAAGTATTTGAATGTCTCCGCCAGGACGAATGAGTCCATGCGGTCCTCATGGACTCTGGTTCTCACGTCGTTGACGGCTGCGTAACCACATGGCACGCGGGTGTATTGCTGGAGGGCTTTCAGCACAGTTTTGCCGACGTGGAGATAGTGGTCGTCTCCAGTGGCCCGGTGGAGGAAGTACGTGGACTCGAGGAACTCTGGCCGTAGGGGATGCTGACCCCAATGCACCTGGTACGACAAAATATTCTGTTAAACAAGCCAACAGTCCACATGATGTTCACTTTATATTTTATTGTTGGTCTAGTGATCATAAACACAACTACTGATATGTGGTTCACAGGTTCGAATCCCGGGTCGGCCCAATATTAGTAATTGGGGTTTTCTGTTAAAAAACTGAAACTACTAAGTAAGACATAAAGAATGCAACTGTGCTCGCGCGTACACTCGTGCATAAATGGAAAGTGGATGCTGTGGCTCATACACATCTAGTCTCAAATAAGGATGACTAAGATAGAAATAAGATGAAAAAGATGGAATATCTCGCTTCCAGTAAAAGGGGTCTCCGGTTCTCTACATTCATGATACGAAACACAGCAGCATTGAGCTTCTATTTTATGCTGGCATTCTGTGAGAGCGTGTTCATTCCATGGTCGGGCCGACCCATATATGCTACAACTAATATAGCTATAGCATGGCTCTATCGTGCATAAAATAAGGAAAATGTTGAATACACCACATATTTATTATTTTTAAATTAGGTGAAGAAGTAATATAATATCTTAGAGCTCCCGCAGGTATACAACTGTAAGTTGGCCAACTATCGAACGACTAAATTGTGTACTTTTATAATTAAATCGACCAACTTTTTTTATTGTTTGCCAGCCGTAGACTTAAGAGCGCATATTCAAATATGTCCAAGTCGAAATCTACGCGATCGATTTGGAACGGCGTAATATTGACGCACACTACAACGTTATCTCTGTGTGCGTGTCAGGACGAGCGTGAGGCTATAATAGTTGCCTTTAGAATCACTTTCATCTTTGATTATATACCTGTCTTTGATATTATTGGAACTAAAATAATAAAAAAATAATTACCATATAATGGCTTATATAGTGTATAGAAATCGGAGGCTAATATGTGGAAATTGTTTTATTCTTTTAGTAAATTGAAGTCGGCTTTACATTTTATTACCCTATTAACTATATTATAATATATGTTCTAATTGAAAAATATGTATTGTATAAAATATATATCATTTGATAAACTTTTATTCTGTTTCATAATGTAAACATAATTCATCAAACTAACAATTTCATTAGTATCGGCGGGGATTAGTGTTGCCAGGCCTAGCAAGTAAAATTTCAGGACGGAAGGTAAAAATAATCGGGGATTTGGTTTTCATATCCGGACATCTACAATGACTACAAAATATAGGTTTCTTTGTAGCCTTCTTGTGCTTTATTGAGAGCCGTGGTAGCTCAGATGGTCAACGCTCACTGTAAATATCACAGTATGCGAGTAATGCGAGAAATTGTGACTGTAACTTTACTTTACTTTTGTGCTTTATAATTATTATTCGGTTCTGATCTCATGAATGAATAACTTTTCATCCAAACACCGTAAAAACTGATTTTTTTTTCATTTTAGGTAAATTAAAACATTTTTGAACTATTTGTTTTTTTTGCAGTCCCTGAATTTTTCAAATCACTCATTTTAATATAATTCTGTTTAAAACTTGTGTGGTTTTTTTTCGACTGGTGAGACAATGTCGTAGTAAAAATATTTTAATGTGGTAGTAGCTAACAAATGTAATAATTTTTGCTGTCAAATTTATTATTATATATAGGATTAAAGTGTAGAATAAGAAGGTTAGTAAAAATCGGGACATTTGGCGTCCCGATCAAGGGTGAATCGGGACGTGTCACTAGACCCTTGAAAATCGGGACACCTGGCAACACTAGCGGGGATCGAACCCGGATTGTTCGCGTTTACGGCGATATATCTGGGGGGCACGGTAGTGCCCCCGCCAAGTCAAGCAAAACAGCGGCATAAAATAATTGACAAAATAAAACGAGCTAAATTTTTTTTTGCATATTTAACATTACATGTATTTGGATAAAATAATTAAAATAGATATGTTTATAACCAAATACATGGAAAAAATTACATTGAAGTAGACAGTTTTGGTAATTTTATAATATTATTTTATAATATTAAATCGAAATATTTTCGTAATTTAGGTTTTGCTATACATTAAAAGACTATATATTCCATTATAATAACGCTTAAAATAAAGTATTTTAGCTTATAATAATGGTTGTATTCAACCTAAAAGATAACTCTGATGCATATTTTCGTAAAACACTGTGAAGGGATTGTCTTCGCTCTAAAAAACCGTCATTAAAACTATGATTTTGCATTGCTATGTACTAAATAAAGACTTCATCTCTCTAAAGCCCTAATTTTCAGCAAATAATCTCCTCACATCGTTACCATATCGCCTTTGGAAAAACCATAAAACATGTAGTTTTCGACGCGAAACGCATATGCCCTCTTAATCGATTAGTCCGTGACAGTGTTGCTATCGCGGTACGTGTGCGTGATAATGTGGAAAAAAAAGCTCTAATTGCTGTAATAATAAAAAGAAGACGAAAACTATAAACTATTTTTTATTGACTTTAAAAAAAATTAAGCCAGTTTAGTGCAAAAATCTGTTATATTTTTATAATTCATTTAGTTCCGATTCCGACTCTGAGAAGTTTAACCAGTATGAAATAATACCATCATGATCACGTGAAGGGGGCGGTGTTTGACTTTCTGGAGATGGATTGGAAAGTTGCAGATTAGATGGTATTGTATCCTGTGGCCCTGTGATAGACTGCTGATGAGATTCTGTAAGATGTTGTGTTAAATTTGCTTGTCGTGTGGAACGACTATAGTCTAGCTGGATAAATTGATCATAATACGAACGGAAGTTGATGGAGTAACTCTTGGAAATTGTGAAGTACTAGTGTAAAAGTGTAAAATTACCAAAACTGTCTACTTCAATGTAATTTTTTCCATGTATTTGGTTATAAACATATCTATTTTAATTATTTTATCCAAATACATGTAATGTTAAATATGCAAAAAAAAAAATTTAGCTCGTTTTATTTTGTCAATTATTTTATGCCGCTGTTTTGCTTGACTTGGCGGGGGCACTACCGTGCCCCCCAGATATATCGCCGTAAACGCGAACAATCCGGGTTCGATCCCCGCTAGTGTTGCCAGGCGTCCCGATTTTCAAGGGTCTAGTGACACGTCCCGATTCACCCTTGATCGGGACGCCAAATGTCCCGATTTTTACTAACCTTCTTATTCTACACTTTAATCCTATATATAATAATAAATTTGACAAAAGCAAAAATTATTACATTTGTTAGCTACTACCACATTAAAATATTTTTACTACGACATTGTCTCACCAGTCGAAAAAAAACCACACAAGTTTTAAACAGAATTATATTAAAAAGAGTGATTTGAAAAATTCAGGGACTGCAAAAAAAAAAACAAATAGTTCAAAAATGTTTTAATTTACCCAAAATGAAAAAAAACAGTTTTTACGGTGTTTGGATGAAAGTTATTCATTCATGAGATCAGAACCGAATAATAATTATAAAGCACAAAAGTAAAGTAAAGTTACAGTCACAATTTCTCGCATTACTCGCATACTGTGATATTTACAGTGAGCGTTGACCATCTGAGCTACCACGGCTCTCAATAAAGCACAAGAAAGCTACAAAGAAACCTATATTTTGTAGCTAGGTTGAATGATGTATTTGGCAGTAACATAGAATAAATTGTCATACATTGGTACCTATATAAATTTTTTTCAAAGATCGTAAAGCAAGCTTACACCTGCCATAATAGCTCACCACACTACGGCAGGCTACTTGACTGGCAGAGAACGTCGAGAGGCATTAAGTGCGCCCATTGTTACCTTAGTTTCTGCTGTTCTTTCTGAGCTAGCGGGTTAAGATGTTACAATTAAGAATAAATAAATTAAAAAAAACCCGAGCGTGGGGAAATCACACGCGCGCGACGGTTCATCTTGCATCTTGCCGTGCGACTAACCAACAAAGTTGGATAGTCCGCGAGCTTGCATAGGGTAACCGTGCTAACGAGCAGTTGGCCGATAGTTGGACAACTTTATAATTGTGCGTAATCGGAAGGGAATCTTGATTCTGATACGATCGCCGGGCCGCCCTACACTTCGCTTACCGGTACGAGGCTGCCACTCGAGAACCTTTCTTCCCCATCGACTGTCGGTTGTTAGAGCTATACGGCAAGCTCATTGCCAGCTTCTGCTTGCTAATCTGTTACGCTATGTCGTTACTCTGATTCTACTGCGGATATCCTCATTTCTTAGTGAAACGCATAGAAACTCAAACGCATAGAATCTCCGATCGGTGTCCAATTAATTAGTATTACACTCGGAGTTGGAGATACTTACGTAGGAAAATTTGGCCAACTCAATTTCGAAAGGTTACGATACAATTTCCCGTCACTTATTCCTCAAAACTTAAAACCAAGAGTGTGTAATCAGTGCGTTTAGCCAGTTATAACATATGATCTAAGACGACAAGACGACTGTCTTGTTGGTCTAGTGGTTGTAGTAGTGCGACTGCTGATCATGAGGTCCTGGGTTCGAATCCCGGGTCGCACCAAAAAATTAATTATTGAGTTTTTCTATCAAGAAATTCTTAGTGGCTGCCCGGAGTCAGGAAGTTGGCGGTGTCTCACACCCCGTGCCTCGGAAAGCACGTAAAGCCGTTGGTCCTGCGCCTGATCTCTCTCCGGTCGTGTTGGTTTACCGTCCCATCGGATTACGAGAGTGAGGGAATAGAGAGTGCACCTGTGCTTGCGCATACACTTGGGCACTATAATCCTGTCCTGCGCCGATGGCTAGTCTCCGTTGAGGCAGGCCGTCGTGACCGAAATTCGGTCTGGATGACATTATTATTATTATTATGATCGAAGATATCGTCTTTTACCACTGGCTGTGTAAAGAAGTTCACGGTCGCTCAGCAAGCTATGGAAAATGTTATGCGCGGTGTATCTCTGCGTGGTAAAATTCGAAAACAGAATGCCCGCAGTAAAACCAGAGTATCCAACGGATCAGTAAACTAAAATGTTAATGGGTTAGCCATAAAGCTTGAAGAACCGACAAGCAATGGGTAGAAATGGTTTCAATCGTTGTTATTGATTCTCCTAGATTATTTAAAAGCCAAGAGTCCGAGGTGAATATTTTCAAGCTGCCTAAACCAATCTGCAGACTTTTTTGTAAATAAATTTTACTATGTGAAACACGGCTGGAAGCGACCACCTCCATCACAGGGGTTATTATCAACTCAACCATGTATTCATTTATATTATAATCTCTTTTTATACAGTTTTTGTTTAATTAATATTTAAGTTTGGTAACAGATAGACCTTGTATATTTTCTGGGATTTTGTTGTAATAGCGTATACATTGCCCCAAGAATTAATTACTGACTGTGGGGTCAAGAAACTGGTATTACTAGGTTGTGTTTGTTCCTGTAACAGTACGTTTGCACCGAAAAGCATCCAACACGTAATGTTTTGAAACGAGTCACATAAAATATATCACACATCATGTTTTGTTGATGGTGGCGTTCGCACTCACAAAAATTGTGTAAAAGTTTCAACAGATATTCAAACTTATCTTACAACTTGACTATTTTTACGAATTTGTTTTCAAACATTATGTTTCTGTAGTTATAAAGATATAATGTACAATAAACTATATATAGATCAAAAATATTTCACTACAACATGTTCTTTGACTATGCAAACGTGTTTTGATACATTGACGGAAAACAGTGTTTAAAACATGTTTTTTTCGTGAAAATCGCGTCAGTGCAAACTCACGGCTAGTTTCTATTTAGTTGGACAATATGTTGTGTGTGCTAGCATATGTCACTATACCTATTAATATACTTTGTAATTTAGTCGGCCAACTTACAATTGTAAATCTGCGGTCTCTTTAAGTTATATCTTTATCAGTTTTCTATTATAATACTAGAAAATTCTTGTATAAAACGTAGACACAATAACAACTAGAAAAGTAATGAGTACTCCTTAGCCAAAATACAGTTTGGTACTGGCGTATCGCACCTGGAAGTCAGAGGTGAAAGCTTCAGGGATGAAGGTGTGACGCTGCATGACCTGATACAGCATCTCGTGAGTCTCGACCGCGGGCCGCACATCTCCGAGCAGCACTTGCAGCCCCGGCCAGAAAGCCAACAAGGCATCCATGAAGTTGCGCGACTGCAGATGTGGTCTGAAAATATAAGAAAGGTACACTTAAAACAAAACCTGTGTCATCATTAAATTCCTTCGCAGGTCCACTGCTTCAGCAGCGAGGCCTATGTTCACATAGGCCTCGCCCAAGTAACGCCACAAAGCACGGTCCTGAGCCACCTGCATCCATCTACTTCCTGCATGTCTTACCAGGTCGTCACTGCATCTAGTGGGGGGTCGCCCTACACTTCGCCTACCAGTACAAAGCTGCCACTCGACAAAATTTTTCCCCATCTGTTGTCGCTTCTTCGAACTATATGACCGGCCCATTTCCACTTCAGCTTACTAATCCGTTGGGATATGTCGGTCACTCTGGTTCTACTGCGGATATCCTCATTTCTAAGTATATCACGCAGAAAACCCCGAGCAGAGTCTTCTCTATAGCTCACCGAGTAATCTTAACCTATTTATTACTAGATATTAGTAGAAACCACAGCAGTTTATACTTAATCTATGGTAGAAACGATGTTTCAAAACATATTGTTAGTTGCAAATGTTTTTAGATACTTACATAGTTGGAGGAATAGTCCCATCAAAATTTGGAGAGAACATTTCACCCCAAGGCGTGGTAAAATAGGGGATGAAGATTCTAATGTAACCATTTAGACGACGTTGTGGTTGTAGCCTTGCGCTAGCGACATTACTTAATTCACTCAAAAGGATCAAAACATTTAACTTTAAATAAAACGTAAAACCGTCTCCAAAGAAATGAAAAGAATAATATAATTTATACTTACGATTGTTTTCTCATAAGATTTTATTTTATATTTGGAAGTAAGTAGTCTAACACCAAGAGAAAAATAAACAAATGCATTTCGTTACAGAAAATAAAATTTTGCTTTACCTCTTTAGTTTCATTAGTGTTCACGGTTATATAAATGGAAATTAAATAATCAGCTTATTAACATAAAATTTATCTAAATATTTTTATGAATAATTGTAAATCACTGTTTTGGAAAACTCATTTAAACTCACTTCTCTGCCCTAAAACCCTCTCAGAAACGAGGGGAGGACTGTGCCCAGCAGTGGGACGTATATAGGCTGTAACTTTACCACGCTTGGCACGCGGATTGCCATCCGCAGTTATTATTATTTATTTATTTTATTCTTTATTGCACCCTTAACAAAAGAATACAAAGGGCGGACTTAATGCCTTGAGGCATTCTCTACCAGTCAACCCATGGAGTGGTGAGAATTTGAGGTATGTGTGGCAATAACGTAGAATAAGAGAACACAATACAAATGATAATTAACTACATAATATATACAAACTACTAATAAATAAACTATACATATATGATCTATCCTTGCAAGGTATATACAAATATATAAATAAATGGATATACATACAAGTATACATATTTAAATACATACATAATTAGTATATACAAATGAATATGAATATATACGTCTGTTTGTCAATACATATTAAATAGATGAATCATGTAGAATGCGTTGTCTTTAATAAATGATCACGGATCAACTTTTTAAAAGCTTACTTATTGGGAGCTTTTCCGATGTCATCGGGCAAGGAGTTCCAAAGGCGTGTAGCCTGAACTGTGAAGGAGTTACCATAGAACTCGGTGAAGTGAACTGGAGTACAGATTTTGTTGTTAGAAGAAGAGCGTAGGACCCTATCATGCCAACCGCAGTTATTATTATTATGCTGTGTTATTAGGAAAATGCTGCTTACTGCCCATCTCATGTTTCAGTCTCCCTCTGCCCCCTCTTACGACACCCACGGGTCGGTGTGGGCTAGTGGATATTCTTACATTGTCACTGTACAATTACTAGGCTACAGTTGTACTTATTATAACAAACAACCGGTTTCGCCTCATCAAGGTATATAAAAACTATATTTTAACCCAATTAGAATTATACAAACCCTGATGATGCTGTGAGACAAAACCGGTTGGTTTCTGTAATCATTATATTAATAATGTAAGGTGTATACAGTATATAAGATGAATGAGTGCAGATGGGATGCAAGGGAAAGTTAGTGTACGTAACAAACCCAATGAAAGTCGATCTAACACTGAATTTATTGTAAAGAATTATAAATTGATGTATAGGCAAAAGTACGGAAGTTACATGATTTCACAAGTAACAAATGCATTGTTTCTGCGTGACCTAAATAAACGAGTCATTGAAATAAAATTACATAAAATATGTGCGGTAACTCGTACATTCTGCCGGCCCAAAAGAGGGAAAAACACAAAGGTACTAAGAATGTAAAAAAAATAATAATAATATGATAACAATTCAAAGTACAAAAATAAAATCGTAAAATAATATAAACGAATTCCTTAAATATTTCATCACTGCACTACACTTGAGATGGAATGTCCAGTCGCACGGATCGCGGTCTCGTCCTTGGCGCAGGTTCCTGGTCTCCGCTCGTGACTGCCGCCATAGGAATGGAGATTACAGGAGTGTTTGCCGTCATGTTCAGTGCTCTCTTGGTTCTGCGACATTGTATAATGATGTAAATGGATGCCGCTATTATGATCAATCCCAGTATTGTGTACATAACTGAATATTGATGTATGTCATGTACGTTGAGTGGTGCGCTTTCTTGTTCTTTGAGGTTTGTAATCTGAGCCTTCATGCGACGCCACTCGTCTCCAAGGTCTTCGGATGTAAATTGCTCGAAGCCTGAAGTAGTATTTAGGACGGAATTCAATATGGAAGTGTCTGATGGGATCGGTATGTCCTCTTGAACTTGAACTTGGCTCAAGTGGTGCAACCTTGACCGATTTGTAGTAAGCCATTCCCGGTCAGTGACTTCATTATCATTCCAGTGTCAATGCAAAATATGCGCACTGTGCATTTCCCACAGCAAGAGAATAGCCACCTGTTATCGCATTGTAACTTAATCCATCGCTCGCGACACGGCGCCTCCTTTGTATGACACATTATTTTATCGTGTATGCTCAAGTTACAAATTGCTTGTTTTATTTGTAACTCATAAATCGGTTTATCTATAGAGCATAACAATCTGTTTGTCTGTGTATGGACACAATTTTGAATGTCGTATTCTGATAGCGTGAGGAGCAGGTCTTTTTGCAGATTGAATGCGATATAGGGTGTTATAAATTCCACATTGTAGTTCTGCTGCGGAAGACTTATCCAGCTCAAAAGTTTCCTTGTTGACCGGAGGAATCTTAATTTCGATAATCAGATAAGAGTTGCTCAGCTCACCACTTATCTTCATCAATTTGTATAGTTCCCTAAAGTCGTGCATATCGGCAGGCAAAGTCAGGTCATTTGGTATGTGTCTGTATATAATATTGAGCTGCTCTTCCAATTGTTCTGGAGGCAATAAGTGAGCGTCCATATGACCATTTGCAAGGTCTGTTAGGGTGTTAATAACACTTTCCTGCAAGTGCCGAACATTAGTGATAATAATCATGGCTGACATGGATGCTGACAAGGTATGTAGCTCGTCGTTATTCATTTTCTCTATTCGGTTGGTAGTGAAGGTTATATTCTGTAGGTATTTCTGAACCAATTCAAACTGCTTGTTCATGATGGCTTCGTTTCTTTGAAGAATATTGAACTGTGCTTCTATGACATTTGTTTGGTTTCGAAGCAGAAGTTGTAGGTGATTTTCGTTCAGAGAAATTTTTTCTATGTCCTTCTCATATTTCTTCGCGAAACGCTCGTCCAGGACACCAAATAAGGAATGGGCCACATATCCCACACCATTGATCAGTCCTCTTTTTTGTCTTCTGTTAACACCGTTCTTGAGTATCTTGTTGTAATGTTGAATTTCGGATATTTCATGTTGCAGCTGATATATGATACTCTTGTATTGTACTGGAAGCGTAATGCCGTGTAGGTACTCTTCCAAGTGACCGACGTAACTTTTCACGTGACTTAATGCTGACCAGTATGTACTCATATTATGGTACACAATTAAATTCCATTCATTCCGTATAAGATTTATGTCATACATTTTGTCAAAATAAATGTTTTGGTTGTTATCCAATGCTGATATGTTGTATGAACACTGGCTAGGGGTGAACAGACATAGGAGCAGCATCACCACCATCGTAAAGAATGTTCTGACAGGCCTTCTCGTCGTGCGCCTTGGTCGTTGTTGTTTTGCTTGCGAGTCAGTTTTTGTGACGTCATCACATGTAGATGATTGAACGTCGTTGCTTGTATGTCGTTCCGTGAGTTCCTCTCTCACCGGTAGAACGGATAGTTTTAAGATCGGCCTCTGCATGATTCCATTTTTGGTTTTGACTGACACCACCCGTACGTATCCATCCTTACCAGGGTGAACATCAATGACCCTACCCATTAACCACTTGCCAGGGGGTAAGTTTTCATCCTTGATTAGGATAATATCGTTGATCTCGATGTTTTTTGTGGGTGTTCTCCACTTGGTACGAACTTGCAGCTGTTTATGGTAGTCAGATGACCATGTCTTCCACAACTGTTTGTTCATGGCTTGAATCATCTGCCATCTTGTTGTCAAGTTCATGTGATTAGGATCTGTTTGTGGTCTTGATATCAGTGATCCTCCAACTAAGAAATGTTCCGGTGTTAGGTATTCATCCTCTGGGCTTTCAGTCAAGACTAGTAGAGGCCTAGAATTTAGACACGCTTCGATCTGGTGAAGCAGTGTGATGAACTCTTCGTACGTGAGATTTTGCTCTCCTTTCACACGACGAAGGTGGTGTTTCAAGCTCTTAATGGCAGCCTCCCATAGTCCACCTGCAGAAGGGTAGGCTGGCGCATTGAAATGCCACCGTATGTCAAGGTCGTCAATCTTGTTTATTAGCTCTTCATTGATCGTTGCGAGGATATCTTTGTATTCCTTCTTAAGTTCTTTGGATGCTCCGGTGAAGTTTCTACCCTGATCGTTGTACATGTGTTTCGGGGTAGATCTTCTGGCGCAGAAACATCGAAATGCAGCCAGAAATTCAGGTGTACTAAGGTCAGACACCAACTCAAGATGGACAGCCTTTGTCGAGAGACAAACTAACACTGCGACATAGCCCTTATGTGTTCGTACTCCACGACCTTTGTTTGCTTTGATGTCAAAGGCTCTAGTGAAGTCAACGCCACAATGAGTGAATGCGCGCGAAGGTGTGACGCGAGGCTCTGGTAAATCAGCCATAATCTGTGTTCTCTTTAAAGCGTCGACATGTCACATATTTGCGAAGTTCTCTCTTCACTGTGCGAAGCCCACTGAGAATCCAGTAGTTTTCTTGGGTGTGAGACAAAGTCAAGCTAGGTCCACCGTGTAGTGTGGTGGAGTGAGCCTTCTGTATGATGAAGCTCAGTGAGTTTGCCATGACTTGGTAGTATTGTGGGATGCTTTGCTGATTGACTAAGCAATGAGTTGTTCAATCGTCCACCAACATTCAGCAATCAATCACTAGGGTCAATGTATGGATTGAGGCTCAGCAGCTTACTGGATCTTCTCAACTTTTCTTGTTTTTGAAGTTGTTGAATGTCATCTTCAAATTCTATCGATTGTACAGTTTTATAACTAAATTCAGAGCATGTTGCTTTTCTGTGGACGATAGGTAGTTTTGCCGAGGTATTTGTTTGTTTCGCAACCATTGTGTGAAACGTGATAGCCAGCCGATTGTTGTTACGATGCGCCGCGTCGAGCTGCATTCATGTAATAATTGTAAAATAAAATCATTTTTGTGAGATAAGGCTGCGTCATTGAAACTGAATCCACTTGATGTTTTTGATGACCCGTTGAAAACAGTTCGAAGTTTTGTCGTAGTGGAGTCAGTTTTCAGTATACCGTGATGTGGAAAATAATGTACTTAATGCACTGTGTTGTGGAATCGGAGACATATGACCTTGTTGCTCGTATTCTCGCATAAAATGTTTGTAACTTTCTGCGAATGATTCATTTTTGGACATCTTATTTTCCAAATTATAGAACTGTGCGATCGCCTTTGACTTTGATTCACCTAGATCTTGTTCGAATCCAGGCTTCATAGGAAGAGCAACCTCGTATCTTCCGTCAGGTAGGCGTCTTGTCGTAGATTGATAGAATTGCTCACAGTACTGTTCATCAGGTGTCAATTCAGCAGCTGAGTCACTGATTTCTTCGAGTATTGAGAAATTTCTGATAGGTCGGTTATCATAACGTGACACTTAAACGTTTTCACGTTACCCGAGAGGATCCAGCCCAATCTCGTCTGTTGGGCTATTGGAGCCATGTTAGGACCTTTGATCAGGCCGCTCATGATGATCTCGGAGTATATGCTTGCGTCTAGTAGCAGATCAATAGGCCTAGAGATGTTGTACTCGGGATCAGCTAACTGTATGTGCTTCAAGTGTGGCCAGGACTCCTTACTGAACGACATGTTTGGCAGATTGTTGATGACGTGATTGATGACTAATGCTTGAGTTGTAAACTCATAGTCTTGGTAGATAGACTGGCATTCGAGCGTGACGACTCCCTTGCCGTACTTTGATCCATTTCCAATGCCAGATACAGATGCGAAGTACCGTTGTCGAGGCAAGCCCAGCATCTGAGCGGCGTTCTCAGAAATGAGTGAAATCTGAGAGCCTTGGTCTAAAAGACATCTCAAAGTGATGTAAGTCCCGTCAGAAGCTTTGACCCTGACAGATAATGTTGTCAACAGGATCTCTTCGTCATCTGTAGCAACGTGATTCACGCAATGTTGTATGTTTTCGGATCGCGTTGAAACTTGAGGTCTTTGCGTAACTGGAGCTGTAGGCTCGTGCGATGACGACCCGGCGGGCGCGTCGGCCGCCCGGTTTACCGTCTTTATTGGTTCATATTTGCGTATGCGTCATGTAGCATTGTGTTATGACCCTTTTGACAGACTTTGCATCTTTTCGTCGACGTGCATATGTTTTATCGGTGTGTGCGTACAGACAATTGAAGCAAATGTTGTGTTTCTTGACGGCCATTAGCCGCTCGTCCGGTGTAAACTTGATGAATTTGCTGCATTTGTATAGGTAGTGATTATTGTTACAAATCGGACAAATTGACGAGCATGTCGCAACAGCTTGAAATTCTCTGTTCGGGAATTTTCCATAGCGATGACCACCAGCATGTTCAAACTGAGGCTTATATGGTTTGTTGTTAATGATTTTCGGAGGATAAAATCTATTTGATGATGTTGAGATCTCTCGTTCCTTTTTACCTATTGGCTCTAAGGCGTCGAATTTGCTATCGAGGAAGTCCATTAGCTCAGAAAGCGATGGTATGTCTCGCGGCGACTTTCGTGCCTCTTTGTAGTCGCTGTATGTTTCAGCATCTAGCTTCTTCCCTATGAGGTGTACTAGCAACGGATCCCAGGTACTTGTATCGATACCAAGGTTCTGTATGGCGTGGATACATTCCATGGACGTGTCGTAGAGGCGTCTGATCTCGTACGCTGATTGCTCGTGAGCGACGGGTTGATTGAAAAAAATCTCAATCTGTTTTGTAAATAACAGCTGGGGGTTGTTATATCTGTGTGTCAGCAATTCCCACGCTGTATCGTAGTTGTCTGCCGAGATGTATAGATGCTGAATAAGTCGCTCAGCATCTCCTCGTAGTTTACCTTTCAGGTGCTGCATCTTCTGGGTTTTCGTGAGCAAGTTATTGTTATGGATGCTTTCTACGTAGAGATCATAGAATGTAGGCCATTGTGTATACTTGCCCGTGAATGTAGGTATGTCGATATGTGGTGTCGACTGCTGAAGATGTAATGTAGACGCGAGCTTGAGATTCAAAGCCTTCTTGATGCTCTTGTACGAGTCTTCGTAAGCATAAAACTCATCGTCATACTGTGTATCCGAACCTTGGAGAATGTGATCGATTTGTAAATGCAAAGCGTCGATTGCAGCCCAGCGCGTCTGAATGTTACGCAATTCATCTCCCAGCTCGCACTTGTCGCGTATCTCGTCAAGTCGCAAGCTATTCACTTGTCGATGGTAAGCTCTGAAGTTGGTTCTTTGCAGAGATACCAATTCATCTGCCTGGCGACGATCTGTAGGCGAGACCGTTGTTGCATTTGACGTCGATGGCAGAGTGACTCTCGGCTGTAGTTTAGGTGGAGCCGTAGATGGAGTCAGCTCGTGTTGCTACGATCTTAGGCAGCGCTTCTGGTGCCGGAGAAACAGGTTCACGTGCAGGGGGGGCAGGTCGATATCTTGATGCGCACAGTATCAAAGTACGTTCTTGCTTGTTGGTACTGATTTTCCGTAAAGTAAGGATCAGTGTCATTCTCATAGTCGGATAACTTATGGTTGTTTACTTGGAACTCGGCCCACAGTTTATCAAGGGCATCGAGTCGCTCGTTCAAGTACTTCGAGTCTTGCGTGTTGCGGAATCCTTGCTGAAGTTCTCTCTATCTTCTTGATCGCTTCAACAATCTCCTGTTGGCGCTGAAGTAGATTCTCCATTATGCTTGTTCACTGTGTGACACTCCGAGGACGAAAAAAGGTACACTCTAAGTTCACTGCTCACCGAGTCGTAGCACTGTTCACTGTGTCGAATGTCGACGACAACTGTCCACTTTGATAGCCGCTGTAGCAGATGTTTGTCCAGCGGTCCAGGCCACTCTATATCTTCGCGAACCTAGTACGACCTTTTTTGCGCCTTCTCAATAAAACTGGTGGGACCCGCTTCTGGGAAGCCAGTCAACCGATTCGCAGTCGCACAAAATCCACAAAGAAAATAAAGTGACTTAAGCGTAGGAACCACTGTACCTCTATCTTCCAAATGTCGATGGAAATCCACAGATGTGATCTTGTCTTTTCGAAGGACCAAAAACACTGTAAGGTGTATACAGTATATAAGATGAATGAGTGCAGATGGGACGCAAGGGAAAGTTAGTGTACGTAACAAACCCAATGAAAGTCGATCTAACACTGAATTTATTGTAAAGAATTATAAATTGATGTATAGGCAAAAGTACGGAAGTTACATGATTTCAAAAGTAACAAATGCATTGTTTCTGCGTGACGTAAATAAACGAGTCATTAAAATAAAATTACATAAAATATGTGCGGTAACCCGTACAAATAATTTGAAACAAATACTGTGAAACTAGGGGAAGTGTTCATCCAAATCACAAAACAAATAAAATAATTTTCACATATTAGCTTCTGACGTCCGGACTGTTATTCTCATACACTATGTCTAATCACCTTTAGAAGTAGTTTGACTTCCGTATTACTTTAAATAAAAGTTAAATTTTTATAATTAATAATAATAATAAGATTTTTATTTGTCTCAGTTTACACATGTTATTAAAAATGTACTTATAAATAAAAATCATCACAAACTTAACTTAGAAACATACTTAAGTAACATAACAGTAATGAGATAAATTGGCCTGTGACTCAGCTATGTGGTGATTTTAGGTCACCGCTGGTATTCTGCCACAGCCGACTATTTTAAAAAACACAGTATATTAACATAATTTTGGCATTGACGTAATACAACTAAGGAATAGACTAAAATATTTATTCATATTTGCTATGTAAATTTACCAGAAATTCAACTACCCTCAATGGTATTAGCCCAAAGATTTTTTGAAAATATAAGCTAATTTTCTCTTCAACTCGGTTAACCCCTAATAACGGCTACGTGGCGCGGTGGCTCAGCAATGAGTTGCGCGAGTTCGAATCCTGCATGTTTACCTTGCATGAGTTTGGATGTTTGTCCTTAACATAACATAAACACTCACGCCTGTCACCCAGAGGGGTAGGCAGAGACTACGGACTTCCATTTGGCACGATCCTGACACACCTCTTTCGCCTCCTTTACATCCATACATCTACGCATACATGCTCGTCGGTTAAGGGTACTTCTAACGTGGCCCATTTTCAAAATATCGCCAATTTGGTCGATAAACTTTTTTCTAGGGCGTCCCTTCCCGACTCTGCCGTTCACATCTGCCATATAAATTTGCTTTGTGACTCTTGCACATTCATTCTTTCTACATGACCAAACCACCGAAGCATTCCTTTCTTAATCCTGGTCACAACATCATCTTGCAACCACATTTATCTCTTATCACGCAATTTCTCACCCTGTCATTCAGATTAAACCCTAGCATACTCCTTAAAGACCGCATTTCTACAGCATTTATTCTACTTTAGTGCTTCCTCTGCCACACCCAGCTTTCACTACC